>CAUYUJ010020191.1:63306-93306 GCA_963575745.1 Prorocentrum cordatum
GGCGCCCGCGCCCGCCTCGGGTCCGGCGAAACCGCTCGCCCTGCCCGGCGCCTCCTGTCGGGGATGGACAGACCTCCCTTTAGTGAAACGTGGTTCAGTGAAACGACCTAAGGCCCAAACCTGGCGGGCGCAAGCCTGGAAAAGAACGGCCGCGGCGCCCTCTCGAGAGTCGAAAACGGACAATTCACTAATCGACGTGTCACTGTTGGGGGTCCTGTCCACCCCCGATCCTGGCGCTGGAAGAGCCCACACTCGGCGGCGAGCGCGTTCCGATACTCGCAAAGTCACCACTCGCAAATGGCCCAGATCCGCCGCGAGGGATCTACGATCCATCCCATCGAAGCAGACGTGTGTTGTTCGGACGTTTGCGAGTGGGCACCTTGCGAGTGGTGGAACGCGCTCCGGCGGCGAGCGAGAGGGGGAACTCGGAACTCGGATGCCCTCGAAAGTCCGCGAGGGGCGGCGCTGCCAGGGGTGCGCAGGGCGCGAAGCCGCCTGCAGACCACGAGGGGGGGGAGCGCGAAGGAGAAGGCCTTCTCAGAAGGCTCGGGAGTCCCCCTGCCTTCTGAGAAGTCTTCTCTAAGCCTCCCCTGAAGACGCAGAAAACTTCTCGGAAGGCCGGCGGGGCTTCTGAGAAGTCCCGCCGCCTTCTGAGAAGGCCTTCCCCTTCTCACTTCCCTCAGGTCGGACATGTCCCCCATAGAGGCAGATTGTTCAGGAAAAATCAATAAAGTAAAACAACAAAACTACCAAAAATAGTCAACGTCCCCGTATTAATTTCTCTACTATTCCTTAATCTTCCTCCTGCTAAGCTCGGAGCAAACCGGACGACTCCCCGAATCAAAAAGCCTCCGCGGCGGTTTTGGAAGGGCGCCTACGATTTAAGAAACTTGACCCGTAAGAAAGTGGCAGCCCCTGGCGCGCTGAACGTGGCCGCGGCACAAGAAATCCGCAGGGGCTGACATGAAACAACGACTTTCTTATTGAGCGCCGTGGGCGAAATGAAAAAACAACTTTCTTAATGCATTTCTCTACTAGTTCTTAAGATTCCCCCTGTAGGGGGACAGGCCCGACGACTTGACTCTCCCCCCCCCGTCGCTCGCCGCCGAGCGTGCCGAGGGGAGCGCCCGGCGGCGGGGCCGAGACCAGCGGCACGCGGCAGAGTTCGGCACGGCTCCACCCCCTTTCCAACCATCCCCCCCCCTCCCTTTTGACTACCTACCAAACCACCCCAACCCAACCCGAAGACCCGAATTTCGGGTTGGGGGGGCTATGGGCTTCATGTGTGTTTTCTCAACGTTCCCCGACTCCCCCCCCAACTGGAAATGGAGGGCAAATTGGGGCCTTCGGGTTGGGTTGGGGTGGTTTGGTGGGCGGTGACCTTTGAGGCAACGATAGGTGGGGACTGGCCTAGGGGGGGAGGCATCAGCCTGGAATCGGCGATGCGTCGCCGATAGATCGGCGAGAGGCCCCCGATCGTGCATCCGCACCCTCCTGGGCAGGCTGGGGCCACTGGGACCCTGGCGGCGATCAGTGGGCGATTGGGGGTCGATGCATCCCCCCCCCTATGCCTATCCCCCCCTATCGTTGCCCCTGGCCCCACTTCCCAGACAGCCGCCGCCGCGACGCTGCTCACAGCGCATGGGACGCAGTAGGCAGGCGCGCGTCCGACCCGAACACAAAATACACGCGCACACGCACACGCACACACACACACACACACACACACACACATCTTACGACAGTGTATCGCCTCCCGGGCGGTGCGGCAAGAAAGCGCCCGCCACAACGCAGATACTATAAATTTCTCGGTGCGCGCGTCGCCCCTGGAAGGGCGGCGCGCACCTAGTCCGTTCGTCGGTGCGACGCCGGCCCTCCCCTGACATCATCCGACATCGAGATCTGTTCACAGCGTAGCTCCCCAGAGGCACCGTATTTCATCGCGAGTCGGTCTTCGACGGTCCCCGGTGCAGGTGAGGGCCGCGACGGAAGCCGAAAACGATGCAGGACCTCCGGACGTGACTTTCCCGCAACGCGAGGGTGTCAAGGCTTTACTTCCTGGACCTCTCCCGGGGCACGTGAATCCGCTCGTGGCGGTAAAGACTGTCCAGGACGAGCAGAGGTATATCGGACTCTCTGGGGCTCTGCTGACCCACAGCAATCCAAACCCGGGTCAGTCAGGCTCTGCAGGATCCAAAATCCTGCAGATTCCTGCGCCCAAACCCGAGTCAGCGCACCCCTGGCCCTGCAAAATCATGCAAGATCTGGCGCTCTGACTGCCCCCCCGCCTGCATTGACCCGCCTCTCTTTGAGCCCCAACCTTCTTCCCCCCAAAACGTCGCCCGACCCGTCTGGGAAGACGGGTCGTCCGACCCGTCCCCCCAGACCCTCATCCATAGGGGAACAAACAGTGGCATAAACCTTAAAAAATCTGAGTTCCGTGCGGATTTCTCGGAACAAAACACGCCAGCATACCTACAGACCCCCATCTTCTGCGGCATCACTTAAGCCGCCCCAATATGTGAGGCCCCTGGGGCTCGAAACCTTGCGAAAACGCCCCTGGCGGACGAAAGCCGGACGACGAGGACGACGACGACGACGACGACGCCGACGATGCCGACGCCGACGACGACGACGCCGACGCCGACGCCGACGCCGACGCCGACGTCGACGTCGACATCGACGACGCCCCCTGCTTTCGTCCGGCCCGGCCGCCGCGCCGGCGCCCGCGCCGGGCGCGCCCGCCCAGCTGTCGTCGGAGTCCTCCGCCTCGCCCGGGCCGAGGCGGGGCCGCGCCGCGCTCAGCGCGGAGAGCCGCGCGTGCCCGTCGCGGGCGCCGGGCTCCGCCGAGGGGCCGTCCCCGTGGGTGCTGCCGTCGCTGTCGTCCGAGAAGAAGCTGTAGCCGCTCTGCGGCGGCGGCACCATCGCCGCGGTCCCCGCCTCCGGTGCGCCGAAGAGGGGATATGGCCTCCTCCACCCTCGCGCCTCGATCGTTCTACCCCGTGGCCCTCCTCCTCCTCCTCCTCTCCTCCTCCTGCTCCTCCTCCTGCTCCTCCTCCTCCACCTCTTCCTCCTCCTCCTCCTCCTCCTCCTCCTCCTCCTCCTCCTCCTCCTCCTCCTCATCCTCGACGCCCTGACATCTGACGGCGTGATCTTTCCGCCCGCGGCCCCAGAAAGCGCTAGCTCGGGCCTCCGGCAGCCGTCCGGGACAATCCGGGCGGCGCCCTTGAGAGCTCTCGGCGGGGCGCGGCTGCTGGAACGTTTCCAGGGCGAATCAGGGTCCGATCGCCAACAAAGACTTCCCACACACCCGTAGACTAGACAAGCGCGTTCCACGAATGACTCTCATGGTAACTACTCGCAAATGGCCCGCTCCGCCGCGAGGGATCCATAATCCAGCACGTCGGAGGCAGGCCTGTGTTTTTCGGACGTTTGCGAGTAGGCACTATGCGAGCAGTGGAGCGCGCCTGGTGATAGACGACGTCCAGGAAGCAGTGAAAAGTTCCTCCACCAACCTCCAGCCCTGACCCCCTCTCTGCCCAGACGTCCGACGAGGACGTGATTTGCCAAACTCCGCGGGAGGTCCCGCCCCCTCCCCCTGGCCATCGCTCGGACGTCCATTTCCTGTTTTTCTTTTGGTTTCGTGCGTGGTTTTTTCGCCAAATGATCGAGGATGCTCCTCGATGGTCCTCGCCGAAGGAAAAATGCACACGTCCGAGCGATGCCAAGTCCCCAGGGGGCAGTGTTCGACCTGGATCCGTGGCTGACTGCCCCGGGGACCAACAGTGGGCCCCACGAGGCCGAAATCGAAGAAACGCTGCCGGATTGAGCAAACCACATGGTCGGAGACTCGGGCACGGAGGCTCGTGCCGAGGCGACCTCGGCCTCGGGTTCCTGACACCACGTGGATCGTTCAACCTGGCGCGATGCGCGGCCTTTTGATCGCCAGATCGTGCAGTCTCTGCCGATGCTCGGCCACTGGCGGCGTTCAACCTTCCTGCCCGCGGCGGGGTCGCTTGCCACGTCGGCACGACACGAACCTCCCGTTCCCAGACACGTGCAGTTCGGGATCCGCGGCCAACCCTCCCCCCAGGGCAATTTTGTCATGGTGGGTCCATGTTTACGGTCCCCGGGCCCGGCGAGAGCCCCCAGAGTGGCCAAAAATGTCTGTCTTGATCTTTATCAATCTGCATGTCTGGGTGCACCCCTAGAGACCCCCCAGATGGGGGCTGAGCAGATGCTGTCGGAGGATCGCGTCGCATCGCCGAGGCATCGAGGATGCATCGGCGACCTCGGGCGCTGCATCGGCGACGCCGGCGTGGAGAAAGTCGGGCTCTCCTCATCGAGCCGCATCGCCGATGCGCCGCGATCCTCCGACACCGTGCCTACTGCGTCCCCATCTGGATGATCGCCCAGAATGCCCCTGGTCTTAGGTCGGGCATGTCCCCCTACAGGCCGATGTTTGGCGAAAAATTGGAACTAGCCCAAAAAGATTGAAACAATACTCAAAACACTTAAAAAAATATCGTCCCCTGACTATTGCTCTAATTCCCCACCTGGGCTCTGCCCAGAAGGGTTCTCACTCTGTTTGCTTAAAGGGCCGGGCAGTGGGGCACGCCCCAGGCGGTTCCCCCGGAATCCGCCACGCGGTTCCCCCGGTCCCCTGGGAGCTTTAGCTTTAGCGTTAGCTTTAGCGTTAGCTTTAGCTTTAGCTTTAGCTTTAGCTTAGCGTTAGCTTAGCTGTAGCTTAGCTTTAGCTTTAGCTTTAGCTTTAGCTTTAGCTTAGCGTTAGCTTAGCGTTAGCTCAGCTTTAGCTTAGCTGTAGCTTAGCTGTAGCTTAGCTGTAGCTTAGCTGTAGCTTAGTTTTAGCTTAACTGTAGCTTAGCTTTAGCGTAGTGTTAGCTTAGCTTTAGCTTAGCTTTAGCTTAGCGTTAGCTTAGCTGTAGCTTAGCTTTAGCTTAGCTGTAGCTTAGCTGTAGCTTAGCGCTAGCTTAGCTTTAGCTTAGCGTTAGCTTAGTTTTAGCTTAGCTTTAGCTTAGATTCAGCTTAGCTTTAGCTTAGCTGTAGTTTAGCGTTGGCTTAGAGTTAGCTTAGCTTTAGCTTAGATTTAGATTAGCTTTACCTTAGCTCTAGCTTAACTCTAACTTAGCGTTAGCTTAGCGTTAACTTAGCTTTAGCTTAGCTCTAGCTTAGCGTTAGCGTAGCTTTAGCTTAGCCTTAGCTTAGCTTTAGCTTAGCTTTAGCTTATAGTTAGCTTAGCTGTAGCGTAGCTTTAGCTTAGCTTTAGCTTAGCTTTAGCTTAGCGTTAGCTTAACGTTAGCTTAGCTTTAGCTTAGCTTTAGCTCAGTTGTACTGTTACTCCTAATGCTGCTTTCCTAGGGGCTCCGACTCCTAGGTAGGGTCGCACAGGGCTAATGTTTTGTTGGGCAGATTCCTCCTGCAAGGGACAGGCCCGACCCAACCCTGGTCCTCACCCCCCTCTCTTTGGGGCGGCGCGCGGAGCGGGCCAGGGCGAGGGTCCCGGGGAGGCCGCAAGTGACTACCTACCAGACCACCCCAACCCAACCCGAAGACCCGAATTTCGGGTTGGGGGGGGTAAGGGTTTCATATGTGTTTTCTCAACATTCCCCGACCCCCCCCCCCACTGGAAATGGAGGGCAATTTGGAGCCTTCGGGTTGGGTTGGGGTGGTTTGGTGGGTGGTGAGCAAGGCTTCTCAAAGGAGGTGGCTTCTTAGAATGGCGCCAGCCCTACACCTGACCAGACAGGGTCCGCGCCTTCTGGGAAGCAGGGGCGCTGTAAGAAGCCTTCCTCTCTCCCCCTGCCCGAACATGCGACGTCCTGACTTCTTCCATGCGGGGCCCCTGCAAGTTCCGACCCTTTCCCAGGGACTGGGCTTACATCCCGAGTCGGCTTTTGACGGCCCCGAGGCCCAGCGAGGGCCCCCAAATGCCGAAAGAGATAAAAACCTTCCGTCCTGATCTTGTTACGACGCGATCATCGTTGAGGGCTTGACGATTTCTGACGTCCCTCGACTCGCGCTGGAGTGGTCGCGATTTGCTCCGCTCCGACTTTCCCTTGAGATCTCTGGAACTACCTGGACTTACTTCGATGTATCTGAATTTCCCTCGACTGATCTGCATGTACACCTTGATGTATCTGGCTCGATCCCCACAAGTCGACTGGCGAAACGTCGCCAAGGTCGCCAAGCCCTTAAGGCGATCATGTCTGGGCACCCCTCTCTCCGACCAGCTACAACTTGGGGAGCCGTGGTCCTTACCCCCCTGGGGGAATCCGTCGTATCGACGATCCCTCGAGGAGGGGTGTCGAAATCGATGGGTCTCCCAGGGGGGTAAGGACCACAGCTCCCCCAGTTGTGGGAGGGGGAGGGGAGGAGGAGGAGGAGGAGGAGCAGGAGCAGGAGCAGGAGCAGAAACAGGAGCAGGAGGGGCAGGAGGAGCAAGAGGAGCAGGAGCAGAAAGAGGGACGAGGAGAAGGAGGAAAAGGAGGAGGAGGAGGAGGAGCAAGACGAGGAAGAGGAGGAGGAGGAGGAGCAAGACGAGGAGCCTGCCTCTGCGCGAGGGCGCGCCACGGCGCGCGCCCGCGCCGCCGCGCGCGCAACGCGCGCGCAACGCGCGCGCGCGCGCGCCCCGGGAGCCGCACGGGCGCGGCGGGCCGGACTGCCCGCTCGGCGCGGCACCGCGGGGCCGAGCCAGGAGGCTGGAGGGAGGAGGGAGGAGGGGAGGAGGGAGGGGGGAGGGGGGAGGAGGGAGGAGGGGGGAGCAGGATGAGGAGGAGGCGGAGGAGGAGAGGAGGAGGAGGGAGGAGGGAGGAGGGAGGAGGGAGGAGGGAGGGGGGAGGAGGGAGGAGGAGGAGGGAGGAGGAGCGGGAGGAGGAGGAGGAGGAGGAGGAGGAGCAGGAGCAGGAGTAGGAGCAGGATGAGGAGGAGAAGGAGGAGGAGGTGGAGGAGGAGGAGGAGGACAAGGAGGAGGAGGAGGAGGAGGAGGAGGAGGAGGAGGCGCGGCGCGGCTTGGCGGAGCCAGGCGGCTGCCACGTCGAAAGCCGGGCTTTCGTAGACTGTCTGTCTGGAGGGAAGAGGACGTGGGGCAAGGGGAGGGGGCGGAGGGGGAGGGGGGGAAAAAAGTTCGCGCGATGGTCGCGGATGGTCGCGGATGCTCGTGGCTGGCTAGAAACATCTGCGAACATCCTCGGATCGGAAACAGGCCGCATCGCGCGCAGAATCTGATCAAGATCGGGTCGCTGGGCATCGCGGGTCGGGCACGCCAGTGAGGGAACCAGCTCGCGCCGCATCGGATCGCATCGAGATCGGAGCCGAGATGGCCCGGAAACTCGGCTCGGACCAAGCTAGGCTGTCAGCAGCAGTGGGAATGGCGCGGAGCAGCCCCGAGCGCAACGCGCGGCCTGAGGACCCGAGCGCCTTCTGCAGGGCCTCCTCCATCAGCGCCCCAGCGCTCCTCCCCGCCGCGCTCTCTTGGCGGCGCCGCGGGCGCCGGCGAAGCGCCGTCGCCCGCCGCTACGACGTCGGTCGCCAACTTCGTCCGCCATGATGGCCGCCGCCGCCGCCGTCGCTGGCGCCGTCGCGGCCGCCGCCGCCACCGCCGCCGCGGGCACCGCCGTGGCCGACGCAGCGGCCTGGACCTGAGACCCAGAACAACAACTACGACTACCTCTTCTTCATCTACATATACTACTAGTACGAGTACTACTACTACTACTACTACTACTACTACTACTACTACTACTACTACTACTACTACTACTACTACTACTACTACTACTACTACGACTACTACTACTACTACTACTACTTACTACTACTACTACTATACTACTACTCTCCTACCCTACTACTACTACTACTTTCTACTTCTATACTACTACTTACTACTAAACTACTACTACTACTACTACGACGACGACGACGACGACGACTACTACTACTCGATTACTATACTCCCACTACTACCACTACTACTATACTACTTACTACTACACTACTACTACTACTGCTGCTGCTGCTGCTGCTGCGCTGCTGCTGCTTTGTGTGCTGCTACTGCTACTGCTACTGCTACTGCTACTGGACTACTGCTACTTACTACGACTACTACTACTATACTACTACTACTACTAACATACTACTACTGCTACTGTACTACTACTACTACTCTACTACTACTACTTTTAGCTGCTGCTGCTACTACTACCCACTACTGCTTCTTCTTTTCTACTTACTACTACTACTACTTACTTACTACTACTAAAACTACTACTACTACTACTCTACTACTACTATACTACTACTACTTACTACTTACTGATACTACTACTACTATACTACTGCTGCTGCTACTTACTACTACTACCACTACTGCTTACTACTACTATTACTACTACTACTACTTCTACTACTACTACTACTAGTACGACTACTAGTACTACTATTAATACAACTACTACTACTACTACTACTACTACTACTACTACTACTACTACTACTACTACTACTACTACTACTACTACGATTGGTTATACTAGTACAGCTGCGGGCAACGATAACTACTACTCCTACTCCTACTCCAACTACTACTACGACTACTACTACCACTACTCCTACTACTACGTCTACTACTACTACTACTACCACTACTACTACTACTACTACTACTACTACTACAACTAGTACTCTACTGCTACTACTACTACTACTGCTACTACTACTGCTACTACTACTACTACTGCTACTACTACTACTACTACTACTGAAACCACTACTACTACTACTACTACTACTACTGGTCAATACGACTGCTGCTACTACTACTACTACTACTACGCTTAGTACTACTACCACTACTACTACTACAACTACTACTACTACTACTACGACTACGACTAGGACGACCATTACTACTGGTATTTCTAATAAAACAAACTCGTAAAGTGCAACTACGACAACTACTACTCATATTCCTTCTGCGACTTATACGGCCACTACTCCTACTACAACAACTACTTATACCACAGTACTACTCGTACAACTAGCACGAATACTAGTACAATGGCTACAAGTACTACTACGATAACTACTACTGCTATGACTGCGACAACTACTACTACGACTACGACTACGACTGCGACAACTACTACTGCTACGACTTCTTCTACAATTACGACTACTACTACTACTACTAGTACTACTACTACTACTACTACTAACATTACCACCGCTACGACTGCTACTACTACGGCTACTACTACTCCTACTACTACTACTGCTACTACTACTACTACTACTACTACTGCTGCGACTACTACTACTACTACTACTACTACTACTACTACTACTACTACTACTACTACTACTACTTCTACTACTATTACTACTACTACTACTACGAGTACAACTACTGCTACAGCTACTGCTACTACGAATACTACTACGACTAATACTACGACTGCTCATACTACAATTGCAAATAATACTACAACTACGACTACTACGACTACTACTACTACTACCACTACTACTACTACTACTACTACTACTACTACTACTACTACTACTGCTACTGCTACGACGACGACTACCACGACTATTGCCACTGTTACGACTGCTACTACTACCACTACCACTACCACCACTATTTCCATTACCACTACCATTACTGTTACTACTACCATTACGCCTAGCACCACCGATGCTACAACTTCTGCTACTACTGCGACCGGAACAACGACCAGTAATTCTTATATTACGACTCCTGCCACGCTACTACGACAAAAACCATTACTACCTACTGCTACTACGGCGACCACTACTACCACTGCGAGTATTACTACTACGAGTAGTGACACAACGAGTATTACTTCTACTACGACTCCGACTACTACTGCCAAGTGCGAATACAAATACGCACATATCTCCTACCACAACTAACACTACCACTACCACTACCACTACCACTACCACCCCCACCACCACTACTACTACTACTACTACTACTACTACTACTACTACTACAACTAGCACTACTACTACCACTGCTACTGCTACGAATACGACTGCGAGTACGATAACGATTACCACTACGACTAGTACCACTTCGACCACTATAACTGTCACGACCTACGACTACGAGTACCACTACTACTGTTACGACGACTACTACGACTACGACTACGACTACGACTACGACTACGACTACGACTACGACTACTACTACTACTACTACTACTACTACTACTACTACTACTACTACTACTACTCTACTACTACTACTACTACTACTACTACTACTACTACTACTACTACTACTACTACTACTACTACTACTACTACTACTACGACTACTACTACTACTACTACTACTACTACTACTACTACTGCTACTATTACTATTACTACTACAGCTACTACTACTACTCCTACTACTACTACAACTACTGCGACTACTACTACGACTACTACTACTACGAATTCTACGAATACGATGTCCTACGACTGCTACGACGACTACTACTACTACTAATTCTACTACTACTACCACTACTACTACTACTACTACTACTACTACTACTACTACTACTACTACTACGACTACTACCACTACTACTACTACTACTACTACTACTACTACTACTACTACTACTACTATGACTTCCACTTCGACTTCGACTTCGACTACGACTACGACTACGACTACGACTACGACTACTACTACTACTACTACTACTACTACTACTATTACTACTACTACTACGATCACGGCTACGACTACGACTACGACTACGACTACGACTACGACTACGACGGCGACGACGACTACTACTACCACTACTACAACTACTACTGCGTTTACGGCGACCTCAGGGGCCCTTCCCACAGGAGACTCGCCCTCAAAAGCTTCTCCGCGGGGAAGGTTTTTTATAGTGCACGAGGACAACGACGACGAAGACAACTAAGACGAAGCTTATGTTTTTTTCTCTTTGCTTACCTGCCCGAATATTCTACGAAGCCGACGACGACGACGCGCCGACTCGATTGGAGATGTAGCGAATTCTATGTCAATCCTTGCTCAAACAAACTCAAAACTCCTCTGTCGTGCTGGGTAGCTCAGAAAACACCATCCTATGGCAATGGTGGGCAGAAACTGCACGCGGGGTACCCACCGAACAAGCTCACCACAACTATGGCAAGATCTTACTGCGCACGATTACTTGCATGAGCCCCATATGGAGACGTCAAAGACGACGAGCAGGACGACGACGAAGACCACGCCGACTCGCATCGAGATGCAGCAAAGTGCAATTCAATCCTATTTACATTGAAGCTCGAACAACCTCCGTCGTGAAAGATCGCCCAGGAGGCATTATCCGCTTGGAGGAACAAATGCCCAACAACAACTGAAAGGCCAACAGCAGTGAGCAAACCGTCGCGGGCACCAGCCGGCGCCGACAGAGGAAAGGAGGATGCTGTAGATGCTAGCAAGATGCGTAGGCATTGAGTAGATGCGGTCGACTCCAAAACCCCTAGAAGGGAATCCCCAGGGAATACAAAGGCATCCCTGGGGAATCCCGGAAGGAATCCCATGGAATCCTTAGGGGATTCTAGGGAATAGTCCTGCCAGCAGGGAGCTTTGGGCGGGTGAAGGGGGTGCAGCATTCAAGACCCCGGCGATTACTGAAAAAACAGCGTGCATTCCTAGGCATTTCTGATGGGACTCCTCGGAAGGATGCAGCAAGGCAACGTGTGAGACCACGGCCCTGTGCACCTCAGCATACGATTTACATAAGATCTCGTGGCCGTCAAGACCAAACATGTAGCCGACACTCATAGAAGAAGAACATACGGCAAATATGTAATTTTTTGGCGCTCCGCGCGGATGTCTTGGATCTGCGCTGGACTCCCCCTCCCTGGCGCGCGGAGCGCGCCAGAGGCAGCGCCGAAGGCGCCGCCAGCGGGGCCCAGCGCGGATGCAAGATATCTGTGCGGAGCGCGAAAAGTTTATAATATCGAGTTCAGGCGAGAGCAAGCCTCGAGTTCGGGCGATGCTCACCGCGTTCTCCTCTTCGAACTTAGGCGAGAGCAGGACTCCGAAATAACTTGCGAACAGGTCTCGGGCGGAAAACGGCCGCGGGAACGGGCGATCCAGGGGGGGGGGCGGGCGGTCGCGGGCACCCCTGTGGGACTCCCCATGTGGTCCATTCTGACCTCTGCGACTGCGGAAGTCATCCAGCGAAACGCTGCTGCGGGCAAGACTCATCGCTTCTCGGTTTGTCTTCGTTCGGTGTTCCGTTCTGCTCTACCCGTTTTCCTGCACCTCCCTCCCGAACCGAGAAATGAGACACGGCCGAAGTTCAGCAAAACAACGCTAAGGTCCAGCCCCGACTTCTCTCCATGTCCAGTGCGTCTTGGACTTGCTTGGAAAGGGCGCCACAAAGGCAAGGGCGCACTGGATATGGATGAACATTGAGCCGCCAGGAGGCACATCTGCCCTCAGGTCGGGCGGGTTCCCCTAGAGGCGGATCTTGGACGAAGCATAAAACATACCCCGAACATGCTCAAAACTTTCCCAAGAAAAAAAGCAATCGTCCCCAGAGTATTTTGTTTCAACAATGTTTGAATATCCCCCCTGTAGAGGGACGGGCCCGACTTAAATCTACCCATGTCCAGCGCGACTCGGGTTTCTGGGCCCCAGACTCCACACGGCAGTGGTGCCCCATGGACAAGAGTATTGTCCGCGGCTGTCCGGGAAGGAAAGGTGGCCGTGCAGAGAGAGCCACCCGAGAAAGGCCCCAGGCCCCAGGACGTCCCTTGATTCTTGGTGTGGGAACGCCACGCCTTCCACAGCAAAACCATCGAAACCCAAGAAACCCAGTGCACCCTGAAGGCAAGCAGGGTGTTTCTTGGCATGGGTCTCCTCTGTAAGATACCCAACATCGACGAACATTCCAGGGTGGATAGCCCAGCCAGACATGAAGAAGACCATAAGGATACCCCTCCGGACCGAAGCCCTCGTGCCAGCTGCAGGGACAAAAGCGGCGCCGAAACGTTTGCAATGAGAGGCTGGTCGGGCACTGCCTGCGACTGCTGCAATCAAAAGGCTGGGATGGCAACTGAGGCTGGCCGGCATCCCGAAGCTGGACACACCCAAACCGCGTTGAGGCTGGCTGGGCTTGCAAAGTCGAAATAAACATATGGAAGCCTAACGAAGTAGAAATCATGCTGGTCGGCCACTTCCTCAAGAAACAAATCGAAGTGCCACGTGAGAAAGAGAGGAGGGAGAGACGCACGAAGAGCAGTCCGCACAAGTGTACGATGCTGGTCATAATGAGTACGGGTGGTCCTGGCAAATCGGCTCGCACCTTGCCCGTGGCACACCCCGCGCGGACGGCTCAGAACACAATGGGTCGTCCGAGCTTTCCCGCGGCAACTTTGCGTGGGCCAGCACGAACCTCGCGTTCCTACAATTGGTTTGGCCACGGACCAGGCCTTCCTACTCTTGGTGCTCCTACACCGCCGTTGGCGCGTCTGCGGAGCTTTCCGGGGGCCGGCACACGGAAAGCGACACACACAACCTGACAACTGATCGTCAAACCACGCCACGGGCCGAGTCTCCAGAGCACGGGAACACCATTAACACGGGGAACACCACACGACGTGGCCGGGAACGCGCACGAGGAAGGACTCGCGCACACCACCGCCCTCGACGCCGCTCACGGCCGGCATGGAAACGAAGGCGAGCACCCGCCACGGCGGCAAGGGGCGCGAGCCAACGTGGCACGGGGAGGAAAGGGGGGGCGGGGAGGGCAGGGAAAGGAAGAGGGGACGAGGGGGGGAGGAGGCGGAGAAGGAGGAGGAGGAGGAGGAGGAGGAAGAGGAGGAAGTGGAGGAAGAGGAGGAGGAGAGAGGAGGAGGAGAAGGAGGGGGCGGGGGAGGAGGAGGAGGAGGAGGAGGAGGAGGAAAGGAGAAGGAGGAGGAGGAGGAGGAGGCGGGGGAGGAGGAGGAAGGGAGGAGTGGGAGGACGAGGAGGAGGAGGAGGAGGAGGAGGAGGAGGAGGAGGAGAGAGAGGAAGCGAAACTGGCTGGACAATGTCAGGTCGAGGCCCTCGAGCCCAGGGTTGCGAGGATGTCTCAGGCCAAACTGGCCAGACCACCTCAGGCCACAGCACACCTGATCCCAAAATTGCGAGGAAGTTGCAGGCGAAATTGTCTGGACCACCACAGGTCAGGGTTTCTCGGAGCCCTGAGTTGCAAGGCTGTCTGAGGCTTCACCACCTCGCGCGCGGCATCTCGGATGCCCAGAGTTGCCAGGAAATCTCAGACGAAGCAGGCAGAACCACCTCTCGCGCGACATGATCCGAGCCTGGTTGCCCGTACGTCGAAGGCGAAACTGGCCCGACCACCTTGCGAGCGGCATCTCGGAGCCAAGACTTGCGAGGATGTCTCAGGCGAAACGAGCAGGGACCCAGCGCGACCAGCATCTCGGAGCCCAGAGTTGCGAGGACATCTTTGTACTCACGTCCTTCACCCCTGGAAGTCGTGGGTCAACGGCTTCTCAGGCGGTGGGCATGCACAGGCCATGTCGGGTCGGACAGAAGGGGGGCTTAAGCTCAAGAAGCAGTCCGAAATTCCCCTGGCGTCATCAGTAGCACATAATTTCAACAATGAATTCTCGAGGGGAGCTGTGCTGCAGAGCGATATCGTCTAGAACCAACAAACAAGTATTTCCTCCGAGGGGCGGGGCGGAACAAATAAGAGGAGTATAAGAGAATTCCCAAAGTGGGTCTCGTGGAAGAAGACTCCTGCATGGTCAAGTATTAAGTAGCCTCCCATGAGATAGGGATAATCAAATAACGACCACACCCACTCACCCACCCACTGGGATTCTGGGTCGCTGCTGGAAACCAACTGGGATCTTACAGGCTTCCTGCTGCAATCCTATTGAACTCGTGTGAGACTCCGACTGGGATCTGTCGGGATCCTACAGAGATCCTGGTGGGATCTACTACTGAAACTCCGATTGACGAACGAACAACACACACCCATACCCATAGGGAGGTCGTTGGGAGGAGGACTGGTTACGGGTATGGGTGCGGGTTGTCGGACCCTGGGGAACGCTCCCGTTCGAGCGGGGACCTCCATCTGACAACACGCACCCATAGCCCTCTCCGATCCCCCTATGGGTATGGGTGTGTGTTGTTGGTTCGTCACCTACACCTTGGCCAGAAAGGGAGGTTCCGAATTGCAGCTCACGGTTGCAAAAGGGGGGTTCGCGAAGCAGCTCGTGTGGCCGGGCTCCCCCCGGTGCCTCCGGGCGCTGGAAAGGGGCGCGCACGCATCGAGGAACGCGCCCGGCGGCGGGACGGAATCCAACGGCACGCAGCAGATCTGGGCAGAACCAAGATGCCGATACCGTCGGGGCGTTGACCTAAGGAACCCTGAACAAGGAACGAGGCCCGCTTTTTCCATAAGTTGAACTTCGATGTCCGATCGAAAGCCTAAGGAAAACCCGAGGCAAGCTGCGAAACACATAAGGAACGCGGAGTCCCTCCCCAACCGAAAGGGTTCCTTCTTCAGGGCCCCGACTGTACCGCGACTCCTCGGACCTCTCCCAGGGTGCGGTCTGCCCAGAATCGTGAGGAGAGCTCAGCCGTTGCGACGAAGGCCTCCCGGGAGGCCCAAGAGGGCGCAAACGAGGCCAGGGTAGCGGCAGCGGTACCTTCCTCCTCTGAGATCTGAAGGGATACGTGCAAGAACTGAGACCAATGACGATGCCAATAATCCACTGCCCCTTGCCTCCGTCATGCTGGCCCTGATGTGGCGGCACTTCTCTCTGCATGTTTCCACGCTAGCCATGTGGCGCTCGAGTGACTAGTCTTTGAACATGCCATGCCACGATCTTTACTTGAGCCAGCGCTTCTGAGACGTCGTCGACCCCCTTGCCCTACCCCCTGGATGGCAAGAGAGCTCAGAATCGAATCGGTAAATCGGTAAGTCGGATCGGTGATCGAAATGAATCGGATCGGCGGACATCGGCAGCCAAGTCAGGAGAAATCGAATCGGCGGGAATCGGCAGGCTAGTAAGGCCTCCAGATAACAACCGAAACATGTCGGAACCCGAGGTCCAATCGAATCGGAAGCGGAGCCGATCGAAACCGAATCGAATGGATCCGAACGAGTCGAGATGGGCGACGTAAAGCAGCGGGCCTTCCGCGAGATGGCATGGCGACATTACGCGGTGGTGTACGCGGGCCGCCGACGCGGCACTCTAGATTTGAGTCGGGCGTGTCCCCCTACAGGGGGATTTTGGATGGAAAATTAAACATACGCAAACAAAAACTTCAGAATTGTCAAAAATACTAGAAACATAGTCCCCATACTATTTTTTGACTAGTTTTGAATTCTCCCCCTGTAGAGGGACAGGCCCGACTTAACTCTAGATTGGAAGCTCACGCGCCAGACGACCCCGTTGAGCCCCCCGAGCCACTGGGTTCGACCAAGGGGCGCCGCGCGTCTGGGCGCCCGAGAGGAGTACGGTAAGGTCGGGCATGGTCCTCCTGCAGGGGGAGCTTGGGCCAAAAATGCAAAATAGTCAAAACATACCCTCAAAATAGCCAAGCTCCTCCTCCTCCTCCTCCTCCTCCTTCTCCTCCTCCTCCTCCTCCTCCTCCCCCTTTTCCTCCTCCTCCTCCTCCTCCTCCCCCTCCCCCTCCTCCCCTCCTCCTTCTCCTCCTCCTCCTCCCCCTCCTCCTCATCCCCTCTCCCCCCTCCTCCTCCCCCTCCTGCTCCTCCCCCTCCTCCTCCTCACACACTTCCTCCGCCTACCCTGTCACGTTGCCCCTTAGCTCCTTCCTGTGATCAAACATCCCGTCGCCCCCGACGGCCAAAACCTTCAGGGTCGGCGGCACCGGCCGTAAGGCCTTCGCAATAGTCAAAACATACCCCAAACATAGCCAAGCATACGCAAAACATCGTGCCCAGACTGTTTGTTACTATTTTGGAATAGTCCTCCTTTAGAGGGACAGGCCCGACTTAAGAGTACGGACATAACTTGACAGAATGCCCAACAAAAATGGGCACAGGCGGTTTGTATTCAGTGAAAAAACCCTCGCGGCGGGGCGGGCAGCGAGTCCTGCTCAGAATGAACAGGAACTTTGAGGCCACCGAGACGGGGTCTGAATAGATGTTGTCGGAGGATCGCGCCGCATCGCCGAAGCATCAGCGATGCATCGACGATGCATCGACGATGCATCGGCGATGCATCGGCGACGTCGGCGGTGCATCGGCGACGCCGGCACGGAGAAAATCGGGCCCCGCATCGAGCTGCATCGCCGATGCATCGGCGATGTGGCGCGATCCTCCGACCCATCTGCTCGGACCCCATCTAGGAGGCCTAGAGGGCTGCTGTTGGGCGCCGCTGGGGAAACCAAAAGATACCAATACCGCTACTCCCCAGACCTCTCCCGGGGTCAGAGCAGAATTTCGAATCGAATCCAGCGGTGGCAACGAGGGCCTCCCAAGAGGCCCAAAAAGGGGAAACCGCGGGAAGGCTAGCAGAATCGGTACCTCTTCCTCCTCTGAGTCTGACCCACTCTTCCGTACAGTGGGGGCCCGACCACGAGAAACCTTCCACAAGAAACCCAACCCTGAGACCCCAGGACGTCCATTGATTTTCGGTGTGGGAGCGCCACGCCTTCCAAAGCAAGACCATCGAAACCCAACAACAAATCAGGGCACCCTGGAATCAAGCAGGGTGTTTCTTGGTATGGACCTCCGCTGTGTTTCGATCGTCCCGAATCGGGCGTTGCCCAAACTGACTTTATGACGGGACCTGGCGTAAATGATGTGACACCAGGGCGCGCCCCCCCCCGCCCCAGACCACTGACCGAACAGCCTCAGCTGCGGCCTTCGGGGACCAATCACTAACCGGTTCCCCTTAACCGGGGTCCTGGCCTTAAGGGGCCCCGGAAACGGCAGGGCCGTTGTTTCACCGTTTCCGAAAAAAAGGTCCCTTGAAAAGGGAAACGGCAAAAAAAAAACTGGAAACGGCAACAAAAACGGCTCCAGGATTGGAACCGGAGCGGGAACCCGTAAAAGAACGGCGACGGAACCGGTAAAAAAACGGCGCCGGAACCGGCACCAAAAACGGCAAAACGGAACCGGTAAAAAAAACGCCCTGCCGTTTCCAGGGCCCACTATCGGGGACGGACAGACCCCCCTTTAGCAAAACGTGGTTTAGTGAAAACGACCTCGGACCCAAACCTGGCGGGCGCAAGCTTGGAAAATAACGGCCGCGGCGCCCTCCCGAGAACCGCAAACGGACAATTCACTAATCGACGTGTCACTGTTAGGGGTTCCGTCCACCCCCGAAATTGAGGTCCTGGCCATGCCCGACCGAGCACGAGCCCCGCGACCCTCGGAGCCCGCCGCCGGCCGCGGGTCCTCCCGAGCTTGCCCAGCGGGGTCACGCCGTGGCCCACGACGCGGGCCGTGCGCAAGGCCATCGCGGGCGCCGGCCGCCGCCCGCCGGGCGCCGGCCCCCCCGCAGCACCAGAGGCGCCCCCGCTGCGCGCGGCCGGGCAGCCGCCCCCTGCTCCGGCGGGCTGCTGGCTCCCAACGGCCCGTGGGATCGTCGAACGCAGACACGCCCCTCCTCTGCCTCCTCCACCTCCGCCTCCTCCGCCTCCGCCTCCTCCTCCTCCTCCTCCTCCTCCTCCTCCTCCTTCAACTCCTCCAACTCCTCCAACTCCTCCAACTGCTCCTCCTCCTCCTCCTCCTCCTCCTCCTCCTCCTCCTCATCCTCCTCCTCCTCCTCCAACTCCTCCAAGTCCTCCATCTCCTCCTCCTCTTCTCCTCTTCCTCCTCCTCCTCCTCCTCTCGAGCCTCCACCTCATCAACAGGCCGTCCTCAAGCCAGCCCGCCCTGCTGCGCGGCGAGCGTATTCCCTTTCTCCTCCTCAGCTGAGAGGGACTCGATGTCTGGTCCGCCAAGGGGCTCGATTCATGGACGCCGTCAACTTCCGAACCTCTGGAATGCTGGAGCGTCATACACTGAATATACTCGCCAGATTCATTGGCCCCTTGGCCTTGGCCGATCCAACAACGTGGTGTATACATCGAGCCCCTCCCATCAGCACTACTTGGTAAAGCACGGGCGGACGGCAACGAGAGGACAATCCGCCGCCGAGGCGTGGAGAATGCCAAATGCTATCCGGTAGGGTCTTCTTTTAAGTGGGCCCCCCATGGCCAAAATCATTGTTTTTCCGTGCGTGTTTGAAGGGTGTTGGCGTTCTCGCCTTCTCGGCTCTACGACGCTCCAAGACGGCCCAAGAGGGCCCCGAGTCGCCGAACGTTCGCTCGAAGACGCCCAAGATGGCTTCAAAATAGAGCAAGAGACTTCCAGGGCTCCCCAAAAGGCCTCCAACAGGTCTCCCAAGAGGGCCCCCCATAGCCAAAATCATTGGTTTTCCGTGCGTGTTAGAAGGGTGTTGGCGTTCTCGCCTTCTCGGCTCTCCGACGCCCCAAGACGGCCCAAGAGGCCCCAAGGAGGCCTCCAAGAGGGCCCAAAGACGGCCTAAGAGCGCCTGGAGATGGCCTAAGAGGCGCCCAAGGCGGCTCAAGAAGGCCCCAAGACAGCCCCAAAAGAAGCCCCAGAGAAGGAGCACGAACCGAAAATCCGAGCCTTCCGCTCAAAGGAGCCCCCAGGAGGCCCCAAGAGGCGCCCAACAGGCCCAAAGAGACCCCCAAGAGGCCCCCAGGAGGCCTCAAAGAGGCCCCCAAAGAGGCCTCAGAACGCACGGCGAGAGTCCTCAAGAGGCCCCCGATAGGCCTCCCACGAGATCCCAGCGAACATCCTCACCAGGCCTGTCATAACCCACAGCCCAGGCACGGTGGCGGGCTGGGCCGAGGGCAGCCGGAGCACCGTGGGGCGTCCGAGGACTGCAGGACGGTGGCCCCAGAGAGGCCACGAAGGGCTTCTGCGCTGCCGCTGCGGGCCCCGTGCGAGAAAGGTGTACGACAGGTGCACGCTCCGTGGATTTTTAAGTCGGGCGTGTCCCCCTACAGGTGGATTTCCGACGAAAAATAAAACATACCCCCAAAATACTCCAAAGTAATAAATAAAACATGCCCCAAAAATACTCCAAAATTGAAACAATACTCAAAAAATAGTCCCCAGACTATTTGTAACTATTTTTGAATATTCCCCCTGTAGAGGGACAGGCCCGACTGAACCGTAGACTCCCGCTCATTGCCCCTCCGTCTGCGATCACCCGAAGGGGAAGGCGGCGTGGTGCGCGCGTGTCGTGGAGAGGCGGCCCAGGCCGTGGCTCCCAGAGAGGACGCTGGTGGTGTCAGATCGGTATCCGAGCTGTTGTCAGGTCGGGCTAATAATATTAATATAAAATACCAATACTATTACGAACAATACTAATACTAATACTAATACTAATTACTAATGCTAATGCTAACAATAACAACAACAATAATAATAAGACTTATGATAGTAGTAGTAATAATAATACTAAAAATAGTAATGATAATACTAACCCCCTACGGCCGGATTTTGGAAGCAAGGGTGACAAATAGCAAAAAAATGCCCCCAGATGGTCAAGCACAGTACAAACAACATCGTCACCAGACAATATGTTTACTCGTCTGGAGCATGCCCCTGTCGAGGGGCAGGCCCGACTGAAAGCCGGTTGGCTCCTGCGGCCCAGCCAGGGCCACGGGCGCTCAGCGGCGAGCCCCAGGGCGGAAGCGCAAAGGGGGCATGCATGCTCCAAGGCGGCGGAGGGTCCGAGAAGCCCTCGCGTCTCCCGAGAGGCCGCCCGTGGCCTCCGAGAAGTGTCCGCCGGGCTGCCCACGGGGCGCCGGGGCTGCCGAGAAGCCCCGCCGCGGTCCGAGGAGGCCTCGTCCCCAGCGGCCCCCCGTCGCACTTCCCTCCTGGGCTCGCCGCCGCCGAGACACTCTCTCACACACAACCACACACGCACACGCACACGCACACGCACACACACACACACACCTATATATACACATACATACATACATACGTACGTACGTACGTACATACATACATACATACATACATACATACATACATACATATATACATACATACATACACGCATGCATGCATGCATGCATGCATACATACATACGTACATACATACATACATGCATACATACATACATACATACATACATACATACATACATGCATGCATGCATGCATGCATGCATGCATGCATACATACATACATACATACATACATACACACATACATACATACATACATGCATACATACATAGATACATACGTGCATGCATGCATGCATGCATACATACAAACATACTTGCATGCATGCATGCATGTATGCATGCATGCATGCATGCATACATACATACATACATGCATACATACATGCATCTATATATATATATATACACACTTGTATATATCCGCCGGCCTCCTTGCGAGGCCACCAGGCTGTAGGCCAGGAATGTGCTGCTCCCTGTACCAGTTGCAGCTTCCAGCTTCCACTGTTACAGTTCTGCTTCTTGCTGCTTACTGTTCCTTGTTGATGAACGCGCGAGTGGGGGGGGGCCCAAATCAGCAGAACTACCACCCCCTGGATGGGTTCTCCGAATTTCCGGGGGGTAACAATTCATACCCCTCACTCAGATCCGCAGGTCAGGGTCCAAAAACAGAAGGGATTTGCCACATGTTTGAACTTCAGTGGCACCCCTCACGCAGATCGGCGGCGTCAGGGTCAACAAACACAGGGGATACGCAACATTTCTGAGATTCGGTGGCACCCCTCACGCAGATCGGCTGGGTCAGGGTCCAAAAACAAAAGGGATTTGCAACATTCCTGAAATTCGGCAGCACCCCTCACGCAGATCGGCGGGGTCAGGGTCCAGAACACACAAGGGATTTGCAACATTTCTGAAAATCAGTAGCACCCCTCATGCAGATCGGCGGGGTCAGGGTCCAAAAAGAAAAGGGATTTGCAACATTCCTTAAATTCGGTGGCACCCCTCATGCAGATCGGCGGCGTCAGGGTCAACAAACGCAGGGGATGTGCAACATTTCTGAGATTCGGTTGCACCCCTCACGCAGATCGGCGGGGTCAGGGTCCAGAAACACAGGGGATGTGCAACATTCCTGAAATTCGGCAGCACCCCTCACGCAGATCGGCGGGGTCAAAGTCCAGAAACACAAGGGATTTGCAACATTTCTGAAATTCGGTGGCACCCCTCACGCAGATCGGCGGGGTCAGGGTCCAAAAACAAACGGGATTTGCAACATTCCTGAAATTCAGTATCACCCCTCACGCAGATCGGCGGGGTCAGGGTCCAAAAACAAAAAGGATTTGCAACATTTCTGAAATTCGGTGGCACCCCTCATGCAGATCGGCGGGGTCCGGGTCGAAAAACAAACAGGTCCCGACACTGCTTCACGGCGGCACCCAGACCTCATGACTTAGCTTTTGCATCTCCCATTATCCCAGACGGGGGGCCGGCGGCATTGGGCGAAGCCCTTACGGATATACATCTACACATGCATGTATGTATAAGCATGTGGAAGAACTGAAACTATCAGGGGGGCGCAGGGAACATGCCTCCGGATAAGCTGGAGCGCCGTGAGGATGTCGTTCCACCCCGCCTCGCTCAAAACTCTTGCGGCTGCGCCGTGCGTGGTCTCCATCCCACGGCGGCTGAGGGCACGCCTTTGCCTGCGCAAAGACTTGTCCGTGCTGCCCCGGATCAACTGGTACTTCTCGGCCGGGCGGCCTCCGCATGTTTCGTCTCCGCATCGCGCCCCGTGATGCTTCCCTTTACGGCCGTCTCTCGGTCCGTCCCCGAGCCGAGCAACTTTGAGCATGCGATCCTTTCAGCAGGTCCTCAGCACGCGGGTTGAGCAACTGCCTCAACGTGGATTCCAGGCAAGCAGTCTACCACGCCTCCTCCACCAGCACAGACCTTCGACGTCGCGACTGCTTTAACGCCTTACGCTTCTCCTCGGCTTCGACTCCGAGGGCCGATTCAAGCCCTACCCTCCCTTCCCTCCTCCTCCTCCTCCTCCTCTTCCTCCTCCTCCGTTTTCCCCTCCCTCCTCCTCCTCCTCCTCGTCCTCCTCCTCGTCCTGCTCCTCCTGTGGGACAACAACAACATCATCATCATCATCATCATCATCATCATCATCATCATCATCATCATCATCATAATCACCACCACCACCACCACCACCAGCACCAGCACCAGCACCAGCATCAGCATCAGCATCAGCATCAGCAGCAGCAGCAGCAGCAGCAGCAGCATCATCATCATCATCATCATCATCATCATCATCATCATCATCATCATCATCATCATCATCATCATCATCATCATCATCATCATCATCATCATCATCATCATCATCATCATCATCATCATCATCATCATCATCATCATCATCATCATCATCATCATCATCATCATCATCTGCCGCTTCCTCCTCACGGGGGTTGCCCGAAGTGGCCCTGGCCCGAGGTGGCCGCAGCGGTTCCGATGGGTGGCCTGCCGGAGCACGCTCCACGAGGCCCGGAGGGCTCCCGAGGCTCGGAGAGGATTTCTGAGAACCGGGGAGCACCTCTGGGCCAGGAGCACCCGAAAGCCCAAGGACAGCCTGAGGGAAACCAGAGCAGAACCAGAAGAAGCCGAAGGACAACAACACGAAAAGCAGGACTGCAGGAGACCTCGGGACAACTCTTGGACACGTCAGGAGAACCCCCAGGAAACCTAAGGAGAGCTATTGGAAGCTGGAGGAGAACGATGGGGGACCGAAGGGGAACCATAGGATACCTAAGGACAACCAAGGATAATCCATGCGAAACTTAAGAGAACCAATTGAACTCCGAATGCAGGCATAATGAAAGCCTTAGAAACAAAAACACAACAAATGGAAAACCATGGAGCACACACGGACAGCCGAATGGTAACATAAGTAAAACCATAGGACACCAATGGAACATCATAGGTAGCCGTAGAAAACTTGAGCAGGGACCGACCGTCATACTTATAGTTCTACCACGACATGTTCTTAGAACCCACCAATGTTTTAAGCACAAAAACAATGTTCTTAGAACATAAACCCGATGTGCCAAAACAAGACAATATCAACCAGACATGTTCTAAGGCATATCATAGAAATCACAAAAGGTTTTTAGAGCATTGTTGGGTGGGGCTATAGGCGAGCCAAGACGCTTCGCCAATGTTTGAGAAACCTAAGGACAACCACCGCAAACCCAGGGAGAACCGCAAGAAGCATGGTCAGCGTCCACCTGGACGGCCGCCACTCCTTCCCCCTCTCGTTCTCGTACATCCGCTGCATGCGTTGCTAATGTTAAGTCGGGCCTGCTCCTACGAAACATTAAAAACAATACACAACAAATCCCTAAAGATAATCAACAAATGCTCAAACAATAATCCCCAGATCATTTTTTGACTATTTTTGAATATCCCTCCTGTAGAGGGACAGGCCCGACTCAATGCCGATGCGGGGGCGATGCTTCCCGGCTGCGCCTGTGGAGGGAGTCTGCGACCGCCGACTGGGGGAGCACGGTTAGTACCGTGGTGGGAAACAGTACCAATATTTCGCCGCCGGGAGCGCTAAAACCCCCCCGAGAGGGCGGCGAGCGGGAAATCTTGCTCCATTCCAGGGCTACTCCAGATTCCATAACAAAGTGGGGGGGGGTCACATTGGGGGGGGTCTAATTTGAGCTGTCTTGGAGGATTCGGGGGGGTCTGGGCAAAGGGCCGCCCTTTGATGGATGGTCTGGGGTAGTCTAAGACTTCTCGTCTGGGAGGGTTGTGACCCCCTTCCTTTTATTACGAAATCTGGGGTACGCTGGTGAAGCGAAGCACAAAACATCAGCAACGCTCGGAGGCCCGCGCGGATCTCTTGCTCTGCGCTGGGCCCTCCTGCCTGGCGCGCGGAGCGCGCCAAGGGGCGGCACCGGAGGCGCCGCCAGAGGCTACAAAAGCCCATGCGAGAAATCTGCGCGGACTTCCAGGAGTTTATGCAAACGCCGTGCCTCCTTTCAGTCGGGGCCTTGACCTAAGAAACCCGAAATAAGGAACGAGGCCCCTTTTTTCCATAAGTTAAACTTCGATTGCATATCGAAAACCTCAGGAAAACCTAAGGCAAACTGCGAAACAATTAAGGAACGCGGAGCCCCTCCCCAACGAAAAGGGTTCCTTCTTCAGGGCCCCGACTGTATTCGGCGATCCCCAGCTGGAGAAACTCCCCCCTCTGAGATCTAGCACCGCGAAAAGATTGCAACACGAAGGCCGCAGGGCCCCGAAAACCCGCGCAGTAAACTGCCCGTTGTAAGACAAATGCGACGCCTGGACCTCTGGGCCGAACTCGATCCTCAGCTGGAGGAAATCGGGCTCCAGATCGCGAGGGCCCAATCTGCTTTGACACCCGCCACCATGAGTTGTTCCGAACCGGCGCCCGCGCACGCTCCCCCTTCGCGCGGCAGCTGGGTCCTCCTCCTCCTCGGCCGCGAGGTTCAGGCAGTTCCGCCGGCGCGCCGCGGGCTTCTGCGGCGGGGGGCGAAGAAGGGGGGGTCGAGGGTCCACGTGAATAGAAGAAGAATGACTAGAAGAAGAAAAACGGCAATAAGCATAAACTTCTGGCGCTCCGCGCGGATCTCTTGGATCTGGGCCGGACCCCTCTCCCTGGCGCGCGGAGCGCGCCAGGGGCGGCGCTGGAGGCGCCGCCGGGGGGCCAGCGCGGATCCGCGAAATCCTCGCGGAGCGCAGAAAGTTTATGTTGATGCCGCTTTTCATTGTTCGAGTAAGGGGGGGGTCACATTGTGCGTGGGGGGGACAATGAGCTGGAATCGGCGACACGTCGTCGAGGGACTGCGAGATGGGCTCCACTCCGAGGAGCACGGCGGAAGACTCCTTGCTATTCCCTTTCTATATTTCTATACTCCAGGAAGGTGCGACCCCCCCCCCCGAAACGGGACCCCCCAAATCCGTGGCACGGGGGGAGGCCGGAAATCCGTGCCAAGGCGGGCACGCAGGCGGGTGGCAGTCCCAAATCGATCGGCGAAAGGCCCAAGAGCCACCCAAGACGGTCCAGGATGGCACACCCAGCTAGCCTTGACCCCCGCCGGATGCCCGAAGATCACCCCAATGTCACCCCAAAGAGGCGTTCGAACCCCAAAAAAATCGATGTTTGATTGGATTTGTATGATTTTCGGATACTCGCAAAATCAGCCTTCCACGCGTCCGAGAACGTTGGAAATGCACTGACAACCGCTCCTAGACGGCCCAAATGAGCCCAATGAAGGCCCGAAGCGGTCCCCAAACTGCCTACAAGTCCCCATGACCGCCCAAAACTGACCCCACGACGGCTGGCGCAAGGCCTTAGAGACGCCACAAACGGTCCAAGATGCCATCATGCGGTCCAGGCCCTTGCTGGATGCTCGAAGGCGCTCCGAATGTCACCTCCAATTCGCTCGAACCCCTGAAAATCTAGATTTGTCTGTGGCTTTTGTATGCTTTTCGGCTAAGTCCTCATTCGGCTTGCCAGGCGTCCGAGAACGCAGGCGAAGCACCGAAAACCTTTCCCAACTCCAGAAAAGCCGTACGAGGGCCCAGAACTTATGTCGGGCGTATCCCCCTACAGGGGGATTTTCAACGAGAAAATAAAAAGTCCCAGACGGTGCCAACAATAAGTTCGACACGATTTTTCAAAAATACCCCAAGAAGGTCAAACAATATACGAGAAAATAAAAAGTCCCAGACTATTTTTGGAGTATCTTTTTACTATTGTGGGTTTTTTTTATATTGTTCGTCGAAAATCCCCCTGCAGGGGGACAGGCCCGTAAACTGCCCACAGGCGGCCCCGTGACCGCCCCAAAAACTGACCCCAGGGCGGCCGGCGGCGGCAGGCCCAAGACACGCCTAGGACGGTCCAGAATGGCATCCAACGGACTTTGGCCCTCGTCGGATGCCCTGAGAGGCGACCCGAAAATAGGGGGCAAACAAACCTACCTCGCTTTTGACCACCCTCGCTTCCAAGAGATACCAAGCGATGCCAAACTACGGCCTGTACTGGTCAGGCCGCCTGACGAGGAGGCGCGTGGTATGACTTGGTTTTGCGTGGAAGCGAAAGCGGAGTAGGTAATTCACGCTCTGAGAAAAGTACCTCCAAGACGCGCTCGAACCTGAAAAACACGGATGCTTGTCAAATGTACTACCATTCGCTACTTCGGCCTGCCGGGCGTCCGAACACGTTCTCGAAGCTCCGAACACCGCTCCAACTGAACCCAGACGCGCTTCCGAAACCCCAAAGCGGCCCCACGAGGGCCCGGGACGGCCCCCAAACTGCGCAGGGGCGGCGCCCTGACGGCCAGGGGAGGCCCCAACACCAGAAAAATCAGCATCCTCACTCTTTAGGAAGGCGTCATAAGGGCACTAAACGACTCCCAAACTGCCCATAAGCGGCTCCCTAGGCAGTCCCAAGACGCCCCGAGGACAGTCCGAGGTGGCTCCGAGATGGGCCACAAGGCGCTCACACCGCTTCGGCAGGCTCCCATGAAGCTTCCTGAGTTCTCGCCCGCTAACATGGTATTTCATTGAGGGAAGCCGCAGCTTGCCCACAACCCCAGATTCGCAACCACTTTTCTGGAAATTCGATTTCGCATCCAGGACTTCAGCATTTCCCATTTACGCCATTCCGTACGCCCGTGGCCTCCGACTCACAGTCTTAGCCCGTCCCAAGTTGACTGCCCCCTTCTCGCCTTCCCCCGTTCTCCGTGATACAAGCGAGCGAGCACGCCTCAAAGGGAAAAGAGGAAGGCACGAGAGGCCAACCGCTTAAAGCTTCAAGGAACAAAGTGCATGGCGCGAAGCGCCAATGCAGGCTTGTGATACATATATATATATATATATATACATTCAAATGACAAAATCCCAAAAATGGTTTGTGGGTTGGCGGGGGGACCCAGTCCCCGAGCGCCCCGGGGAGCCCGAAACGGCACTGGAAGGTTACCGGAGGGCCCCAAAACGGCACAGAAGCTCCCCAGAAAAGCCCCCAGACGGCCTAAGGAGGCCCCGAGACGACCAACGACAGCCCCGAGATGACCGCGAACACGCCAAAAATATACGTTTTCCAATTGGAACTCGACGATGTTTGCTTATTTGAGGCTCTATTGGGGTGCCTCTTGGGAGCCTCCTGGGAGTCTCTTGGGGGTCTCTTGGGGCCTCTGGGGGGCCTCTTGGGGCCTCCTGGGGACCTCTTGGGGCCTCCTGGGAGCCTCCAGGGCCGAAAGCTCGGAATTTGAATATGGTTGTGCACCTATGGGACCCCTCTGGTGCTCGTCCTGGGGCTCTCTTGGGCTGTCTTGGGGGCCTCTCGGGCCGTCTTGGAACCCTCTTGGAGTCGTCTTGGAGCCCTCTTGGGAGCCTGTGGGGCAGTCTTGGGAGCCTCTTGAGCCGTATTGGACGCAGTGGACGGCCAAAAGGCAAACACGCCAAAAATATCAGGCTTCCCATAGGATATCGACGATGCTTGCATATTGGGCCTCTCTCGGGGTGCCTCTCGGGGCGTCTTCGAGGCCTTCGGGGGCCTTCTAGGCGTCATGGGAGTCGTCTTGAAAGGCGTCTGGAGCCATCGCTGCGGCCTCCTGGGGCCTCCCTGCAGCCTCTTGGGGCCCTGTTGGCCCCGGGTCGCCGAACCCCCGTAAAAACATCGCGAAAACGACGCCCGGGCCCCACATTTGCGGTCGTGGTCGCGGCCCCCGGCCCCTGGACCCAGTCCCCCGTTATGTGTATATATATATATATATATATATGTACTAGAAGCCACGCGCGCGCTTCGCGCGCGCTTAGGTTCTAGCGCAGGCCAGGGAAGCGTTACAGCACAATGGGATCCTCCGCCTCCCCATGTTCGGGAATGATGGACGGGAGAGGGGAAGGGCATGAATGATGAGTTAGGGTGAAGGCGTCAGCCGACCCTCGCTTGCCCAGGGTAACAAGGCGTGTGAGACATCTGAGTGTCCCACTCCCCTTTGCCCCCTCCCCAGGGGTCCAACATCGGATTAGAGAGGGGCGGAGCTCAGGGGGGGGGGGTAGACGAGCTGCTCAACGCATCCTCTAGGTTTCCAGAGCCTGCAAAGAGCCTCAAAATGGCCCGAGAGAGCCCAAACAGAGCGCCACCACAGCCCAAGAGGGCATCGGATCGATCGTGAGATTGATAGTGAGTTCGGCACTGAGATCGGTCGTGAGATCGAATGAGTGAGAACAATCATGAGATCGATCGTGAGATCGACGGTGATTGATAGTGAGATCGATAGTTAGATCGACAGTGAGCTCGATCGTGAAATCGACCGTGAGATCGATAGAGTGATTTCAACAGTGAATCCGATAGCGAGATCGCTTGTGATCGGTTCTGACATCGACAGAGAGTTCGTTAGTGAGATCGGTAGTGTGATCGATTAAAAGAAATCGTCAATGAGATCGGTAGTTACATCGACTGTGAGACCGATCGTGAGATCGATAATGACACCGATTGTGAGATCGATAACCATCTCTTCAGTGAGATCGATAATTGGATCGATTGAGATGACCAATAGTAGGCTTAACAATAAATTCGGCTGTGACATCGATTGTTAGACCGATTGAGTGAGATCGATTGAGTGAGATCGATTGAATGAAATCGGTTGGGTGAGATCGATAGTGATATCGATTGAGTGAGGCGTTGGTTCCTCCCCCCAGAACCTCCTTATCACCCGAAGGGTGGTCGTGTAGATCTATCAGGTCTGGTGCGATTGCAACTGCATCCAGGATGAGGGCTGTCGTTACCCAAGATGGGGACCGCGGCTGCATATCGCGCCCTGGACAGACAATAACCGACTGAACCAGTAAGTCATCGCGCTCCACGATACATGTGTCGCGCTCTCCGCCCTCAGTC
>CAUYUJ010020191.1:98306-162136 GCA_963575745.1 Prorocentrum cordatum
GTCAAAACTAGAGTCGAACAGATCCGTTAAGTAGGCACCAGGCAGGTCCCCGAGACGAACATCTTAACATATTGTTGACCCCTGGGGGAGCGATGACCCTGGCTAGGCACGGGCACTCCTTAGTGGGCCCCGGAAACGGCAGGGCCGTCTTCACCGTCTCCAAAAAAATGTCCCTTGAAAATGAAAACGGCAAAAAAAGGCGACCAAAAACGGCAAAAAAACGGCTCCAACATTGGAGCCGGAGCCAGGACCGGTCAAAACGCACGGCGACGGAACCGGTGAAAAAACGGCGTCGGAACCAGCAACAAAAACGGCAAAACGGAACCGGTAGAAAGACGGCCCTGTCGTCTCCAGGGCCCACTAAGGGCACTGCCAAGGGGGGAACATCGAGCTGGAATCGGCGACACATCGCCGACAGATCGGCGACAGGCCCTCGATCACAAAGCCGCGGGATCCTGGGCGGGGAGGGCCATCGGGCCCCTGCTGGAGATCCATGGGCGATTGGAGGCCGCTGGGGGGCTAGCGCAGCAGCTCCACAGACGCCTAGCCTCAAGTCGGGCGTGTCCCCCTACAGGGAGATGTTCGACGACGAGTTGTCGGGCGTGTCCCCCTACTGGAGATCCATGGGCGATTGGAGGTCGATGGGGGGCTAGCGCTCAATGGGCCCTGGAGACGACAGGGCCGTTTTGTTGTTACCGGTTCCGTGTTGCCGTTTTTGTTGTTGCCGGCTCCGACGCCGTTTTTGTATCGGTTCCGTTTTGCCGTGCTTTCATGGGCTCCCGCTCAAGTTCCAATCTTGGAGCCGTTTTTGTTGCCGTTTCCGGCCGCCGTATCTTTGCCGTTTCCACTTTCAAGGGACCCTTTTTTCGGAAACGGTGAAACAACGGCCCTGCCGTTTCCGGGGCCCACAAAGGCCTGGCCTGGGCCATCCTGGGCCCCCCGAGGCCGAAAGTGGCTACAAACCTCCCGGCCGGGTTGTTGTTATGACGCGATCGTGTCTGGATGCACCACCAATTGGCCTGGGCCGTCCTGGGCCCCAGGATGGTGCCTGGATCCTCCTGGGCTCGACCAGGCGGGCGTGTACACAGTGTGCCAGGGCTAGCGAAGCAGCTCCACAGACGTCTAGCGCACTGAACAACAATCCAAGCCTCCGGTCTTTGGCCGTCTTCGGCCTCCGCGAGCCCTCGCCTGGCCCCAGGCCTATGAAGCACTGCCTCTATGAGAGGGCCTTCCCCAGAGAAAGGGGTGGGGACTTCTGGGGACACCGTGCTGAAACTAGCAAGTTTAGGGGCACAAAGAGTGACATAAACATGAAAACTCGGAGGTCCGCGCGGATTTCTCGGATCGGCGCTGGACCCCGCTCCCTGGCGCGCGGAGCGCGCCATGGGCGGCGCCGGAGGCGCCGCCGGGGGGCCCAAGCGCCGAAAGTTGGACGTCTGGGGAAGGTGTGCGAAGATGCGTCCTCAGGCCGGGGGCGTTGCATTTTTTTTCACGCCGGGCGTGCTTGCCCGGTCTCGGGGCCCCGCCCATGGCCCTTGCATACTGAGCAAGCCTCGACACATGCCGCTCGTTCTCAATCAGATTCTGGCGGGTTTGCCTACATTGAGGGGGAGCTCACTGGCGTGCTTCTCAGGGAAACCTGGAGACGAAAAGTTACTTGCACGATTTTCTGGCCCAGCACCGAATGAACAGGCGGCAATTGGGGGAGGAGGCAAAATGCCGTGCAGAATCCTGCACCAAACCCCGGGTCAATGCGAAAAATCCGGCAAGATCCTGCAGGATCCTGCACCCAAACCCGGGCCAATGCGACCCTGGCCCTGCAGGATCCCGCAAGATCGGGCGCTCTGGCTGACCCCCATTTGCATTGACCCCCGTCTCAAGGCTCCCGCCCGGAGCTCGGAGACCCCCCCCCCGGCGGCCGCCTTGGCGCTGTCCTCGGCCCGGGGCGCGGGGGCCGGCGCCGGCGTGTCGGCAGGGACGGCGCCGGGCGCCGCCTGCGCGGGGGACCGGAGGGGGACGCCCAGGAGGGGGAGGAGGCCCATGAGGAGGAGGGCGAGGAGGAGGAGGAGGAGGAGGAGGGTGGTGATGATGGTGGTGGTGGCGGCGGTGGTGATGATGAGGACGATTGTATGGAGATGATGGTGCTGATGCTGAAAATGAGGTGGTTGATGATGATGGTGATGATGATGAAAATGATGAGGACGATGATGATGAGGACGGTAATGGTGATAATGGCGATGATGGTGGTGATGGTGGTGATGGTGAGGGTGATGACGGTGGTGGTGGCGGCGGTTGTGATGATGAGAACGATTGTATGGAGAAGATGTTGCTGACGCTGAAGAAGAAGTTGTTGATGATGATGGTGATGATGGTGATAATAAGAAGGTCGATTATGGTGATGATGGTGATGAGGACGATGATCATGAGGAGAACGAGAACGGTGATGATGGTGATGGTGATGGTGATCGTGGTTACATATTGATGGTACGAAGGTGATGATGATTGTAGCATTGATGATGAGATGATGATGGTGATGATGATGGTGATGATATGTGTGATGTCGCTGATGATGATGATATGATGATGATGATGATGATGATGGTGATGATGATGATGATGATGATGATGATGATGATGATGATGGTGTTCATGATGATGATGATGATGATGATGATGATGATGATGATGATGATGATGGTGATGGCGATGCTGATGATGATTGTGAATGCGGTGATGGGGACTATGAGAAGAAAGACGATACTTGTGATGATGATGAGGATGATGATGATGATGGTGGTTGTGATGATGATGGTGATGATGATAGAGATAAAGCGCCCCCCAGTGCCGTCCTGGGAGCCATCAGGGCTGCATGGAGCCAACCAGCCTTGCTGGTCCGACCTCTGCACCTTTGCTTCTGCAGACCTCGAAGCCAAGGACGCGGAGGAGGCGGAGCAGGAGGCCCAGGAGGACGCCGAGGAGCTCAAGGCCCCCCCCGTCGCACTGCAAGGGAAGGGAACACGAGCGAGACGCGCCCTGGACCCCTGGGAACCAGGGGGGAGCAGGGCCCCTGACGTCCTCGCATCGCGAACACACAGCACGACTGAGGGGTTGGGCCCCCCTTGGCCTCCCGGGGAGCCCTCCCCATGCCCAGACCCCCGACGTCGTGACTTTTTCACAACGTCGACCCCCAGTGGCCTGGACCCCTTCCCCTGGACTGGTGTTTCATCCTGAGTTGTTTTTTGACGGTCCCGAGGCCCAGGAAGGGCCCCAGGAGACCGAAACTAGCAACAAAGATATCGCATCGTTTTTTTCACAGAGCGAGGAGATCTGGGTACCCCTTAAGGCCATCAACATAACTACCCGGAACGAAGGACCGGCCCCGGGGAAGAAGCCAAGACCTCTCGAGAGACATCGGATGTGTGAGACTGTCTCGAGAAAGACAGCGGAGCATCGGGCTGAACTCAGCGAGGCAGCGAGGCAGCAGGCCGCGGATAGCGGATCAGCACGCTCCCCTCGGGGATCCACTGACCCAAGCCAGTGCAAACCTGGGCCGCTCGGGCCCTGCAGGAGCCCGCAAGGTCCTGCAGGATCCTGCACCCAAGCCCGGGGCAGCGCAACCCTGGCTCTGCAGGAGCCTGCAAGATCCTGCACTCTGACGGACCTCCGTTTGTCGCCGAGAGCGTTGCACTGCTCGCAGAGTGCCCACCCGCGAGCGTCCGAAAAAACGCCTGTCTGCTTTGGTGTGATGTATGTATCGCAGATCTCCCGCGGCGGACCGAGCCCGCCTGCGAGCAGGCACTCTGCGAGTACTGGAACGTTAGACGCTCGTTCTGGGGACCTTCTTGGAGCCACTCGCTCCACTCGTTCGTCGAAGCTGCGTCGAACGTCCGTCGACCCGCGTCGAACCTGAGTCGAACTTGAGTCGAACCTGAGTCGAAAATGAGTCGAAGTTGAATCGAAGTTGAGTCGAACTGGAGTCGAGCTTGAGTCGAACAGATCCAGTATGTAGGCCCCAGAGAGGTCCCCAAAACGAGCATCGAAGGAACGCGCTCGTCGAGCCTGCAGCAGCCCCCGTCGCTTGCGCCCCGACCCCCTGGGCCGGGTGGGCTGCCGGGCCCCTCCTCGACCAGCGGGCGTCCGAGGGTCGGCGCGTTCTCTCCCCCCCCCCGCGGGCCTGTCGTCCCCCCTGACGCTGCCCCCGAGGGAGAGGGCCGACCGCCGCCCTCACCGCTTCTTTCGGGCACGGGCTCAAAGCGGAAAATGCGGCGGTGGACAAAAACCTCCCTGTCGCAAACCTCCCTTTTTGAGGAAAACGGCCCAGGACCGAAATCGACGGACCTAGACCCGCAAGAATGGCGGCCGCGACGCCCTCTCGCGAACCGAAAACGGCCAATTCCTCAACCGAGGTCTATCCACCTCCGAGAAAATGGGCCGTCCTGATGTTGCCACAACTGTCTTGGACGCCCGCTCTGGGCACGGAAGGACCGGGCAGGATGCCCAACAACCCAACAACACGTGTCGTCCAAAACCGACAGCGGCCGCTTGGGGCAGGCAGATCTGTCTCGCATGGGACACATCCGCGGAGACACCGACGGCGGACCAAGATCAAAATGAGCAGGAACTGCTGTCGGTCTTCTTTTGAGCAGAGACCGACCGTCCCGGCATTCCGATAGGCCTACCACGAAGTGTTCTTGAAACCCCACAATGTTCTGAAAACAAAACCATCGTTCTCAGAACAGAACCCCCATGTGTTAAAACAGGACGGTCTCAGCCAGAAATGTTATGAGAACCTTTCGCGTAGACCACAAAAGGTTCTTCGAACACTCTCTGGTGGGCTTCCAAGGGAGCTAAGACGCTTCGCCACTGCTTGATTATTGCCCAATTGTTTTCCGCACTCCGAACTTCGTATTAATCGACCAGGGGGGGGGGACAAACGTGAAAACGCGGCGCGGCCAACCCCCCCCCCCCGGCACCACCCCCGCGCCCCGGCGGGGAAGAGAACGAACCCCAGCCCCCCCTTGGCACCTCCGCGGACGCGCCGCGGCCGAAACGCCCCTGGGCACTCCAAGAAAGGGGCGAATATGATCGGCACGAACGAAATGGGTACGGAAAGAATGGATACATTTCCCAACAGCAGTTCCTGTTCATGTTGAACAGGATTCGCTGTCCGCGCCGCCGCGGCCTATGTCCATTTGAGACAGACGACCGCCTGCCCAACAGCGGCCGCTGTTAGTTTGGGACAACATTTGTTGTTGGGCATTGTACCCATATTTTCCGTACCCATTTCGGGCGTCCAAATATGAAGCGGTCCAGAGTACCCATTTCAGTCGTACCAAATCGCTTGATATACGTGGCCGCTCCTCCGCGTGAGCGCCAGGCAGACCTCGACCCGTCGGCCAAGGCGGCCAGACGTTCCCCGCAACAGACGGGCCCGCGAAACATCCGTTCTGGGGCCCATCTGTGGCGGGCGCCTCTTCGTTCGGACCCGGGGGCGCGGGCCATGGAGTCCGAGACGTGGGCCCGGGCGAGGGCAAATTTTCGTGACCCGCCCTTACTCCAAATCCCTCATTCATCGACCCCTCCCTAAAAAACCGGGCCGCCCTCCAAACGCGACCTGATATTCATGACCCCCCGCTTCGACGGGGCGCCTTGATAAACCGGACCCCCTAAGCTCCAATCCAAAGAAAGCGCCCTAATAAACAAGACCCCCCCAGTTACAAAAAGACGCCTTAAAAAACAAGACCTGCAGGACGATGAACAAGGGATTCGGAGTACACGTAGGTCGGAAAAAAGCAGGTGAAGGCATGAAGTAGGAAGGCGGATAAAGCAGTTCGGGCTCAGGCCCTCCCAGGAGAGTTACCAAACACACACACACACACACACACACACACACACGGCAAAAGCGTATCGACGGATGAAGCAGCAAGGCGCTAGAAGTAGATTGGGATCTGGGAACCCAGAAATACCTACTTGCAACGACGGGCGTGTACCACTCCCTTCGTGCCCATCGACCAGACTGGAATTGCTTCGGCGGCGCCGAAGAGGAGGGGACGTCCAAGAGAGGGGGTCCCGAAGCATGGCCCGAGGCATGTGCGCGGACGTGGAGGGGAGGCCAACCAACGCATGTTCAAAGAAGAGAAGGAGGCCGTGACATCGGGGAAAATGGCGTGGGCCTGGTAAATGTTAGGTCGGGAATGTCCCCCTACAGGCGGATTCGGGTCGAAAAATCAGAGGTACTCAAACAATACACCAAAATAGTCAAACAAATATTCAAAAATAGTTCCAATACTATGTTTCACTATTTTTGAAAATTCCTCCTGTAGAGGGACAGGCCCGACGTAATGGTAACGAGGTCCATTTCGCTCCCCTCTCGGCGGCGAGCGGCGAGGGGGCAGTGAGCAGAGGAAGGCCCTCTCGGAACGGCGACGGGGCTTCTCGGAGGCCCTCGCGCCTTCTGAAGACGCTGCCTTTGTGTCTTCGGGGAAGGCTTCCAACACTTTTCAGAAGGCCAGGGAGCTTGCGATCCTTCTGAGAAGGCCCGCCCCTTCTCACTCCCCCACCAGGCTCGCCGCCAGCCTTACTTGGAGGAGCAAGCAACTGCATCAACATGGACTTCCGGGGCTCCGCGCGGAGCTGAGTTTATGCAGTGGCGTCTCCTTCGAACCTCTTCGACGCCCCCGACCTCGATGATGTCCGTTGACACTTACTCCTGATGAGCAACGGCCCATCCGGTCAGCGACAGCGGCAGACGCTCCTGGGCGACCCAGGAGCGACAACGCATCAGCGGCCTCGCCTGCAACGCACTGCGTGGCTAGGGCCGAGGCAGACGACGCAGCGACAGCCGCAGCAGGTGGCAAAGAAAGGCGGATCCGGTTACACGCTCGTTCTGGGGGGCCTTCCTGGAGCCATCCGCTCCGCTCATGCGTCGATGCTGGGTCGAACGCCCCTCGAACTTGAGCCGAAGTTGAGTCGAGCTTGGGTCGGGCTGGAGTCGAACCAGGGAGCAACGGACCTCTGAGATGGCCCCCAGGCAGGTCCCCAGGACGAGCCCTTCATAGCTCAGGGCCCGAGCCCGCTTCCCCGCCAGCAGCGACACGAGGGGCTGCACGTCCGCCGCTGCACGCATAACAAATCCGCGACTCGGCCCAAGCCCCCGGGCCGGCTCCTCCGCCAACCACGCCGGGAGAGGGCCGGGAGCTCATGGGAGAAGAGCCCTCATCCGAAAAGGAAGGATCATCGGGGCCGTCCAGCGAGAGAGAGGGGGAGAGGTGTATCGACTGCGACATCGTCGCGCTTGGGATGAGGCCCCCGCAGGATCCTGCTCCGTCTGCCGTGTGCATTGCGTCCAGCCGCCGACTCTTTGTTCACAGGCCCACAGGCTTTGAGGAGGAGAAGCCCTCCAAAATGGGCAAGGGTAGCGCAATCCTTGCAACGCATCGATGAGTAGGCTCGATCCACCTGAACATGCTAAGCAAGGTATGATGGAAGGTTTTTAGACACCCCCGGCAATGGGGGAGTAAGTTAACACTTGTTCGGCGGCCTTATTGAAGAATTGGGGTCCCACCAATGGGGGGTAACTACTTTGTTTCTGTTCTACGGCACCCGCCGCTCCTCGTCCTCCTCGTGCTCCTCGTCGTCCTCCTCCTCCTCCTCCTCCTCCTCCTCCTCCTCCTCCTCCTCGTGTCATTCCTAAGGAAGAGGAGGAGGAGGAGGAGGAGGAGGAGGAGGAGGAGGAGGAGGGAGGAGGAGGAGGAGGAGAGAGGAGAGAGGAGAGAGGAGAGAGGAGAGGAGAGAGGAGAGAGGAGGAGGAGGAGGAGGAGGAGGAGGAGGTGGAGGAAAGAGGATGAGGATGAGGAGGAGGAGGAGGAGGAGGAGGAGGAGGAGGAGGGAGGAGATCTTAGGACCAGTCCTGTTTACTGCCGACTGAAAGGGGGAGGACCAAAACTAAAGACCTTTCGCGGTCAGGGATGTGAGCTGATTCAAAGCTGGCGGCGTCTCTCCCGAGCAGCCAGCTGCTCGGGGGGAGGGGCCTGAGCAAGGCGGAAGCTCAAATTTCAACGTGACACCTCCAGACGCCCCGACAACTAGGCACGAACCTGGCTGAAAGTGCCGCGGCTGCGGCAGGCAAGGCGGCAAGAAGACGACTCTGGAGCTCGAGTCGAGGAACTCCAGGGGACCTTGCCGTGACGCGGCCAGGACGCCCGAGGCCAGGAACGCTACGAGCGAGAAGGGAAGACGACGAGTTGTCGCCATGGTATAGGGAACGTAGAAGAAGCAACATCAACGTGAACTTTCGGAGGTCCGCGGAGATGTCGTGATCTGCAGGGCGGTGCCAGAGGCGTCGCTGCAGGGGCCTGGCGCCGATCCCAAAAATGCGCAGACGGTTGTGCAGCTGATTCTTCTTCTTCTTCTTCTTCTTCGACGAACGAGGCTGGCCCCTCCGATGATGACTATGACTTGCCGATACCGCTACTCTTCAGACCTCTACCAGGGTGAGTTCTGACAATACTTTCGAGGCGAATCCAGCGGTGGCCACGAGGGCCTCCCACGAGGTCCAAAAAGGGGAACAAAAACGAGGAAAGGGCCCGCGGTATGGGCACTTCGTCCTCCTCCGGATGACTATGATGATGCTGCTGGCTCTGGAGTGGATCTCAACCTCCCAGGAGGCCCTGGATCGGGAGCGGCCAAGAGGGGGGTGTCCAAGAGGGGGGGGCGCAAATCATGACCGGCGGCATGTGCGCGGCCCCGCGGGGGGGCCTGGGACGTGATGAAATAAAAAGAGGCGCCATGAAATCTGAGGAAAAATCATGGCCCGCGCCATGAAATCCACCCCCCCCTACAGTCGGGGCGTTGACCTAAGGAACCCTAAATAAGGAACGAGGCCCCTTTTTCCATAAGTTAAACTTCGATTTCCTATCGAAAACATAAGGAATACCTGAGGCAAGCTGCGAAACACCCAAGGAACGCGGAGCCCCTTCCCACGAAAAGGGTTCCTTCTTCAGGGCCCCGACTGTAGTCACCCCCCCCTCTTTTCCGCCCCCGACTGGAATGCAGCAGAGATGCTCGCCGCGATCCTCCGCAGCGGCTCGACGCCTGGGCTCGCCGAGGCCCGCGTCGCCCGACCAGACGCCCGCTCCGCACCGGCCCCCGGGCCCCGGGATCCAGCCCGGCTCCCGCGGCCCCTCCTGGGGATGCCATGCCCCAGTGGGGATGGGGACAGGGGATGGGATGCCATGCCATGCCCCAGTGGGGATGGATAGGGTTCGGGTCGGGCGAAAGGGGGGTATAGCCCAGGAGGGCTTTGAGGATCAACTCACGTGGCTGATTTTCCCGGCGCCTCCCAGCGCCGGAGACGGCCATGTATCGAGGAATGAAATGGGCCCCTCGGCGAGGCCGAAACCAGCTGCATGCAGCAAATTTCGTAACCCCCCCTTTCCCAATCCCCCCCTTTCGTCCGGCCCGACCCTCCTGGGGATGACATGCCCCAGTGGGGATGGGGACAGGGGATGGGATGCTATGCGCTATGCCATGCCCCAGTGGGGATGGATGGATAGGGTACAGCGGGGGCCCGACCACTAGAAGCCTGCCGCAGGAAGCCCAGCCCCGAGACCCCAGGACGTCCACCGCTCGCTGGTGTGGGCACGTCACGCCTGCCGCAGCAAAAAGCTATCGCTGCCCAGGAAGCCCAGGGGCACCCTGGAGGCAAGCAGGGTGCTCCCTGGCCGTGGGCCCCCGCTGCACATGCTGCCGAGACGCTCTGGGAGCGAGGCTCGCGGCGGTCACCGTCGTCCGACCCCAGACCTCCTCCTCCTCCTCCTCCTCCTCCTCCTCCTCCTCCTCCTCCTCCTCCTCCTCCTCCTCCTCTTTCTCCTCCGCCTCCTCCTCCTGATTTTTTTTGCAGGACGGGCTCCTCTGGAAGACCCGACCCGCTCCCCGGGACCGGCTCGTCTTTTGACGGTCCCGAGGCCCGGCGAGGGCCCCCCTGAGGCCGACATTGGCAAAAAACTGGCCGTCCTGATTTTTGTGAATTGCGCGATCATGCCTGGGACCAAACGCCCGCTCCACATCGGCCCCCGGCCCCAAGATCAGACCCGATTCCCGCGGCCCCTCCTGGCCGGCTTCCGTCCGCGCCGCGCCCGGCGGTCCGAGACGGAGGCGCTGCCGATTGACGTCAGGGCCTTAAGATCTCAACGGACGGGTCTGGGCGACGCCCCCTCCCAGACCCCAGGCATGCGACGCCCTGATTTTGTTCGACACGGGGTCCCTGGAAGTCCCGACCCTTCCCCCGGGACTGGTGTTCCACCCCGGGGTCGTTCTTTGGACGGTCCCGAGGCCCGGCGAGGGCCACCCGACGCCGAGGTTGGCCCAAAACCGCCCGTCCGTTTTTTTTGTCACGACGCGATCATGTCTGAATGCTTTCCGTCCGACCCCTATCGGGGAGACGTACGACCCGGGTACGGGGGACTCGGGTTGGCCTGACGGGGGCCACCATTAAAATGACGAGGCCCAATCTGAAATTTGACGTGGGCTCCCGCTGCAGACATCCCACGAAAACGGGGCCGTCAAAATCCAGGACGCGCTCGTCAAAAAAAAGTCGGCAAACCCGACTCCCGGCTTGCTCGAGTCTTACGTTCCCCCGACCCTATAGGTCAGCGTCGTCGCCCCGCTCCGCGCGCTCGCCTGGTCGCCCGGCGCGGGGGCCGGGGCGCCGGCGGCACCGCCGGCCTCCGCCTCGCGCTGCTCCTCCTCGTCCTCGTCCGAGTCCATCTCGCCAGGGAGCTTCTGGCCGCGGGGGGGGGGGCGCGCAGCAGAGGCTCGACCACGAGGGGCCTGCCACGAGAAGCCCAATCCCGAGACCCCAGGGCGTCCACCGATAGTTCTGGCGTGGGAGCGCCACGCTCTCCACGGCAAGACCATGGCAACCCGAGAAGCCCAGGGACACGCTGGAGGCAAGCAGGGCGCTGCTTGGCATGGGCCTCCGCTGCAGGGAACGCGAGCGTGGGCGGGCCAGAGCCCGAGGATCGAGGGTCGAGGACGGACGGACGCGGGTCGAGGGTCGAGAGGTCGAGGGTCGAGGATCGAGGATCGAGGGTCGAGGGTCGAGAGGTCGAGGATCGGGAGGAGGAGGAGGAGGAGGAGGAGGAGGAGGAAGAGGGAGGAGGAGGAGGAGGAGGAGGAGGCGAAGGAGGAGGAGGAGGAGGAGGAGGAGGCGAAGGAGGGAGAGGAGGAGGAGGAGGAGGAGGAGGAGGAGGAGGAGGAGGAGGAGGAGGAGGAGGATTGAGGCGCGAGGAGGCCGCCGCCGAGTCCAGGGAGGGGACAAGGAAAGGCAACACCACCACCGCCAGGGACCCCGCGCGGGAGGAGCCAGGGGGGCCCCCCAGGTGGCATGGTCACCCACGCCTGTCGCTTCCCAACCCCAAACACGATCGCGTGGAGGAAAAATAAAACAGGGCTAGGATCAGGATAAATCGCTCCAGAGCGTTCTGGAGCGCTCTCAGGGCTTTCCGGAACGCTCTGAGCGGCCGCGGCGCCCAATACATCCTCCAAACCCGCCGATTCTCAGAGATTTCGAGTTATCCCGATCCGATGTTGTCCCGATCTTCGCGTCGTTTAAAAAAATTAGGACGGCCGGTTTTGGGGCCAAGTTCGGCCTCGGGAGGCCCTCGCCGGGCCTCGGGACCGGCCGAGGACGACTCGGGATGGAACACCGGCCCCGGGGAAAAGGTCGGGACTTCCAGGGTTGAAAACATCGGGACGTGGCATGTCTGGGGGGGGGGGCCCCCGGTGGTGTGGTTGCCCGCCCCTGTCACTACCTATCCCCGGCTCGGAGAGAGGCGGCATCGTGGACCTCCTCGCCGGATGTGGCCCCCCTGGTGGTCCCAGACAACCGACGTCGTGGTTTTTCACAACGTCGGCACCCAAGAGGTCTGGACCCCTTCCCCGGGACCGGTGTTGCATCCTGAGTCGTTCTTGTTGACGGTCCTGAGGCCCAGCAAGGGCCCCCCGAGGCCAAACATAGCGAGAAACCTCTCGGCGTGATTTTGTCCACGGCGCGAGGAGGTCTGGGGTGGTGGTGTCGCTTCTGCTTCCCCCGACGCCCGAGGGGGGGCGCGAGCGCAGGGTCGAGGATCGAGGGTCGAGGATCGAGGACGGACGGACGCGCGGACGCGCGGACGGTCGAGGATCGAGGGTCGAGGATTCGAGGATCGAGGGTCGAGGTCGAGGTCGAGGGTCGAGGTCGAGGATCGAGGGTCGAGGATCGAGGGTCGAGGTCGAGGATCGAGGGTCGAGGACGGCCGGCCGGCCGCGCGGAGACGCGACAGGAGGTCGCGGCCGCCGGGCAGACCGCGGTGGCACAAAGAGGCACCGACGGCACGCCCTTCCCTGGTTCGACAGTGGAGGCCAGTCCACAAGAAGCCTGCCACAAGAAACCCAACCCTGAAACCCCAGGGCGTGCGTGGCCTTCTGGTGTGGGCACGTCGCGCTCCCCATGGCACAGCCATCGGAACCCAAGAAGGGGGCACCCTGGAGGCAAGTAGGGATGTTTCTTGGCATGGGGCCCCCGCTGCACTCAATATGGAGGCCTCCCAAACGGGGTGCGAGCAAATGGGGCCGGAGGATTGCACCGCAAAGCCGATGCATCGCCGATGAATCGGCGATGCGCCGCCGACGTCGGGGATGTACTGTTGCAGTGGGCGTCGAGGAGACCGGGCGCCACATCGCGCCGCCTCGCCGATGCGTCGGCGATGCGGCGCGATCCTGCGACTCCACCAGCTCGGGCCCCGTTCGGGATGCCTGGCACCCTTTGCAGGCCGGAGAACTCGCTGGCCCAGCGGGCCAGAGGCGTGCCAAAATCTCCGGCGCCACAGCCGAATTGTCTGTCTGCTTGGCGCGCGTGGCGGCGGCTGGGCGCTCCCGGATGGAAGTACCCCATGGGGCGCAACCCGGCCACCCCTCGGTCAGAGGTATAGCTCTGCTCCCGGGGGCGGCCTTCCGGGTCCGAGGCGGTCCACGAGCGCTCCAAGACACCCGCGAGACTCGGGGCCGAAGCTGAACGGTGTTTTTCCTTTTTCTGTTTCGTGCTCGTTTTCCTTCGTTTGGTCTTCAACCCGCCTTTACCGCATAACGAGGTCGAAACGAAAACGGCCCACAAAATCGCTAAAACACCGTTTAGGTCCAGCCCTGAATGAGACTCTCCAGATGGCCCAGAACGCCTCCGAAACGCCCCAAAAGGCCCCAAGGAAGCCCCCAAAAGGGCCCAGGAAGGTTTGACTGCGGCCCTCCGAGACGGCACGGGAGGTCTTCGACATCGCCCCAAGACAGCCCAAGGCACTCCCAGGAGAGCCTCAAGATGACCCCAGCGGGCCTCGATACGGCCCATGAGCCCCCCCCAAGAGGGGGCTCCGCAGAGGGCCCAACAAAATCATTCCAAACTGTCATGTGGAGCCCGTGCCCCGGAAGCTGGCCCGCGACATCGCCAACAGTTACCAACCTGGAAAATATCCCTATCCCCCTATGCTGGGCACCTCCTCGTCACGATGCCAATCTCAGGGATTCCCCTATCTTCTGAGGGCGCATCCCTGAGACTGTCATCGCCCTCTGGCGTGCCAATCTTCGGGATAGGGCTAAGTCCGAAGCTGGCAAAACAGGTTCCCAACAGTTTTTTTTTTCTAACTGGAGAGCGCGAAAGCGCAGGGGGGTGCAGGCGCCAACCCGCTCGACACTGTGCAGTCGAGCGAGCGGCGACGGGGCAGCCAGTGCGCTGCCGACGATGAACGGTGCTGGGGCCAGGTGTGGCATTGCATCCTGGGCCTCAGCAGCACCGAGAAAGGTTGAGGGCCCGCGAAGGGGCTCCCCGGAGGCCCCCCGGAGGGCTCCCGGAGCGCCCCCCTGGAGGCCAGGGGCCCCGAGGGAGCCCCGAGGAAGCCCCAAAGATGCCGCCGCGGGGCGCCCCTGCGGCTCCGCACCGCCGACGAGCACTCGGCCCTGGGCTGGTCCTTCCAGCGCTCCTCCTCCCTTTTGATCTGTACTCTCTCTCCTTCGTCTCCTGCGCCTCTCCTCCCCTTCCTCCTCCTCCTCCTGCTCCTCCTCCTCCTCTCTGCTCCTCCTCCTCCTCCGTCCTCCTTCTCCTCCTCCGTCCTCCCCCTCCTCCTGCCCGCCCGTTTTCCCCTCGTCCTCCTCCTCCTTCCCATGAGTGATGGGCCAGCGGGATGACCGGGGCGATCGAAGAACGAGAAGTATCATAGCTTCATCGCTGAAACCACGGACGGACCCACTCACAGACCCGCGAATGCGTCCTCTCTCGCTGTCTCCACTGCGTGCGCCGCATGCTGTCCCCTCGCGCCGCAAAAACGAACAAAGTCTAGCAATTAGCGTCTTGTGGGGTGGGGGGGGGGGGGGGGCATCTCCACAAAACCGTCGACAGGGCAGCCTGGGATGAACAGCTTGTCCCAGGGAAGGGGTCGAGACCCTTCAGGGGCGCACGCGGTGACAAACAGCCAAAACAAACAATCCCTGACGACCTACCAGACCACCCAACCCAACCCGAAGACCCGAATTTCGGGTTGGGGGGGACAAGGGTTCCACATGTGTTTTTTCGATGTTTCCCGACCCCCCCCACTGGAAATCGAGGGTAAATTTGAGCCTTCGGGTTGGGTTCGGGTGGTTTGGTGGGTGGTGAATCCCTTCTCAACGCAAGTCACCACTTGAAGGAACGCTCCATGCAAAGAACACTCTGCAAGGACACTCTGCGCCGCTGGACCCGCCAGGAGCACACGACAGTGACAACAACTGCGCACTGCGCAAACGTTGAGTCGGACCTGTCCCCCTACAGGGGGATGTTTGGCGATGTTTTGTTTCACACAAAAAATACCCCCCAATGGGCAAAAATAGTCAAAACATCGTCCCCTGACTATTTTTGAATATTCCCCCTGTAGAGGGACAGGCCCGACTTCACGCAAACCCCAGGGAGCAGCGAGGCTTCGGCTCGGTCTTTGCGCACGTGAGCTCCCCCACTCCGCTGGGCCTCCCAGGAGCCCACGAAAGTGGCGACAGCTGCAGTTGCGTGATTCGCAGACGCCCAAGCAGCCGCGAAGTCTCGCCTGGATGTGCGTACTCCCACACTCCGCCGTGCCCCCCTGGAGCCCCAAAAATTAACGACATTTGCGCAGCTTGCGGTCCCCAGGGAGCCGCGAGGCCTCGGCTGGGTGCGCGTACTGCCCTACTCCGCCGTGCCTCCCAGAAGCCCACAAAAATGGCGACGATTGCGCAATTCGCAGACACCCAAAGAGCCGCGAGGCCTCGGCTGGATGCGGTGCTCCCCTGTTCCGCCATGCCTCCCACACAAACAGAACAACAATTGCGCAGTTCGCAGCCACCCAGGGAGCCCCGAGATCTCGGCTGGATGCGCGTACTCCCCTGCTCCACCGTGCCTTCCAGGGGCCCACGAAAGCGGAGACAATCGCGCAGTTCGCAGCCACCCAGGGAGCAGCGCAGGAGGAGGCAGGAGGAGAGGGGAGGAGAAGGAGAGGGGAGAAGGAAAGGATATCACACTGCTCGATTCAAAACGAGAACCCAACACAGGAGGACCGGGAAAAACGAACCGAGAAGAGGGAGTGCGAGATAGAGAGAGAGAGAGAGAATAGGCAGGGACAGCGCGCCGGACATTGGCCTGAAGGCAAAAGGGTCTGAGGACCGGGTGCGCCCAACAGAGGGGGGGGGGGGGCGCATCCCGGCCCCCCGAGGGACGTGTGCAGACGAGCGGGGGCACGAAGGTGCGCTGGATGAGAAGAGGGAGCTCGAACGCAAGCCTCCTCCTCCTCCTCCTCCTCCTCCTCCTCCTCCTCAAACCTCCAACGTTGAGACCTTTCTTTGCGAACGGGGGGGGCCCAGACCCATCGACCCCCTTCCCTGGTAATGGTTCCTCGTCGCGGGTCGTCTTCTGATGGCCGCGGGGCCTGAACAGAGCCCCACAAGACATGTCTTCATGATTCGCACTGGCGCATGCTAACCGGCCCCGCCCCCCCCGGCAGCGTCGCGGTTCACGTCGGCGCCGTCTGGGAATTGATCATTCCAGAACATTCCGAAAAGACCCCCTCTGGACACACACACACACACACGCACACAAACACAAACACACACACACACACACCACAGACAAGCACACACACACACACACACACGGTAAGACGAGGTATCGCCAAAAACAAACGCATAGATCTGGCACTCCCATGTTTTCGATGCGTTGGTCCCTGTAGGGCTGTACGACTTTCCTATACGGGCTTTGTCCTGAGTCGTGTAGTCACGGTCCAAGGGCCCGTTAAGAGCTCCAAGATGCCGACAGCAGTCAAAAACCGGCCGCTCCAATTGTTTTAGAGCGTTGGATCTCTTGAGCAGGGACCGACCGTCTCAGCACTCGTGTAGGCCACTCACGACATGATCTAAGGACAAAATAATGTTCTCTTAACAACAACGATGTTGTTAGAACAGACAGCCGATGAATTAAAACCAAACGGTGTCAACCAGAAACGTTATTTCGACATGTCGGGCCAACCACCAAAAACATCTCAGGGTTATTAGTTGGTGGACCTATGGGCACGCCCGGACGACTCGCCACCGCTCACATATCTAGGAAACTGTCCCGAGGCCAACCAGATTCGGCGGCAGGTCATGGGAACCTCCCATACCATGTGGCTGGCTCTTGCGAATCAGCGCGAAACGACGCTGGCCAACGCCAAATCGACGCGAATCGAAGCCAATCGGCAACAATCCTGCGCTATCTCATCGGCTACCAGGCGCTATTCGACGCTGGCGCGCGCCAGCGACGGAATTACGAGGATACACGAGGCTCATATGTCTACTGGGGGCCCCAGGACACACAACCACATAGACACAAAACTAAGGATCCTTCATGGTTTGTTCCCATGCGTTTTTGGATGCTCGTTTTCCCCCCCACTTCACGTACTTTCATCCAATTTCCGGGGATCGGGGATCATTTGAGTAGAAGGGCAAAAAAACATAAACATAAATATTCGGCGCTCCGCGCGGATTTCTTGGATCTGCGATGAACCCCCTTCCCTGGCGCGTTCCGCGCGCCAAGGGCCGCGCCAGAGGCGCCGTCGGGGGAGTCCCCGCGTGGAGTACGCGGAGCGCCAAGGGTGTATGTTTATGGTTGTTGCTCTTCTTCGGAACCAATCATGGGTAACCAAAACAAAGATCCGTAACAAGTTCGGAGCGGACCTGACTGATGGGGGCCCAAGAATTAAAGATAAGGGGCCTTTTCTGCAGATGCACCGAACCAGACCGCCCAAACCAACATCCCAAATGCAACGACGGGGGCCTCAGTGCGGCCGCGCCTTCATCACGCGATTAAGGTTCGGGGTTCCTTCTTACCCTTGGTGAATGTATACGCGCGTGCATGTTGCTTCCGACCCCAACGCGGGCTCGAACCCTGCAAGGGCGCCCGCGGGGCCGAGGGTCTCTCCGCCCTGGGGCCCGCCCGCGCCGCGAGAGGGCCTCCTCGGCGAGGTCGAGCAGGGCCGCGCTGCGCTTCCTGCGGCGGCGGGCGGCGGCGGCGCGCTCTGCAGTGGGGGGCAATCTGCTCTGGGCTCTCGCCTCCCCCATCCCATCTGCTTCGACATGTTCCGGTGGATCGGCGAGAAGGAGGGGGGGAGGAGGGGGAGGAAGAGGAGGGGGAGGGGGAGGGGGAAGGGGAGGAGGAGGGGGAGGAGGAGGAGGAGGAGGAGGAGGAGGAAAAGGAGGAGGAGGAGATTGCGGTCGCGATTGCGTTGGATGCGGTGACCGACAGCAAGCCTGGGCGCATGAAACACTCACTCCCTCACGGGGGAAACGCATACCTCACTTGGGAGGGAGCCCGCGAGACAATCGGGACAACGCCGCCCGCACTTTCGCAGTGGGCTGCACACACCAAAGGAAACCTTGCGGGCCTGGTCAACGCTAAAAGACCCACAAGCGAGGCAACGCAACGCACCCTGACAGAGGAGAAGAGAGGACGGTCGGAGGGAGGGCGTCCCGCCTGGACGTCCACCACAGACAGCATGGGCGGCTTGCCGCGCGCGTTCATCTCCGCCTGGGGAGGCACTCCCCTGAGACCTGGCCGAACTCTGACCGTGGGACGCACGCCCTTGGCCAGACCTGAGGCAAGGGCCATGTCCGAGAGACGGAGCGGGTACACCGAGAACACCTGAACATAGTGCTGAGACGGGTGCCGCCATGTCCAGCGGCCAGCAGACACCGCCCCCTCGCCTCGACACTAGTGATGCCCGACCTCTTACGGGCAGCCGCGAGACCTTCAGGGTGCGGAGTCTCGCGCGAGCAGGTGAGAAACACTTCGCGCTGGATAGCAAGGATAAAGACAACGTCTTCTCCTGGAGAGCGTCCGTGGCTCGGACAACATCGACTTCCTGTGACCCCAGCTGGCCCCTACGGGCGCCTTCACTAGTACGCTGGCCAGCAGCACTATCCAAAATTAGCTCCACTCTCGAAGAGTTGCACATCGCCGATGTGTGCCTGGGAGGGGTGGGATTCCGCCCAACGGAGATTGACCTTGCCCGGCGTCCCGAGACGATCCCAGACGCGGGCAAATACATCCAGCATGCTACTCTTACTCCTCACAACGTGTTCAGGGGCCTTCCGAAAACCCCGTGCCAGGGGAAAATAATCAGAACGCACCAGACTATGTCCTCTCGTCAGATTAAGCAGCACCCGAAGGGCGAGGCCCTCAGAGCGCGGGGAGCGCTGACAGGGAGACGGCAACGTCCCAAAGATGCCACCTGCCACTTCAGCTTCGTTGCCACGAAGCATAACAGCACTCCACCCACGCCTCCGCAATCCCCAATCCTTAGTTTCACCACCTCCCGATCCATCGACCCCCTAGACTCCCCGCGCCACAGGGCAGGCCCCTTGGAGAGCTCCAGAGGCCCAGGCCGACGAGAGAGGGGCAGGGAGCCCATTCACGACCTGAGCGAGGGACATCAGCCCCCGACGCCAGAGGGAGGGGAGAGGGGAGTTCCCCGCGATCGCAATCGGGGCGAGAGGCTCTGTGGCCTGGACAGCAGCGTCATCCATGGCGTGTTTGGCCGTGTACTGCCAGAAACTGTGCACTGGCGTCTCAGGCTGAAGTCCGCCCCTGGGACACAGCGAGCCAACAGCGTACACAGCCTCAAACAGGCGGGTCTCCGCCCAGGAGCCCCCCGCGAGGGCATTGCGAAGGATGGCCTGGGATTCAAAATCAAGGTTTCGACCAAACTGTTTTAACAACCGCCTCGGAACGGAACGGATGGTTGTTTTTAGAACAGAAAACTCATAAAGCGGTTCTGGCCGTTGGCATCGGCTAGTATGTTTCGTGCTACAGTGATGGCTCCAGGATGGGTGGACTTCACATGCTCGCAGGGGTCTGGCACCCTGACTGACTATGCTCTGGCACCTCAAGGTCTAGCTCCCTACGCGCAGATTGGAGTATATGAGCCCCCACCGCTCAAAACTCACACGTGTTTGTCAGTCCGCATTGCACACCGCGTCCTGGTCCAGAAATTATGCCAGCGCGCGCGTCCACGTGACAGTCCAGCTTGCGGCGGGCCTGATCTACCGTGGCGGCGTTACCTCATGCAGGAGATGAGCTCAGCCGAAGAAGGCACGATGACGGAGTGTCCTGTGGTGTTGGCGCACCTCGTTCCTCGCGCGTCGGCGCACTTGGATAAACAGGCTCCTGTGCAATAGTCCCTGTGGTCACGTGCTACTCAGCGCACGTTTCTCTCTCGCGCCTGCGCTGCTGTCCATGATGATGATGATGATGAAGGGAAGTATGGGGGAACAGGTGATGCTCTACATCTGGTCACTTCTACCATCGCTCACAGGGGGGAATGGGAACAATTTATCGGAGTCCGTCACTTGCCTTCTGGTCGCGTTTCTCTGCTAAGCTGTTTGAGAGTCGCACTATTCTTCGACGAGACTCTCCACCGACTGCCGAGTCCACGGCCTGTTCATGGAGATGGTCTCTCGGGAGGGTGAATTCTCGTCCGTCTTGCCTGCTGCTCAGCCGGCCCCCTGGTGGGCCGATCGAGTCACCTATCAGGTCTTGGCTACCCCGAGATGGTGGATCGCCTTGTTGATATCACCAATGAGGTTTGAAGTGCGCCTGGGCTGAAACTAAGGCGGCCGCCAGGAAGGGCCTCGAGGATTGGCTCACCCGCGCCATTCCCTACGGTGCTAGAGGGGTCCATGCCTGGCTTAAACGCGACAGTTGAGTTCTTCAAGTCCCCCGATGGTGTGATAAAGTTGCCTGGGGGCTCTGCGCACGAGATTGAGCTACTTGGCGTGACGCTGAGCACCAAGAGCGCGCTTGTTCGCTCCTCTCAGGCTGTGGGAGCGCAACTTGCGCATAGCCTTCAGGCCGTGGGTTTTCCAATTCGTTCCTAGTCGAACACTTGGGACTTGGGATCGACCTGTTCCACTACGGTCCTGGCGCTGGTGTCGAGTAGCTCGGACGACCCTCTTTCGACTGCGGCACGAGCAGTTGGACTTAGGTCCTCGAGACCGTATGCGTGTCAAGAATGTTTGGGTTGCTGCAGTCAACCTCTGCCTGGGCATGCCAGTCAACTGTCGTTGGCGGCGGGTTCGTGGGCCTGTGATGGCGACTGTGGCCACCCCTTTTGATTTGGATTGGACCCACACCTCACCCTGCGAGTGGCAAGATGAATTCGGCTTCCCCGTGGCCGTTGAAACATTGGCTGTCGGCTTTACCTTTGGAGGGCCCACCAGGTTACCTGTTCCCGTTGGACCTGGGAAAAGAGCTGCGGGGCACTATTGGGGAGGAGGAGGAGGAGGAGGAAGAGGAGGAGGAGGAGGGGGAGGAGGAGGAGGAAGGGGGGAAGAGGAGGAGGAGGACGAGGAGGAGGAGGAGGAGGAGGAGAAGGAGGAGGACGAGGAGGAGGAGGAGGAAGAGGGGGAAGAGGAGGAGGAGGAGGAGGCGGAGGACGATCATCTGTGTCTGTGCGTACGTGTCCCTCCACACCTGCAGGGGGCGGGACCGCGGAGGCGCCGCCTGCGGGGGGGGCCGTTGCCCCGCGACGCCCGGGGGGCTTCCCTGCAGGGAGGGCCGGGAAGAGATCTCCCGCTGGTGCTGGGGCAAGGCAGACAGCCGAGCAGGAACCGGCCGTCCCTGCATTCTTATAGGCCGAGCACGACACCACGACATGTTAATGGAATCCAAAGATGCTCCGATAAGAAGAGCAAGGGTCTTAGAACATCAGCCCGATGTGTCAAGACAAGGCTGTCTCAGCCCTAACTGTTTTGAGGTCAATTCGCGCAGACCAGAAAAGGTTCTCAGATCATTCTTCGGTGGGCCTATTCGCCAGCCAGGACGCTTCGCCAGTGTTCGATACAGTGGGGCGCACATCAAGAAACCATCTGCTTTTCGTCAGGGTACCCTGGATTTCTTCGCTCCTCGCGCTGCGCGGTCACTTCCCGCGGCCGTGAAAGAGGCTGCTGCGTTCAGGGTGCCCTGGGCTTCCACGAGTTGCACCTCTCGCGCGGGTCTTCAAGGTTTGGTTTCTTGCTGGGGTTTCTCGCGGCCGCTCCCGCACTGTAGATTGCCCTGCCGCGGGTTCGTGCCGTTACCCCGACGTTAGTTCCTGACACCGCGGGGATCGTTCACCCTGGAACGATCGGCCGTCGCCAGAAACGTCAGATCGGTCAACATCGACGGGTTCTAGGTCGCCGGCGGTGTTCAACCTTGAACGCTGGCGGCGGGGTCGCCGCCTGTCGACACGACGCGAACCTGCCGTGCGTAGGAGGAGGGCGAAGTCATCGGATAAGCTCGGCTAAATACAAGAGTGACCCTAGGCACGAGTGACCGTTGGTGCTCGGCTTGATGGGGGACGCGGGGCGGCCAAACCCAAGCGCGCAAGCCGCTGCTACCGCGTCGCGTTCAGCGATCGGGGCACCCTTTTGGGCCCGCACCAGAGGTCATTCACGCGAAAGAATAGTCCTACTAGAGGCTCCTACAGGCCGATTTTGGACGAAAAAAAGAAAGTCCAAAAATACCCAAAAACAGTCCCCCCAAAGAGTGAAACAAATCGTCCCCAGACTATGTTTGCTACTAGTTCTGAAGATTCCTCGTGTAGAGGGACGCGCCCGACCTCAGAGTAGAGGTAGTAAGCCCGATCAAGGTGCCATCAAGCCGGATTCGGCCGGCTTGAGCCGGCTACGGGATTCAACGTGCCTAAGCTGGGGCAAGCGGGACAAGTCCTGATGAACACGGGGCCGAGCCAGATCGGGCCCGTTGTCGACCAGGGAAACTTTAAAGTCCCGAAACGGTGCGGTGACAGACAGTGCGGTGACCTCCAAATGCCCCAAGACCTCACCGCAAGGTCTTGGGACCCCAGAGGCCCCTGCCGCCCGAGACGTCCTCGGAGAGCGACCCGAGCCCCAAAACTGTGCGGTGACCCCGAATCCCCACCGACTCACCGCACGGTGTGGTCACCGTCCAGCTTGGGGGCCCCCGAGAAGCAGCAGCGCCGACTCGGAGCCCCAGCTCCCAGGAGGTGCACCCTGGGCGCCCAGGCCTCCGGCGCTGGGCCTTGCTCGGGCGGGGGGGAACCAATCCCTAGCGGACCAAGGCTTTCTAACCCTCGTCGCCACTCCTGGGCTGAAAAAGTCTTCGTAAACCGAAACTCTCAGAGTCGGCGGTGGACACACCTCCCTTTAGTAGAACTCCCCTTTGTGAAAGCGGCCCGGGACCGAAACCGACGGACCCGGACCCGCAAAAAGGACGGCCGCGACGCCCTCTCGCGAACCGAAAACGGCCGATGCCTTAGTCGACGTGTCAGGGTAGGATTATGTCGGGCCTGTCCCCGTACAGGGACATTTTCGACGGAAAAACAAATTCCCGAAAATATCCCAAAGAGGTCAACCAAAAAAAAACGCCAAAAAATAGTCCCCAGACTAGTTTTGGACCAGTTTTTGACTACTCTTGGGATGTTATTTTTCGTCGAAAATCCTCCTGCAGGGGGACAGGCCCGACTGAAGGGTAGGAGGTTCGTCCGCCTCCGAAGCCTAGACTCCCCCCGGGAGTGGCATCCTGGGCGCCCATAGGCCTCCAGCGCCGGGCCCTGCTCGGGACCTCCACCGGGCCTGAGGCTCTCCGGCCCCGCCCTCCGCGCCGCCCGTGCCAGGGGCCCGGGGGCACACAGATAAAGACACACAGATACAAAGATCCCCCATATTTTCCCGGAATGTTCTGGGTTGCTGCCTTCCCCCCACTGGCCCATGCCTTCCCCCATATTTGCTGGGGATCGGCGACCACTTGTGTCTGTGTGTCGTTTCCCCTCCGCGCCGCCCGCCCGCGCCCTGTCTCCCCAATATTACTGCTTTGCGCGCCCCGCCTAGCTCTTAACCGGAAGAGGCCCGCTCTCGACCCGCAGGCCAAAAAAAGTCTTTGCCCCCTCCGCGCCGCCCGTGCTCCCGGAGACGCCCGTGCAGCGGAGGAAAGAAAAGCCAGCGCCCGGCGGCGGGGCCCGAGCCGGCGGAACGCCGCAGCTTCGGGCCCCCGGCAGCAGCTTGCTGGCAGAGCGCGGGCCTCCTCCCCCGTGGCCGACGTGCCGCCCCCGGGCCGGCCTTCTGGGAACACTGGCACGGCGCCCAGCATAGGGGAGCACAGAGTGGCATAAACAAAAAAGCTCGGAGGTCCGCGCGGATTTCTCGGAACGGCGCTCGGGCCCCCTCCCTGGCGCGCGGAGCGCGCCAGGGGCGGCACCGGAGGCGCCGCCAGGGGGCCCGAGCGCCGATCCGAGAAATCCGCGCGGACCTCCGAATTTCAATATTTATGTCATTCTTCGTGTCCCAACAGCAACACCTGTCGTCCAGAAGCCGACGGCGGCCGCTGCCGGGCAGGCGGCCTGCTGTCTCGAATGGACTGGGCCAGAGGCGGCACGGACAGCGAACCCTGTGCAAAACGCAGAGGAGCTGCTGTTAGGCATCGTGCCCCTCCTTCCCGCACATGCCCGTCGGTCGAAAGAAGTAACTAAAAACATGAAGTAGGCAGGCGGATTCAGTTGATTGGGCCTGGGCCCCCCCAGAGAATCACAAAACGCAGCAAAAGGCGTGTCGATTCTTGAAGCAGGAAGGCGCCTGAAGTAGATTGGGATGGCTGGGAATCCAGAAATACCTGCTTTCAACGACCGGCGTGCACCCATTTGGACTGTGCCGAGCTCTCTTGGTTCAGGTCGGGCCCGTCCTGCTGCGTGCAATCTTTGGCCGCCCCCGGGCCTGGGCCCGGCCCCCCCCCCCGGAGCGCCGCAGGAGACCACCAGGGCCGCCCGCCACGGCGTCTGGCCTAAGCTGGCGGCGAGCGAGAGGGGGGGAAGCGAGGAGGAGAAGGCCCTCCCTCGGAAGGCGGCGGCGCTTCTCAGAAGGCCTGCGACCTCTCCTGAGAGGCTGCTTCTGTCTGCCTTGGGGGGTGGGCTTGAAACTCCTCTGAAGGCCGGGGGGGCCAAAGAACCTTCTGAGGAGCCCTCCTCCTTCTCACCTTCCCCCCCCTCGCTCGCCGCCGACTCCGAGAGTTGCCCAGGGCCCGGGCCCCTTCAGGGGCGCCGCAGGAGGCCACGAGGGCCGTCCGCCGCAGCGTTTTTTGTTCGAAGCCACGCGAGGACCGGCGGCGAGCGAGGGGGGGAAATCCTTCTCGGAAGGCTCGGCTGTCCCACGGCCTCCCGAGAAATGTTCTGAGCCTCCCCGGGAGCCGGGCACAGACTGCTCAGAAGGCGCGAGGGCTTCTGAGAAGTCACGCCGCCTTCCGAGAAGGCTTAATCTCCTTCTTCACATTCCCCCCGTCGCTTGCCGCCAAGAGGAGGTGAGGGCACAGCCTGTACCGCGCTGGCGGCCCGCGTGCGCCGCGGCGTGCGGCAGGCACGGCCAGACCCAAGTAGAAGATCGAGGTCGGTCCGGAGAGGGTACCCTCGCCGACGCCGCCGATCCATCGCCGATGCGTCGGCGATGCATCGGCGATGCGGCGCTCTATCGTCCGAGCCCATCTCGTTACTGGGACCCCCTTTTGATGGGCCTGTTTTCCACCACCACCACCATAAGTTGGAGGGGGGAAGGAGGTGGAGGAGGAGGAGGAGGAGGAGGAGGAGGAGGAGGACCCCCCCCTCCAACTGATTGGTGGTGGTGGTGGAGAGCAGGCCCATCACCTTTGAGCGACGAAGCCAAACAAATTCAACTGCGCGGACAATCGCGCGAAAGCTTCCCGCGAGAGGTGTCGCGCGCAGGCGCCCTCTTCTCCGCGCGGTGTGCCGCGCTGGCGGCCCACGGAAGCCGCGGAGTAAGGTCGGTACGGTCAGACCGAGGAATCATATCGAGGTCGGTTCGGGGAGGGTATGTGCATTTGTATATGGAAATGTACATGTATGTGTATATGTATATTGATGCTTGTGCATGAATATATGTGTATGTATATGTGCATGTATACGTATACGTTTACGGAAACGCATATGTAGATGTAGATGTAGATATATAGGTATTGAAATCGGAATAGGTATAGGTATTGGTATAGACATAGGTCTAGATATACTTGTAAGTACATATTGGCATAGGTATGGGTATAGGTTTAGGTATTAGGTTTTCGGTATTAGTTACAGGAATATGTATTGGTATACATATAGGTATGGGATGTTCCCTGACATTCTTGGCAGACTGCGCCAGAGCCCCTGGACCGCAGGAAGGCCCAGTAGACGGCCCCAACGGGCCCCGCAGACACTCCAGGGTGGCTCCCAAAGCACCCACCGCGCGCGGGCTCCAACAAGCCCGAACTGGCGCTGTCCCCCATAACGAAATCTCACATGATCGGAGTTCTTTGATTTTGTGGCGATTATGGGCATTATAAGGAGGGGGGGCGGGGGGGGAGTATAATGTATATAACGCCCCCCCCCCCGCCGCGTGGCTCTGGCACCACAGCCGCGCCCACGCGCACGACGACGACGAGCGACGAGCGACGAGCGACGAGCGACGACGACGACGACGACGACGACGCGAGCAGCATGTAGGTGGCGACCTGCCCCACAGCGCCCGTGGGGCGTTACGTTTAAAAGAAGGGGGGGTCCGGGGGGCTATAATGCCCATTAGTCCCGAAGCGATAGAGAAACTATTCTCGTCAGCGGCGAGGCGGCAAAATCCGCACCAGCGTGAAGCTAGATAGGGGCACTAACGAGCGAAGCGGCCGGCGAGCAAAGAGGGAAAGGGGACGGCCGAGAGGACGGAGGGACGCTCAGATGCCGAGGGGTTCGGCGATGAGCACCCGGACGGGCAGCGCGATAAAGAAACACGCGGTGGACAAACCTCCCTTTAGTAAACCTCCCATTCGTGAAAACGGCCTGAGACCGAAACCGACGGACCTGGACCCGCAAAGATGACGGCCGCGACGCCCTCTCGCGAAGCGAAAACGGCTAATTCCTGAATCGACGTGTCAGGGTAGGAGGTCTGTCCACCCCCGAGCAAACAGGCCCTGACCAGCGACCCGAGACGGGCCGAGAGGCCCCAAAGGTGGCTCCGAGGCGGCTGCGGAGGGCCCCGGCCCGGGGCGGCCCTGGGCGCCCAGGACAGCCCCGCGGGCCCCAGGAGGGGCCCACGACGACCCAGGATGGCCCCCCACGACAGAACCCGAGACAACCCAAGAGGGCCCCACGACACCCAAGAGGGCCCGCGACAACCCAAGAGGGCCCCACGACAACCCAAGAGGGCCCCAAGAGGGGCCGAGGACAGCCCAAGATGACTCCAAGCCGGCCCGAGGCGGCCCCAAAGAGCCCCGAGAGGCCCCCCGAGAGGCCGAACGGGGCCCCTTCTGGAGGCACCCGAGCGGCCCCCAAGCGGTTTCAAACTGCGGGGCTGGACGAGAGGCGCGACGGCCCTTGGGGCTTCACGCCCTCGGGGCCCCCGATGCCTCTCCTCTGGGCGGCGTGGTCATACGATCGACGATGGACGATCGAAGACCGATGGGAGCACGATTCGAGAAAGCAGGAGCGGGACAGAGAGGAGGGGGAGAGGTCGAGGAAGGTCGACGATCGAACGGGCGGGGGCAGATTTTGGGATTGCGGACTCGTGGGAGCTCATGGCCTGTCGAGACGGAGCGGCACTACTGCTAGCAGAATATCGAGGCGAAGTTGGAAAGCTCTGCGCGGGTATCGAGACAGCGAATACAGCACAAAACTATGGGACCCCCGCGACAGGATGAGGAGGAGGAGGCGGCGGAGGAGAAGCAGGAGGAGGAGGAGGTAAAGGAGGAGGGGGAAGGAGGATGATGAGGGGAAGGAGGAGGAGGACGGAGGAGGAGGCAGCGGAGGAGGAGGAGCAGGAGGGGAAGGAGGAGGAAGAGGAGGAGGGGATAGAGGAGGAGGAGAAGGAGGAGGAGGAGGAGAAGACGAGGAGGAGGAGGAGGAGGGGGAGGAGGAGGAGGAGGAGGAGGAGGAGAGGAGGGGAAGGAGGAGGAGGAGGAGAGGAGGAGGAGGGGAAGGAGGAGAGGAGGAGGAGGAGGAGGAGAAGGAGGAGGAGGAGAAAGAGGAGGAGGAGGGGGGAGCCGACGCCTGCAGCAGCAGCGGCGGGGGGGGGGGGGGCACAGCTGGGCGGCGAACCTCCGCCACTCCTGCAGCGCCCGCCGCCGGCGCTCCTCCTCCGCCCTCCGGGCGGCCTCGCGGGCCGAGGCGGGGCGGCGGGGGGGCGCCGACGACTTCGGCGCCGACCTCGCCGCGGACTGCGACGACGATGCCCACGACGACAAAGACTGAGGACAGAATCCAATACCCCCCCGCCCGGTCCCGGCACCCCCTGGCAACCCCAGGCTGTCGACCACACTCCGAGATCAGGGGTGATGGAGGGAGGGAGGAGGGAAGGAGGGAGGAGGGGATGAGGGAAGGAGGGATGGAGGGGACGAGAGAAGGAGGGACGGAGAAGGAAGGAGGAAGGAGGGAGTGACGGGAATCAGAAGGGAAGGAATGGGAAGGAGGGGAGGAAAGAAGGAGGCAAGGAGGAGGGATGCGGGAGAGGGCGGATGAGGACACAGGGGAGGAAGGGAGGAGGAGAAGATGAGGGAAGAAGGGAATGAGGAGGGACGAGGGAAGGGAGGGAGCGAGGAGGGAGGGGGGGTGCGGGAGGAGAGGGGCCGAGGGAAATATCGCGAGGTAGTGGGATGCGAGAGGAGGAGCGGGGAAAGGAGTGAGGGGAGGAGTGAGAAAGGGGTGAGGGGGAGAGAGGAGAGGAGAGAGGAGCGAGGGGACGGGCTAGGAGGAAATGAGCGTGGGGAGGAGGTGAATGAGGGACGGGAGGAGCGAGGAGTGCGGAGCGAGGATGGAAAGAGCAAGCGAATGGAGGAAGGGGGGCGGGGAGGAGGTGGGCGGGTCGGGTGACGAGGGGTAGGAGGAGGAGTGGCGACAAGTGCTGCTGGGGGAGGGACCCCACCCCTCAGTCCCCGCAGCGCCCCCGAAGGAGCGCCACAAGCCTCCCCCCCTGGGGGTGTATCCTGGGGGGGAGCGCGCCGCGCTCGAGACATTCCCCCCCAGACCGCTCGGATGCTCCAGGGCCTCCGAAGGAGCTCCCGTGGGGAGCCCCGAGGAGAGCGCCGCGGGGAGGCGCGCCGCGCTCGAGACGTCCCCCCAAACCCTGGTCCCGGCAGCACCCCCCACCCCAGCTCTGGCGGCACCCCCCAACCCCCACCCCAGTCCCGGCAGCACCCCCCACCCCAATCCCCGGGGGCCTCTTGGAGGCCTCCTGGGAGCCTGGTGGAGGCCCCCAGGAGGCCTTGGGAGCCTCGGAGGGCCTCGGAAGCCCTCCGAAGCCCTGGCAGGCCCTGGGAGGCCCTCGGAGGCCCTCGGAACCGACTCGGAACCCCAGGACCCAGGACCTCCCAAGGAGCCCCAAGGCGTTCCAGGGAAACGACTAACGAGTGACCAGCACTTCCCCACCGTCGACATCCGAATCTCGGATCCCTCCATTTACCTCGCCTCCTTGTCCCAACCTCGGATCTTTCTACTCACCTCGCCCTCCTCAAAACTTCCATATCCCCAACCAGGATGAGATGAAAGGATGAGGAGGGGGAGGACGAGGAGGAGGAGAGATGAAAGGGAAGGGCGAGGAAGAGAAAGAGGGGAGAAGACATGAAAGGATGAGTGTGGAGCTGGGCAACGCGCGCGCAAGCCACTGCAATATAACGCAACGCCATGCAATACAACCCAATGCAGCGAACGCAATGAGCACACTTACTTTTTGTTTGGCCCTGGGGGATTGTTTGGGAACCCAGCGCCGTAACCGTGGAGGCGGGTATGTTATCCTGTACTGAACGACGACGACGATGACGACGACGGCTCCAGCATCGACGACGACGACGACGACGAAAGTGGCGACGACGTCGACTACGACGACGATTGAGACGACGACGACGACGAGGACGACAACAACTACGATCATTTTAAGACTCTTCGCTCTCACTGGCACGCGTGTCTTGCATTCCGTATACCCTAACCCTGGATACCCGCCCACTTCGTCTTCGATTGCACCCCTTTTCGGGGGGAATCTCTTCCTTCTCGGCCACTGACTGAAGTGTGAAGAATTCTCAAGCGAGAGCGCAATTCCTGATTTCGGGGGCCTCTGGCCAGGGGCTTTCGGAATGCCTCTGGAGAAATATCGAACGGGAGCCCTTGTCGCCGTGTCCGGGCCTCCACCAAATTGCCGGAATTACGAAATAGTCTCGGGCGATGGCGCCGTTCCCGAGTTCGGGGGCCTTTTGGGCCAGGGATTCTCTGAGCAAACCGTGAAATATCAAGCAGGAGCCCTTGTCGAAGTGGCTGGGCCTCCGGGGAGTCTCGAGCGAGAGCGCCGATATTGAGTTCGGGGGCGTCTCTGGCCAGGATGTGTCGGGGTACACTGTAAGGAAGTCTCGAGCGGGAACCGTTGTTGTCGTCGCTGGGCCTCCAAAGGCCCACTTTCTGGATCAAACCAGCGCTCGAGCGGTAGTCTCGTTTTCACTGAAACTGTAGCCAACATCGAGGCGACAGCGCGCGGAAACGTTTCCGGAAATCACAGCTAATAACTCATGCTAACTGAATATTCAAGGAAGACGATGGATGCCCCTTTAAAGAGCGCCACGACGGCGGCGACGGCGGCCGGCGACGACCCTGGCCGCCGCGTTGCAATCTCCCCTCTGAAGAACAATGATCGTTGGTGGCAGTCATATCTGTTCAAGCCGAGCCCTCCCCCCCGGGGGGCCCGCCAGGAAAGAGCTGAGGGGAGGACCGGCACGGCAGGGGCGGACGAGGACGACGCTTCAGACAATGGGGGGGTTATGATAGGCGGCGCGCCGTGGGATGGGGGCGGGCGGGCCTTCTCAGAAGGCTCGGAATCCTCCTGGCCCTTGAAACGCCCGATGCCCGAGGACACAGGAAACTTCTCGGAAAGCCGGGGGGGGTCGGAGAAGCCTCGCCGCCTTCCGACGACGCCTCCTGCTTCTCGCTTTTCCCCTTTGCTCGCCGCCGACATCGGGCGCGCAGGTTTTCACTGGGGGGCCGCCGCGTCGCTCCTCTTTTGGTACGTGGATATCTCAAGGTCTCCGCCGCCTCTGGCGGTGCGCGTCGCGAGCAGGAACGCAGCACAGCCGCGGGAAAGCGCAACGCTGCCAGCGCAGCTCCGCGCGCGCGACAAACGCTCACGCGCAGGAACACGGCGACGCCCCAAGAGAGCGAGGCATCGACTGCGCATAACACGCGATGGCCCCTGCTCGACGTGGACGCGTGGCCGCCCAGGCTTCGGGCCGCCAAGGCCCGGGGCGGGCACCTCGGCCCAGGGTCGGGGGGCGCGCGGCCCCGTCCACGGGAGGGCCTCGGCCTCCGCCTCGCGGGGCCCCGCGGGCCGCGCCGCGGGGCCGAGGGCGGCCGTCCGAGACTGCCCCGACCACTTCCATCGCGCGCGCGAGCTCGAACCCTGTTCGTTGAACCACAAATTGCGCGGCTGGCCCGGATACAACGACAACGCCAATCGTTGTGCCATCGCACGCCACGCTTCCGCACGTCGCGCGCATCCTCCTGGATGCCGCGCCCCGTCATGCGGGGCGTTTCCGGCGCGCGGGGCCGGACGTTCCCTCGCCCAGATCCCCCGCGCAAGAATGCACTGCCACCACCTCTTCCGAGGAACTTCGGCAATCGCAGCTCGGACGGCACAACGCCATCGCAATCGCCTTCCGCGCGCTCCGCATCTCGGAGAAGGAGGAAGAGGACGAGGAGGGGAGGGAAGATGAGGGAGAGGAAGAGGGAGAGGAGGTGGAGGAGGATGGAGGAGGAGGAGGAGGAGGAGGAGGAGGGGTAGGAAGGATAAGTAGTTGTAGTGGCAGTACCTCCAGGGACGAAGTGGCTCTTACTCCTCGTTCGAACTGTTACGCCACCATCCTGCGGCCTCGGCGCGTGGCCCTGAACGCTCACGCCCTCAGGCGCTGCCGCTCCCATGCTCGCATCCTCCGCCTGCCCCTTCCGCACCCTCTCACGGAATCCCTGAACTCAATCCTTCGACCCTCGATCCTTGGAGCCCCCAGAAGTCGTCCGTCCTCCTTTTCCTCCTCCACATTATCTACGCTCTCAAAAAATATAATATCTAGTAGTTAAGGTTCAACAAGGACTCTTGGATACCCCCCAGGGGCGATGCCGAAACGAGGGCTCCAGTCTTGAGTAGAAAGTGAAGAAATATCAAACGGGAGCGACGAGGGAGGACGACAGGGGGGGGAAGGAGAAAGGAGGGAGGCAGGAGGGGGAAGGAGACAAGGGGGGACGGAAAAAAAGGGGGAGGGAAGAGGAGGAGGGAGGAGAAGGGAGGAAAGAGGGACGGGAGAGGGAAGAGGGAGAAGAGGAGGGGGTGAGGGAGGAAGAGGGAGGAAGAGAGTGGGAAGGACGGAGGAGAAGCAAGAGGAGGAGGAGGAAAAGGAGGAAAAGGAGGAGGAGGGGGAGAAGGAGGAGGAGGAGGAAGAGGGAGGACGAGGAGGAGAGGGAGGACAAGGGGGGAGACAGGAGGAGGGAGGGAAGAGGGACGGAGGGAGGGAGTAGGGAGTAGGGAGAAGAGGAGGGGCGGAGGAAGGAAGAGTGATGAAGAGGAGGGAGAGGGGAGGAGGGAGGAGGAGGAGGAGGAGGAGGAGGAGGAGGAGGAGGAGGGCGAGGAGGAGGAGGAGGGCGAGGAGAAAAGGGCACCAGCGTAAAGCGGGAGGAAGTCTCGGGCGGGAGCGCTGGTTTTGTCGAGACGGGGACTGTCCGCGGCGAGCAAGAGCACCGCCTTGAGTAAAAAAGGGAGGAAGTCTCGAGCGGGAGCGTTGTTGTTGTTGGGGGGCGGCGCCGATGAGAGAAAGAGTAGCGCGCCTGCCCAATTTAAAACAGGAGGAAGTCCCGAACGGGAGCGCTGGTTCTGTTGAGACGGCTGCATCCAGCGGCGAGCAAGAGCACCATCCCTGAGCAAAAAAGGAGATGTCTCGAACGGTGGCGTTGTTGTTGTTGTTTGGGGGCCGTCTTTGGCGACCCCCCAAACCGCTTGAGAATGAGCCTCACTTTCAGTAAATATGCAGCCGGCGCCTCGGCGAGAGCCCCAGGGCGCCTGTAAGGGGTCCAACAGTAATAACTGTTTAGTACTTAACATTAAACAACAACAACAACCACAACCACAACAGCAGCAACAACAACAACAACAACCACAACCACAACAGCAGCAGCAACAACAACAAGCATGGTAAGACTGTGCGCTTTGACCTGCCCGCGTGCCACTCAGCACGTACATCCCAGGCCCTCGACACCCGCCCTCTCCGTCTTCGACCGTGCCCCCCCATATAAGGGGTGTACCTTTCGTGCCTGCAGCGTGTAAGTCGTGCGGTCCCTTCGGCAGGGGAAGAGTGGACGCATGGAAGGAGGGGGCCAAGTGCAGGCGAGTTGCTGAAGCGTGCGTCCTGCATGAATCGCGGGGGCGTTTCGAGCGACAGCACGATTCCAGATCAATCGTGAGGACATCCAAATCCACAGCGAGAGTGTGATTCGTGAGTGTCGAGGGCGCGGCGACGAAAAATAAATGGCCGAAAGGTCCTACGCGAGAGCCCGATACCTGTATAATTTGTGAGGACGTCCCGCGCCAGACAGCGATTTGGAAATACATTGAGAGGGCATATCAGCCGGGAGCCGTTGTTGGTGTTGCTGTTGTAAACCAGGGGCTTTGGGCATAGTTTGGTGATCTCACACTTCCCCCTGTACAAAACGGGGTGCGAGCCCCGAGAAAAACACTGGAATTAAAAAGTGCAATGGTTACCAAAGGGGGGATCAACAATACATGTTCTTCGACCATGAATATTCAACGGAAGAGCGGAGACACCGGCCCCTGCACAGGGCCGCCGCTTGAGCAGACAATCCCCGTCTGTGACGGCGCTGCTTGTGTGACGACGACCACCCCAGCCCTGCTTAGGGCCCCCCTGCGGCGGCGACGGGCCGCGGGGGACAAACGTGCACTCCTGCCCTGTGCCCCCCATTATCCGGGCTGTCCTCTCGATAGAATCCGTTCCACATTCTGCGGAATTCGCTCCACGTGTGCTTCTCCTTCTCCAGTCCCGTGCTCGGGCTCCACGGGGATCCCACGGAACCCCCAGGAGTCTTGAAGAATTCCCACTGCTAGGGCCTCTCCACCACTACGGCCTCCACTACTTGGGGCCTCTCCTTTTTTATGTCCTCCACTATTTCGGCCCTTTCCCCCACTACGTCCTCCACTCCCGGGGCCCTCACGAAGGAAGTCTCTCCATAATTGGACCCACACTCATGGGGCGTCTCCACCACAACCCTCTACGAATTGGGGCCTCTCAAGTACCACGGCCGCGGCTACGAAAAACTAAACACCCCCACGTGGCACCTAGAACACGTTCATCTGGCACCTGGAATCCGTCCGTCTTTGGACCAAGTGGCCTCGACGAAGCGCGGCCCTGAGCCGATGAGGACATGCCGTCCCCATAAGGAAACATCGACGACAGCAGGCAAATAGTATTGCTTCCGTAATTAGGTGAACCGCATATGGCAGTACAAGGGCCATACGGATCATCTTGAAATTGTAGACAGGGTCATGTTGGAATCGAATTGAAATCAAAACTGGGTCCTGGGGTCATCTCGGGGTAAACACAAGGTCGACTCGCTCGGCGTCACGTGGCGTTGCTGGCTCCATGTTAGGGTCATGGACCCGTATTGTGGTCATGTGGGGGTTCGCGTGGCCACCTTGGGATCCTCGTGAAGCCACGGGTTCGCTCGGGAATCTCAGCTGAGCCGCGAAATGGCGTTGGGATCATTTTGAGGTCCTGTTGGGGTCTTCTTGGGACCATCGTGGGGTCAAAGTGGATCTCACGCTTTTGTGGTGGAGTCCTCCTGGTGTCGCGATTGGGCCCTGGGGCCATCCCAGGACCACGGTGTCACCTGAAGGTCGTCTGGGTAACGCATTACGGTCGCTGGCCGCGACGAACCGTTCTGCTCAGTCTCCTACGTTGCGGGCTGCGGCCTGCCAAGCAGCGTAATCACCGCCTGGCGGCGCGAGGTCGGCGATCTTACCCTGGTGGCGTAATCTATTTCGGGGGCGGTTGCAGGGCGCATGGCGCCTGTGGCTACTGCCAAAACGGTTGAGTGGCTAAAGGGAGGTCTATCAACCTCCGACTCCCTCTTGGGTATACACGTTGAGTGGCACGTGAGCCGCGGAGAACGAACAACTCCAAAATGACTGGTCTTGTTTAGTCTGTTTAGTCTTGCGCACCCTCCAGGCGCCCCGGCGCTCTCGCCCTCGGCTGCCCTCCCTGTCAAAAAACGAATCTCACGCTCGAGCTTTTCGGGCCTGCGCCCGAACCAGCCCCCCAACAACAGCGACACTCCTGCTCGATAGCTCCTGACTTTCACTCAGGACCAGGGCTCCTGCTGGCCGTCAAAAGCCGGCCATCCAACAGAACTGGCGCTCCCGCTCGAGAGAGCTCCTCGCTGGTTTTAGCCTCGGCAGTGGCGTTGGCCCTGGGTATGCGAGCCGCCCCCCTCCAGCGACGACGATCCCGTTGGACAGTTCCCCACTTGGTGCTCAAGACCGCGCCCTCAGCTCGATACCCTCTCGCGCTTCACTCGGGAATGGCGCTCGCGCCTTGCCTCCCCCAAACCGGCCCCCCCGCCAACAGCGACGCTTCCGCTCGGCACGTCCTCACTTTTCACGCAAGGGTGGAGCCCTCGCTCCGGACACGCGTGCGGAAGGCTCCCGGGCGGCCCCGGGAGGACTGCGAGCAGACTCCTGCAAGGGCGCCACGAGGGCCCCGAAGAGGCGCCAGACAACTCCCAAGAGCGCTACAAGAGGCCTCTGAACGGCCCAAGAGAAACCCAAAACAGCCCAAGATGGCGTCGGGCGCCAAACCCACACAGGGGAAGCCCAAAAGATCTGAACTGAAGAAGGTAAAGTGCGGACTGAGGGTTGGCCAAACGTTTTGGGGCGGGAGATCTGGACAAGGGACTGCCGGTGCCCAGTGGGAGCTATCATGACGAAAACATGCTGCATAGAAACAAATTGAGCGTTCTGGCATAATGATTGTTGTTGTGTCCCTCCTTGCTGTTCTTGAGCTCCACTTCGAATAGAAACTTACGTACTGCCGATCCCCCCTCCGCTGGCACCCGTGCTGTTCTTCAACTGAAATGCCCCCGTCGACTCACGCACCCTGTGATCTGGTCAGGGGAAAGCTTCAGGGTCAAACTACAGTCGGAACTAGGCCAGAATCATATCCCTGAAGACCATGAGAACAAGTGCACCCTCCCCAGGATGCACAAGAAGATGCAACAAACGCGAAGAACACTAGGGTACCCTCCCAGAACCGACCTCAACCTTGTACTTCGGCTAAGCTATGTGTTGTCGGGCCCCAAAGCCACCACAACAAGGCACAATCTGGGACTGGACCCCGCGCCCCTCGGTTCCTCTCGCGGCGTCCTCCCTCTCTCGCACTCTGGACCTGTCCCCCCCCCCCGTGTGGAACCCCCCCGCCCCGGAGTGGCGCAACCACAACGGGGCCTGCAGGGGGGCAGCAGAAGCGCAGCCAGGATGGGGTCACGAGCGCAGGGACGCAGCAACTACGATGAGGTCAAAAGCTCAGGGACGCACCGGGGACGCAGTCATGGCAGCCGAAGCGCAACCAGGATGGGGTCAAGAGCCCAGAAGCACAACAAGGATGGAGTCAAGGAAACTAGGACGCTTCATGGGCGCAGTCAGGGCAGCAAAACGCAGAAGAGTGAACTCTGAGTTCCATCGTCCTCACCCGCATTATCATCATAATCCTCCTCCTCCTCCTCATCATCATCAACATCTCCATCATCAAATTCATCAGCATCAGCATCATCATATTCATCATCATCATCATCAGCAGCATCAGCATCATCATCATCAGCAACATCACCATCACCATCAGCATATGCATCAACAGCAGCATCACCCTCATGATAATCATCATCAGCATCATCAGCATCAGCATCCTCATCGTCAGCAGCATCATCATCGGCAACATCATCGGAATCCTCACCAGCAGCATCACCATCATCAACGGCATCATCCTCATCATCACCAGCATCATCACCATCAGCAACATCAGCATCAGCATCACCATCATCAGCAGCATCATCATCTTCACCCGCATCCTACTCATCATCATCATCATCAGCATCATCATCATCAGCATCATCATCATCAGCATCATCATCATCATCATAAGCATCAGCATCATCATCAGCATCATCGTCATCATCATCAGTATCGTCGTCATCGTTATCATAGTCCTCAGCATCATCGGTATCACCAGCAGCAGCATCATCGCCATCGGCAGCTGCAGAATCATCAATGTCATCATCATCATCATCATCAGCATCATCGTCGCCGTCGTCGCCAGCAGCAGCAATAGCACGACCACAATCATCACCATCAACATCATCAGCATCATCAGCATCATCAACAGAATCAGCAATACCATCATCGTCATCAGCAACACCAGCACTCTCATCATCAGCATAAGCATCGTCCCCAATCTTCAACCTTACAATCACAATCACTATCAGCATCATCATCAACAACATCAGCATCGAAATCATGATCAACATCAGCATCATCAACATCAGCATCGCCAACCTCACGATATCATCATCACCGCCACCCCCATCATCAGCATCATCATCGGCACCATCATCATTATCATCAGCAGCAGCAGCTGCATCGTCAGCATCATCATCAATATCATCATCATCATCATTATCATCATCATAATCATCATCATCATCATCATCATCATCATCGGCATAATAGTCATCATCATTGGCAGCGGCAACCGCATCATCACCCTCATCATCAACATCCATATCCTCTACCTGATCGCCATCACCATCCTCCTCAGCAGTAGCAGCATCACGATCATCATCGGCGCCATCATCATCAGCAGCCTCATCGACATCAGCAGCATTGTCGTCGTCGTCATCGTCATCCTCAGCATCATAATCCACATCAATATGATCAGCACAATGACCCTCATCATCAGCAGCATCATTCCAATTATCATCGCCACCATCACCACCAGCACCATCATTACCATCATCATCCTCATCAGCAGCATCATCAACATCATCATAAACATAAACATCATCATCATCGATATCACAATGAGCATCATCACCAGCAGCATGCCTATCAGCATCAGCAGCATCATCAGCTGCATCATCACCATCATCGCATCATCATTATCATCATCACCCTCTCCTCCCCCCTCCTCCTCCTCCTCCTCGTCATCATCATCAGCAGCAGCATCATCACCACCATCAGCATCAGCATCAGCATCAGCATCAGCATCAACATCATCATCATCGTCATCATCATCATCGTCGTCATCATCATCATCAGCAACATCATGATCATCATCATCCTCATCATCATCATCATCCGCATCATCACCAGCATCATCATCAGTATCATCATCGTCGTCATAATCATCAGCATCAACTCATTCTCATCCTCACCCAAAGCCTCATCCTCCCCCTCCCCCCCTCCTCCCCCTCCCCCCCTCCTCCTTCTCGTCCTCCTTCTCGTCCGTACCGAACGGTACAGCGGGGGGGGGGAGGAAGCGGCGGGGGAAGTGCTCGTTGGTTGGCGCAGTGGAGGAAAATGGGGGAACTTGACCCTGGTTCTTTCAACAAGGGCTCCCAACTTCGCGCTTCGCGCTGCGCGAAGCACGAAGTACGAATAACTTCGCGCTCTCGCGCCGCCTCCCAGGGGAGAAGAGGAGGATGAGAAGGAATCGGAGCCGAACGGCGAAGCGCGAATAACTTCGCGCCCTCGAAAACAATCATTCTGCCAGAGTGTTCAGTGATCCCATGTGTCCATCATCCTAGCAACGGCCTGCACGGAGAAATACATTTCATCGACCACCGTTTCGCCGATGGCACGCGAGCGCAAGTCTGGGTCCTTGCACAACATGGGGCGGGGCGCGCTAAAATTCAAGGAGCGGGGCGCAGAGCGCCCTGGGATCTGAGCAGTGCCCCAGCGCTCCAGCACGATACTGGACAGCCGGCCTGCAATTACAAACCCCGCGCTTTGGGCGAGCGGACACACATCGCCCACCCCCCGCTCGGGGGCGGCAAAGAGGGGGGTGTCCAAGAGGGGGGGCTGCAAATCATGACCGGCGGCATGTGTGCGGCCCAGCGGGGGGGCCAGGGACGTAATGAAATAAGAAGCGGCGCCATGAAATCTGGGGAAATATCATGGCCCCCGCCATGATATCCACCCCACCCTAGTCATCACCCCCCTCTTGTCCGTCCCCGACCCGCGGTGAGCGCCGCTGGGGGCGGGGAGGCCGTGCGGCTCAGGGGCCCGAGCCCCGCAGCTCGGGAGCCCTCGAGGCAGAGCAGCCCGCACGAGCAGAGGCCTCCGGAGAGCTCCGCGCGGACGCCTCGGCTCGGCGCCGCGCCCCCGCCTCCCCCGCGCGCGGGGCGCGCCAGGGCGTGGCGCTCCGCGGGCGCCGCCGGGGAACCCGCGCCGCTCCCCGAAGGCCTCCGAGAGTTGCTGGCTGCTGCCGCTGCCTCCTCCCCTGAGATCCGCGCGGCGGCCCCGAGCCCCCGCAGCCCTGGGCCCAGACGTCCCGCGGTGTGGCATCTGCTCGGCGCGCGGCTTCCTGAGCTCATGGCTCCCCTTCCCTCGTGGGGGGGGGCTCCGTCCCGGATCAACGCGTGATGGATATAGCGAGCCCGAGAAGCCGAAATGTCGAGGAAAACCGCCAGGGATGGAACAGTTGTACGCTCGCTCGGGATGCCTGCCTCGAGCCACTCGCTCCACGCACGCGTCGATGCTGCGCCGCACGCCCGTCGACCTGAGTCGAACTGGAGTCGAGCTTGAGTCAAGCTTGCTAAGAGCCAGGGTCGAAATGGACTCGACCTTGAGTCGAACAGATCCACGCCCCAGGAAGGCCCCCACAACGAACATGGCAAAAGGCTTCGGGCTGCGCGCAGACGGCACCCCCGGGTAGTGCCGGCTGGCCTCAGCAGGCCCCCAGGGTAGCCCAGCAGTCTGAACTTACCAGCCTCGAACGTATCCCTATCCCTAAGATTGACACGCCAGAAGGCAATGACAATCTTAGGGATTCGCCCTCAAAAAATAAGGAAATCCCTAAGATTGACATCGTGATGAGGAGGTACCCAGCATAGGGATAGGAGCACCCCATGGAGCGCCGCTGAAGGCGGCGCCAGGCGTAGACCCCGCCCTGGACTTCTCTCGGGGGGCCCGGGGAGGCCCACTGGGCCTACTCGGGCGAGCCTGTCGAGGCCAGCCGGGGCAGTCTGGGGGTGCTGCCTGTGCGCAACCCCGAGGGGCAACGATCAGGGGTGACCAGCTCACGGGGGACGCATCGCCATGGGATCGGAGATACGGCGCCGATAGATCGGCGATGGGCCCCCTTTAGCGAATCCACACGGTCCTGAGCGGGTTCGGCTAGCGGGCCCCTACCGGCGATGAATGGCCGATTACGGAGCGATGCGTCCCCCCTGAACCTACCCCCCCTATCGTTCAGGACGATCCGGGCACCCCTGGAACGCCGGGACGCTCTCGGCGAGACGCAGTCGCTGGAAGGCATCCCGAAGCCGCAGAGCCAACGAGAACCGACGACAACGTCCAAAAACCTCTGGCCTCGAACCCCCCTGGGCCCGTCGCTCTGAGCCTACCGCCCCCCGCCCCTATCCTTGCCCCTGAAACCCGAAGCCCTACCCAACGATCATCCAGACAAATCGCGCTGTCGTAGACGTGGCTTTCGGGGATCTTCTGGCCCAGGTCAGTCCGACCGGACCCGGGTCGGTCAGGCCTTGCATGATGCTGCAAGGCCCTGCAGCATCCTGGCACCCCAAAACCGGGCCAGTGCACCCCTGGCCCTGCAGGATGCAAGCTCTGGCGCTCTGACTGGCTCCCGTTTGTACTGACCCCAATCTCCTGAGACCCGAGGCGTTTCCTCTAGGTCGTGTTCCGCACGAGGAGGAGGAGGAGGAGGAGGAGGAGGAGGAGAAAACAGAAGAAGAAACAACGGCATAAACAGAAACCTCTCGCGCTCCGCGCGGATGTCTTGGACCTGCGCTGACCCCCCCTCCCCGGCGCGGGGAGCGCGCCAGGTGGCGGCGCCAGAGGCGCCGCCGCGGGGGCCCAGCGCGGACCCAAGCACTCCGCGCGGAGCTCTGCTTCCCCTGAAGGGGTGGGGCTCGCACATGTGCTTGCCCGCTCTGGAGAAAACCAGCTGCACAGCTCCTCTTTCTCCTCCTTCTCCTCCTCTTCCTCCTCCTCCTCTTCCTCCTCCTCCTCCTGCTCTTCCTCCTCCTCCTCCTCCTCCTCTATTCCTCCTCCGCCTCCTCCTCCTCCTCTTCCTCCTCCTCCTCCTCCTCCTCCTCCTCTATTCCTCCTCCTCCTCCTCCTCCTCATCATCATCATCATCCTCCTCCTCTTCCTTCTCTTCTTCTTCTTCCTCCTCCTCCTCCTCCGCCTCCTCCTCCTCCTCCTCCTCCCCTGCAGGGGCTTTGGGAGCATCAGACAACCATTGTTCGTGGCGCTGCTCCTTCTTCGAGGCGCGTGCGGTGATGCCCGCGCCGCGGCGCGGGGCCCCGCGGCGGAGGGGGCGCGCCGCGGGCCCCGGCGACCGCGCCACGGCAAAAAGGTAAAACGCGCGGGGGGGATCGGCGGCGAGCGAGGGGGGAGAAGGCCTTCTCGGAAGGGGCCCCGGGACACACAAATAAATACACACAAATAAACATATTCCCCGTAGTTTCCCATCTTTTCTGGGTTTTTGTCTTCCCCCCACTTCCCATATGTTCCCATATTTTCTGGGGAATCGACGATTAATTGTGTCTGTGTTTTCCCTACTGATTCTCGAAAGGCGGCGGGACTTCTCCGAAGCCCTCACGCCCTCTGAGGAGCTCTTCGTGCCCTCGGGGAAGGCCTAGACATTGTCTGAAGGCCGAGGGACTTCCGAGCCTTCTGAGCAGGGAGGTCCTTTTGAAGAGGATTTGCATTGGAATCCTTCTGAAGAGGATTTCAAGAGGAATCCTTTTGAAGAGGACTTCAATAGAAATCCTCTTGAGAAGGAGGATCTCAATAGGAATCCTTTTGACGAGGATGTTCCCCCCTCGCTCGCCGCCGAGGCGGGGGGAGGCGAAAAGGCCTCGCTCGCAGCCGAGGCGGGGGGAGGCGAAAACGCCCTCAGGGCGCCAGACGGCCGCTCGTCGCGGCAGAGCGCCGGCGGAGGATACAGGGGGGGGGGGCAGGGCGAACAATAGGCAATCCCCCCGGACCCCCTCCTCCTCCTCCTCCGCCTCTCCGCATCACCAATCTCCTCCTCCTCCTATCCTCCTCCTCCTCCTCCTCCTCCTCCTCCTCCTCCTCCTTCTCCGCTCCACCTCACCTTCGCCTCCACCTTCCTTACCTCCCTCCTCCTCCTCCTCCTCCTCCTCTCTCATCATCATCATCATCATCATCATCCTATCATCATCATCATCATCATCATCATCGTCATCATCATCAATCATCTCATCATCAATCATCATCAATCATCATCATCATCATCATCATCATCACATCATTCATATCATTATCATCTCATCATCATCCACATCTCATCATCATCATCATCATCATCATCATCATCATCATCATCATCATCATCATCATCATCATCATCATCATCATCATCATCATCATCATCATCATCATCATCATCATCATCATCATCATCATCATCATCATCATCAGCATCATCATCATCATCATCATCATCATCATCATCATCATCATCATCAATCATCATCATCATCATCATCATCATCATCATCATCATCATCATCATCATCATCATCATCATCATCATCATCATCATCATCATCATCATCATCATCATCATCATTCAGCACATCATCACATCAGCAGCATCATCATCAGCATCACATCATCATCAGCATCATCATCATCATCATCATCATCATCATCATCATCATCATCATCATCATCATCATCATCATCATCATCATCATCATCATCATCGGCATCATCATCATCGTCATCGTCATTATCATCATCAGCATAAGCATCATCAGCAGCGATATCAGAATTAGCATCATCACCAACAGCATGCCTATCAGCATCAGCAGCATCATCAGCAGCATCATCATCACCCTCTCCTCCCCCCTCCTCCTCCTCCTCCTCATCATCATCATCAGCAGCAGCATCATCACCATCATCATCATCATCATCATCATCATCATCATCAGATTCATCAGCATCATTATCATCAGCATCATCATCACCACCACCACCACCATCATCATAATCATCCTCATCATCATCATCATCATCATCCGCAACCATCATCATCATCATCATCAGTATCATCATCATCATCATCATCATCATCATCATCATCATCATCATCATCATCATCATCATCATCATCATCATCATCATCATCGTCGTCGTCGTCATCATCATCATCAGCATCAGCTCATCCTCATCCTCATCCAAAGCCTCATCCTCCTCCCCCCCCCCCCTCCTCCTCCTCCTCCTCCTCCTCCGCCTCCTCCTCCTCCTCCTCCTCCTCCTCCTCATCCTCATCCTCCCCTCCTGCTCCTCCTCCTCCTCCGCCTCCTCCTCCCAAGTACGGCGGGAGGTGTTGGACAAGCTGTTCGGCCTCTGGGGGAACCCTCGCCAGGCTCCAGGACAGACAAGCACCCCGGAGGTACGACGAGCGGCGCTGGACAAGCCGTTCGGCCTCCGGGGAGCCCCCGCCAGGCCTGCAGGACAGGCAACCAACCGGGGCCCCCTCGCGTCGTGGAAGAGGTGTGGACAGGCTGCTCGGCCTCTGGGGGGGCCCTCGCCAGGCTCCAGGACAGACAATCACCCCAGACCCCCCCTCGGGTCGTGAAACAAGCACGACGTGAGGTGTTGGACATCTGTTCGGCCTCTGGGGGGGCCATCGCCAGGCCCCAGGACAGACAATCACCCCAGACCCCCCCTCGCGTCGTGAAACAAGCACGACGTGAGGTGTTGCACATCTGTTCGGCCTCTGGGGGGGCCCTCGCCAGGCCCCAGGACAGACAATCACCCCAGACCCCCCCTCGCGTCGTGAAACAAGCACGACGTGAGGTGTTGGACATCTGCTCCGCCTCTGGGGGGCCCCTCGCCAGGCCCCAGGACAGACAATCACCCCAGACCCCCCCTCGCGTCGTGAAACAAGCACGACGTGAGGTGCTGGACCATCTGATCGGCCTCTGGGGGGGCCCTCGCCAGGCCCCAGGACAGACAATCACCCCAGACCCCCCCCCGCGTCGTGAGACAAGCACGACGTGAGGTTCTGGACCATCTGCTCGGCCTCTGGGGGGGGCCCTCGCCAGGCCCCAGGACACGGCTAGAAAGTCTTAGAAAGTCCAGGCTTCGCCAGGGACTGGCTTCCTTCCAAAACCGCCGAAACACTTTCGAAAAAAGCTCCAAGAACCCTTCTAGAAGGGTTCTGGGAGGCCCGTTCGGAGGGTTCCGGGAGGGTTTTGGCAGGCGTTTCGTCGCTTGGGGGGGAACCAATCCCTAGCGGACCAAGGCTTTCTAACCATCGTCGCCACTCCTGGACGCGGCTGAAAAAGTCCCCGTAAACCGAAACTCTCAGAGTCGGCGGTGGACACACCTCCCTTTAGTAGACCTCCCCTTAGTGAAAACGGCCTGGGACCGAAACCGACGGACCTGGACCCGCAAAAAGGACGGTCGCGACACCCTCTCGCGTGTCAGGGTAGAAGGCCTGTCCACCCCCGACAGAGCTCCGCGCGGTCTTCCCGCATCGGCGCTGGGCTCCCCCCCCCGGCGGTGCCTCCAGCGGCGCCCCCGGCGCACCGCGGGATGCCTACCAAACCACCCCGACCCAACCCGAAGAGCCGATTTCGCACGAATTTTTCGGGTTGGGGGCGGTCCAGGCTCCACACAAGTTTTGTCAGTGTTCCTTTTAAGTCGGGCGTGTCCCCCTACAGGGGGGCTTTGGGCGAAACATGAAAAATAGATTCAAAAAATCCCCCCCCAAATGGGCAAAAGTAGTCAACAAATCGTCCCCGTATTATATTTGTTTTACTATTTTTTGAATACTCCTCCTGTAGAGGGACAGGCCCGACTTAAATGTTCCCCGACCCCCCCCCCACCCCCCTGAAAATGGGGAACACATCGGGGCCTTTGGGCTGGGTTTGAGTCGGGCGTGTCCCCCTACAAGGGGATTTTCGACGAAAAAGGAAAAAATCAAACAAAAAGTCCAAAAATAGTATGGGGACTAGTTCTTTAGTCTTTTGTGACCTTTTTGGCGTATTTTTGGAGTATTTATTATTTTCGTCGAAAATCCCCCTGGGGTGGGCGGCGAGCTGCGCACGCCGAGGGAGGGGGGGGGGCCATCGCACGCCGCCCGAGGCCTCCGCGCGGAGCTCCGAGAGCGTGCGTGCACGCGCTGCGTGTGCTGCAGCGGAGGACAGCAGGTCCACCCCGTGATACAGGCCTCGGAACAAATTAGCGAACACATGCCACATTCATCCGTCAACGCCTCCCCCTTCCCCCAATGTTCAAAGTTGGCGGTGGGTCTGATGAGATGCACTTCGACCGCAGTCGCCCCCGCGCGTGCCAACATTGAGTTTGGGGGGGAGGGGGAGTGTTCAGTAATTGTTTCCCTCTTCCGTATCGAGAGCGGCCAAGAGTAGGGGAACAAAACGTGGCATAAACATCAAAACTCGGAGGTCCGCGCGGAGTTCTCGGATCGGCGCTGGAACCCCCTCCCTGGCGCGCGGAGCGCGCCAAGGGCGGCGCCGAAGGCGCCGCCGGGGGGCCCCAGCGCCGATCCGAGAAGTCCGCGCAGACCTCCGAGTTGTTATGTTGATGTCACTTCTTGTTCCCCGAAAGAGGGGGGTGTCCAAGAGGGGGTGGTGCAAATCATGGCCGGCGGCACGTGCGCGGCCCAGCGGGGGGGCCAGGGACGTCCTGAGACAAGAAGAGGCGCCATGAAGCCTGGGGAAACATCATGGCCCACGCCATTATACCCACCACCACCCTGGTCATCACCCCCCTCTTTCCCGCCCCCGGTAATAACCACCCCGACACTTATGTTGCTCCCATCATACTTACGGACCACATCCCAGAAATGATTTCGAGCAAAGGAAGAGTGTCGAAAGAGTGTCGGGCGAGTGTCTCCCAGGGCCCGACACGTGAAAACCTTCGAATTTCGGTACTTGTTGGGCGCTCGAAATTCTTCCTGGTGGTCAAGGCTAAAATAGGTTGGAACATTGGACCATCATAACCCGACACGCGAAGCCGTTTACTAAACGCCCCCACTGAAGGAATCGAACAGGGCAGGGCTGTTTAGTAAACGCCCAAGGCCGTTTAGTAAACGCCAATTGTCCGGTCCGGGTGTTTTTTCCTCCCTTGATGATCTAGGGAGCCCACAAGAGACGTACGCGCCCAGCTATGTACATGAACACGGCCCCTCGACACGCGAGACCTGCGGTGTGATACGAACACTCGCGCAGTGTGCGGACTCTCGAAGCCGGCGCGGAGTCGTGTACGTCTACGTCCCTCTCTCGCTCCTGGTGGATGAGGAGGAGGAGGAGGAGGAGGAGGAGGAGGAATAGAGGAGGAGGAGGAGGAGGAGGAGGAGGAGGAGGAGGAGGAGGAGGAGGAAGAGGAGGAAGAGGAGCTGTGCAGCTGGTTTTCTCCAGAGCGGGCAATCACATATGAGAACCACACCCCGCGACGAGCACAAACGGGCCAGGATCGAGGGGGGAGGCCCTCGGACCGAGGGATCAGCACGAGGAAAAGGACGCCCTCCTGGTTCCCCCAAGACTATGCTGCTCCAACCGTGCTTAAGGATTACATCGGAAGAGAACACAACATACGATAAACTGCTTGCGCTCCGCGCGGATTTCTTGGATCTGCGCTGGACCCCCCTCCCTGGCGCGCGGGGCGCGCCAGGGGCGGCGCTGGAGGCGCCGCTGGGGGGGGGCAGCGCGGATCCAAGAGATCCTCGCGGAGCGCCAGAAGTTTATGTTTGTGCCTTTGTTTCCTTCTACGACACATCCCGAAAGCCATCTCTCGCACCCAGTGATGGGCCTGTTTTCCACCACCACCACCACCACCACCATAAGTTGGAGGGGAGAAGGAGGTGGAGGACAAGGAGGAGGAGGAGGAGGAGGAGGAGGAGGAGGGGGAGGAGGAGGAGGAGGAGGAGGAGGAGGAGGAGGAGGAGGAAGGGGAGGGGGAGGGGGAGGAGGAGGAGGACCCGCTCCCCCTCCAACTTATGGTGGTGATGGTGGTGGAAACCAGGCCCAGCACCCAGAACGCCAGCGAGATGGTCGCAGAATGTCGCACGCGAGCACCGCCTGCCCTGGGCCCGGCTCGCGAAGACTGTCCCAGAGGCGTCGCCCTGCAGCTCCCCCCAGCCCGAAATTGCTTGTGCCAGCCAAGACTAACGTAGTGAAGGGGCCCTGGGACACACAAATAGATACACACAAATCGAACGATTACCTGTATTTTCCTATAGTTTCTGGATTTTGTCTTCCCCCCATTTCCCATAGTTTCCCATATTTTCCGGGGAGTCGACGATTCATTGTGTCTGCGTGTTTCTTTCCCTCCGGAAGTAGGTTGGAGCATCACAGGACTGGACCTAGGCGTTGTTGTTTGTCTTGTTGCCATTTTGTTGCTCGCTTTGCTCTACCTGTTCTCCTGTACCTACCCCCCAAAACGAAAAACGAAACACAGCCGAAGTCCATCAAAACAGCGTTTCGGTCCAGCCCTGGGCCGGGGCCCTCGGAGCCCCCCCACCAAAAAAAACGCGACAAGAATGCAGGGACGCTCCCTGCCAGGAGCCCTCTCCTCCACGGCGGAGTGTGTGGCGATCTCCCTGCAAATGCAGGGAGCTCACTAATGACTGGCTCCAGTCGTGCCCACGTGGGAACTGGGTGGCCGGCGGCGAACCCAGGGGACGACGTTGGAGGGGCAAGCCTTCTCAGAAGGCGGCGGGGCTTCTCAGAAGCCCTACGGCCGTCTGTGGAGCCGTCTCTGCCTTGGGAGAAGGCTTAGAAAGCTTCTCAGAATGCGCGAGGGCTTCTGAAACGCCCCGCTCACTTGAGGAAAGCTCCAAACAATGCACCACCACCAACCCTGGCCAGGCCTATCGTGGGCGCTGGACTGGTGTCCAGGCCGTCCCAGCACAGGCCAGGAGGCCTGCTCACAGGTCCAGGGCCCAGGAGGTGCCTGGCCAGGGCTGGTGGTGGTGTATAGTTGGCGCCCCTCCGACATGTTCCCCCCCTGAGCACGCCGACGAGTTTCGTCGCCCAGTCTTGAGCCAACCACTGTCCGAGGAGGAAGAGGAGGAGGAGGAGGAGGAGGAGGAGGAGGAGGAGGAGGAGGAGGAGAAGAAGGAAGAGGAATAGGAGGCGGAGGCGGAGGAGGCGGAGGCGGAGGCAGGAAGGAGGAGGAGGAGGAGAGGGGGAAGGAGAGGAGGAAGAGGAAGAAGAATAGAGGAAGAGGAGGCGGAGGAGGCGGAGGCGGAGGCGGAGGCGGAGGCGGGGGCGGAGGCGGAGGCGGAGGCGAAGGAGGAGGAGGGGCAGGAGGAGGAGGAGGCGAAGGAGGGGAGGGGGAGGAGGAGAAGGAGGGGGAGGGGGATAAGGAGGAGGAGGAGGAGGAGGAGGAGGAGGAGGAGGAGGAGGAGGGGGAGGGGGAGGGGGAGGAGGAGGAGGAGCACGCCGCTGTAGCGCCAGCCGGCCTTGACCGCCCGCGCGGCGGCCGCCGGCGCGCCCGCGGCGGGTCCATGCGCACCTCACCCTCCAGGAAGGGGAAGCTCCCAGAATTAAGTCGGGCGTGTCCCTCTACAGGGGGATTCTGGGCGACAAAAAAAAACAAAAACTAGAAAAGTACACCACAAATGCTCAAACATAGTCGAGAAATCGTCCCGCGGCTATGGTTTTGCTGCTTTTGAATAAATATGCCCCCTGTAGAGGGACAGACCCGACTTAATCCTAGAAGGCTGATAAGACGACGAAGACAGGACGAGGAGAAGATCCAGTGAGAATTAATCGGGGATCTCTGGGATCCGGCGGCTCTGGAGCACGTCTCGGGCGCCGCGGCCTTTTCGGAGCGTTCTGGAGCAGATCTGCCCTCGTCCTGGCCCCGTCCGGGTTGAGCACCCCTGCTGCGGAGTGGTTGATCAACACGACGGCCAGATCTGGCATTCCGACGCGCACCGACGTGCTCGTGTCTGACATCTCGCCCGAGGGGAACAGTCTGCTCTCCCCTGGGCGGCCAGTCCAGCCTCGGCAGCGCACGCCATGCTGCAGACCCCGCTCTCCAGGTTACACCGTGAAGAGAACCAGCGACGTAGCCATGACTACCATGCCCATCACCATCGAGTTCGTGACGTACCTGTCCGCCGGGTCGTACCGCAACGCCGTGGGCATGAGCTCCAGGAGCACGATCATGATCATCATACCTGCGACTATGCCGAAGAGGACCCCGTAGACAGTCTGGCTCATGTCCTCCCCCGAGGCCTTGATGATGAGATAACCGATGAGCGCCCCGACCGGCTCTGACAGCCCTGACAGGAGCGCCCAAAAGAAGCCCTTGTGTCTGCTGCCGGAGGCGTAGTCCGCCGAGCCCTGCTTGTCAGGGATGTCAAGACGAGCGGCTGCACCGCCGAGTTCCGCTGTCGATGCAGTTCCTTCTTCTGTGTGGGGAGGTACTCGCCGCACTCCGCTTCGACACGACTTCCCCATTCGATGGCGTGATACTTGAATGTTCGTCCCCTCCCCCCGCTCTTCCTCCCTATGTGTTCAAGCTCTCGCGGCGGAGGTGCTTCCTCTTTTGGCCGCGATTCCCCACTCGTCAGAAATATGCACCGTCCACTGGAGGATGCGTGCTCAGCCACGCGCAGAGGGGGGTGGGGGAAGGGGGGGGGGCCTGATGGAGGGAAAGGGTTCCTCGGACATCCCCACCGCCACGCCCTCGTCGAGGTGACCCCCCCCGTACATCATCGAGGCCCTCCCCGACCCCCACCCCACTCCGTGCGCCTGCGAGACTGAAGAGACGGACGGGCCCATGCCCTCAGAGCTTGGGGGCGCCCCTGAGGGTCCAAGAGAGGAGGTCGCAGAACATGGCCCGAGGCATGTGCGCGGACGAGGGGGATGCCAGAGGGGGCCGCCCCCCCTAGTATCCCCCTCGCCGTTTTTCAATACGTCCCCCTCTCCTTTTCCCCCACATCCTAAGTGGGTGTTCTTGCTTCCTCTGCACACAGAAACACACCGCAGGAGAGAGAGCAAGATGGAGAGAGAGAAGGAGAAGAACGACCTCCTCCATCTTTATCACCATGACCATCATCATGACTATCATCATGGCCGTCATCATCACTATGACCGTCGAGACCATCCGCCATCATCATCCTCTTCCTTCCCCATCCCCATCATCATCATCATCATCATCATCATCATCATCATCATCATCAGCATCATCATCATCACCACCACCACCATCATCATCATCATCATCGTCGTCGTCGTCATCATCATCAGCATCAGCAGCAGCAGCAGATGCAGCAAGCCGGGTCATCAGCATCATCATCGTCATCATTTCTACAACCACCATCATCATCACCATCATCATCGTCAGCATCATCATCACCGCCACCATCATCATCAGCAGCATCATCGGCATCATCATCATCACCATCATCAGCAGCAACATTAGCATCAGCATCATCATCATCAGCAGCATCAACCTTACAACCACCAGCACAACAACCACCATCAGCAGGAGCATCATCAGCATCATCAGCATCATCACGACCACCCCCATCATCCTCATAATCGTCGTCATCATCATCATCATCATCATCACCACCATCATGATAAACATCGTCATCATCATAATCATCAGTATCATCATCATCATCATCATCATCACCATCACCATCACCATCACCATCACCACCACCATCACCACATCATCATCATCATCATCATCATCATCATAATTAATCATCATCATCATCGTCATCATCATCATCATCATCATCATCATCATCATCATCATCATCATCATCGTCATCATCATCATCATCACCATCGTCATCATCCATCATCACCACCACCAGCACCACCACCATCATCATCCCTCCTTGTTGTTCCTCCCTCGTGCTTCCCCTTCTCCATCCTGAGCACCCCTCATCCTTCCCCCGATGGTGTTTGGTGCTTGGGAGTTGGTGTTTGGGGTGTGGGGTTCGGAATTGGTGTTTGGTGTTTGCGGTTAGGGGTTGGGGGGTTGCTGTACGGGGCAGGTTGTATGGTGCATGGTGTTTGGTGTTTGGGGTTTGTGGTCTGCGGTTTGGGATTTGGTGTTTGGGGTTGGGGAGTCGGGGTTTGGGGTTTGGTGTATCGGATGGTTTGTATGGTGTTTGGTGTTTGGGGTTTGGTGTTTCGGGTTTGGTGCTTGGTATTTTGGGTCTCGTGTTTGGTGGTGTTTGGTGTTTTGAGTGCGTGCGTGGTGTTTGGTGGGGGTGAAGGCTCGAAGCAGGTCATAGCCCAACTCTGCTGGGGTACAGCCCGATAAAAAAGGGACATAGCCCATTTAACCGGGGCATCGAATCCAACCGTTCCCCGGGGCGGGGGGTCCTGCGGGGGGCCCCCGGGGGCGTCAATGGGGGGTCCTGAGGGGGGTCCTGCGGGGTCCCGGGTCCGAATGCCCTCCTCCCCCCAGGGGGGTCCTGAGGTCCAAGCAGAATCCAAAACAGCCCAAGAAGCTCCCAAGATGGTCCGAGGCCCTGAGTCGCCGAACAGTCGGTCAAAGACGCCAAAGATGGCTTCCAAGACGCTCGAAGAGTCCTCCAAGAAAGCACCAAGCGGGCCCCAATAGTCAAAAGTCAATGATTGGCGTTCTCGGCTTGTCGCCTTCCCGAAGCCAAAGACGGCCCAAGATGCTACCAGCATCGGCACAAAAGGCCCCCAAGAGGTTTCCAAGACGTCCCAAAAACGACCCAAGAAGGCTCCCAGAAGGCCCTAGAGGCCTCCCAGACGGCCCAAGAGACCCCCAAAACGACTCCAAGAGGGTGCCCACACAGGAGCCCGAGCGAACATTTCGAGCCCTCGGCCCGAGGAGCTCCCAGAAGCCCTGAAGAAGCCCCCGAGAGGCCGCCACGAGGCCCCAAGAGGCGCCCCAAGAGGCTCCCAGGAAGCCCGAAGGGACCCCCAAGAGGCTCAAGAGGCCCCCCCAAGACGCCCCCAAGTGGCCACCAAACTGCCCCCAGAGGCCTACGAGCGCGCTCCGAAGAGGCCCCACGAAGCATCACTGAGGACTCTGCCCCACGCCAGCGTCGCCGTCGCCGCCGACGCCGCTGTCGTGGACGTCGCCCCCGTTCAGGATCGACGGCACTGGCCGTCAGCCCTTCCCTATAGTGTGCGACAGGGACAGGCCCGGTCACCGCGCGCGCGCGTGGCCCGCATGGTAGCAAGAGGTCCTCACAGCGTGAACGCGACACGTGGCCCTCGTCATTGCCATGCGCCGCTGGTGTGTATGTGCCGTGTGGCGTGCGGTGCGCGTGCTGTGCATCCTGTGCGGGGTGATGGGCGCAGGGCGCACGCTGGGTTGGTAATCCTGGAAGGCTCCAGTGCATTGGCCATGCACTGGCGACGTCAGCGATGCATCCGCGACGTCGGCGTGGAGAAAATTGGGACCCACATCGAGCCGCATCGCAGATGCATCGGCGATGCGGAGCAATACTTCGACCCCACCTACTCGAACCCCGTCTGGGAGGCCTAGATCTGAGCAGGACGGGGCGTCACTGAGCTCTCCAGGGAACCTCCTGGGGTCCGCTTGCGAGCGCCATGGCGCCGTGGGCGCAACCCCGTCGCGCAGGGAACACACACACACACAGTTCGAGGAGGCGCGGCCGCCGAGCAGCCTCTCCCCGCCGCCCCTCTGCACCCCCCCCTATCGCCGCCTCCAACGTCGTATGGAGTCGAAGGGAAGCCCCTTCCCTTTGCTCCCTTCCCCGCTGGGGGGGCGGTGGGCCGGCCAGTCCCAAGAGGGGGGGGTTGAGGAGGGTGCTGATGAAGGGGGGGTCCCTGGTCAGAATACCATCCCCCCGAGGGGCCCCAGAGCCCCCAAAAGGCCCCAAGACGGGCCCTAGAGTGCCATAAGAGGTCCCAAGACGGTTCAAGAGGGCTCCGAATCGCCGAACGATCGGACCAAGACGCCCAAGATAGCCTCCAAACGGCCCAAGAGGCCTCCAGGACGCACCAAGAGCCCTCCGAGAGCACTTCCAAGAGGGCCCCAAGAGGCGAGCTTCCCTGATTTTCCTCGAGTGCGTCACGCGTGTCGGCGTTCTCGCCTCTGCGGCTTCCCGACGCTCCCAGACGGACCAGGACACGCCCCGAGGAACAGCGGACCGCGGGGGAGACAGTGCCGAGGCCTCCCGTGCGGCGCGCTGGAGGGGGGTGCCAAAATCGGGTCGGGCGAAAGGGGGGGATAGCAAAGGGGGGGTTTGAGAATCAGCTCACGTAGCTGATTTTCCAGGCGCCGGGAGGCGCCCATGTACCGAGGAATGGGCCCCTCGGTGGGGCCAAAACCAGCTGCATGCAGCAGATTTCGTAACCCCCCCTTTCCCAATCCCCCCCTTTCGCCCGGCCCGACAAAAGGGAGGCCGAACCGACTCCTGCTGGCCGCCGGCCCCGTCCGGAGGAACGAGACCCAACGCTCCGGAGAGCGGAGCCCTCGAGGAAGGAGCACACATCCTCTGGGCGTTGCCATCGAGGGGCAGAACGTCTTCGAGGGGAGTGGCCCCCCTCCCCAAAACAAAAACGCCCGAGTCGACACATGGAAGAACACACACAGCAAACAAAAACAGACGCCCGAATAGAAACATGATCGCCTGAATCTCGCCTGGAAAGCCGCATCGAGAAGTCCTCTTTAGGATAGCTCCGGAAGGACCGCTCTGGCATCTGACAGGAGAGCGCTCTGACAAAACCGCCACGGCAGAGACTGCTCTGACAGAGAGCGCTCCAGCAGAAGACCGCTGCGCTCCAACAGAAACCCCTGCGGCAGAGACACCCCTGGCAGAGGACAGCTCGGGTAGAGGCCCGCTCCAGCAAAACCCGCTCTGCCAGAGGCTCAGCCTGGCAGACGACCGCTCTTATCTCTAATCCTCCGCTGGCTTACTTGGTTGAAACCCCGCCCACCGCTGGAACATGCCGCCAGCCCGACCCGACAGTTATGGACCGCCCGCCCGGCCCGCTTCGTTAGGGTCCGCCCGCCCGACCCGCCCCGTAGGGGGTCGACCAGACCCGCCCAAGTCAGACGAAGCCAGGACGAGGATACATTTGAGCGAGGATAAATAGAGGATCTCTGACATCCTACGGTTCTGGGAAGTGTCTCGGGCGTCGCGGCCTTCTCATAGCGTTCCGGAAAACTCTGAGAGCGTTCCGGAACGATCCCCAGACATGCGACATCCTAATTTTTCAATACGGGGCCCCTGGAAGTCCCCGACCCTTTGCCCGGGACCCGCTTTTCATCCTGAGTCCTCTTTTGACGGTCCCGAGGCCTGGCGAGGGCCCCCCGAGGCCGAAATTTGCCAAAAACCTCCCGTCCTGATTTTTGTTACGACGCGATCATATTCGGGTCTGGAACGGATTTATCCTCGTCCCAGCCCCGCCCGATCAAGAGGGTCTGCCCGGTGAGGCCTCTGGTTGCGCACAGCCAACCCGCCTGGTGGTAGTTCTGGCTGGCCTGACCAGGCCCCCCGATACAGGGAGCCCACAAAAGACGTACGCGCCAAACCCACGCACATGAACACGGCCCCCCACCGTCCGCGAGACCCGCCGTGCGCCTCGAACGCTCCAGCCCCCCACCGTCCGCGAGACCCGCGGTGCGATACGAACGCCCGCGCCATGCGTGCTGTCGAAACCACCGTGGGTTCGTGAGCGTTCGGAGGCAACTCATGGGAGCCTCCCACACCATCTTGTCGGCTCTTGCGAATCGACGCGCTCAGTGGCAACTCATGGGAGCCTCCCATACCATCTTGTCGGCTCTTGCGAATCGACGCTGGACTACGCTACATCGACGCTAGTCGACGCTAAATCGACGCTGACCGACGCCAGCCGAAGCTAAACGACGCGAAATGCTAAATCGGCGCTGTGTCATCAACTCCCAGACGCTAATCGACGCCAATCGACGCCAAAGGCACAATTGCGAGGGCACACAAGGCTCCCATGATCTGCTACCGACTGTACGCGCACGTCCTTGATGGGCCTCTTCTCCACCACCACCACCACCGCAAGCTGGAGGGGGGCAGGGAGGAGGAGGAGGAGGAGGAGGAGGAGGAGGAGGAGGAGGAGGAGGGGAGGAGGAGGAGGAGGAGGAGGGGGCAGGAGGCGGAGGAGGAGGAGGACATCCTCATCCTCCCTTCTCCCCCGCCCTGCATGCAGTGGTGGTGGTGGTGGTGACAGGCCGGCCGAACAGTCCTGCTTTCGCTCCTGACCCGGGCAGCCTCGGCGGGCCCCGGCAGGTCCCCCGAGCAGCCCAGGGTCGGCCTCTCGGCCCCCCCGGGCCCCCCCTTGGGGTGCCGAGGGCCCGCGGGAACCAGCTGGGGCTGATGGGCCTGCTTGCCACCACCACCACCAGGAGTTGGAGGGGAAGGAGGTGGAGGAGGACGAAGGAGGAGGAGGAGGAGGAGGAGGAGGAGGAGGAGGAGGAGGAGGAGGAGGAGGAGGAGGAGGAGGAGGAGGAGGAGGGAGGAGGAGGGGGAGGAGGAGAGGAGGAGGAGGAGGAGGAGGGAGGAGGAGGAGGGAGGAGGAGGAGGAGGAGGAGGAGGAGGAGGAGGAGGAGGAGGGAGGAGGGGGAGGAGGAGGAGGAGGAGGAGGAGGAGGAGGAGGAGGCAGAGGAGGAGGAGGAGGAGGAGGAGGAGGAGGAGGAGGAGGAGGACCCACTCCCCCTCCAACTTATGGTGGTGGTGGTGGAAAGCAGGCCCATCAGGGGCGGAGGCCGGTCCACAAGAAACCTTCCACCAGCGACCCCAGGACGGCCATTGGTTTCTGGTGTGGGAACGTCACGCTCTCCATCGGAAAGCCATCGCACCCCCAGAAACCCAGGGCACCCTGGAGGCAAGAAGGGTGTTCCTCGGCATGGGTCTCCACTGCACTCGGGGGGCCTGCTGAGGCCAGCCCGGACGACCTGGGGGGGCTGCTTGTGCGAAGCCTGAAGCCTTGCCACACAAAAGGGTCCGCCCGCCAGAACCGTCGACTGGTGAGCGTTTTTCTTATTCGGCGTCTCGGCAGGCGGAAGAGAGGATGGGGAGGGGGAGGGGGGGGTCTGGCTCCAGACCCCTGCTCGATGCGACGGCTTTTAGCAGCGCGTCCTGTCGGGGAGACTCCGCCTGCTCGAAACAGGCGCCAAGAACAGCCAAGATCTACTCCATGGGGGTGGGGATGGGGGGGGTGCGAGGGCCCGCGCCGATCGGTGTTTGGTGTTTGGTGTTTGTGGTTCGGGGTTTGGTGCTTGTTGTTTGGTGTGTTGGGTTTTTGTGTTTGGTGTTGGGTGGTTTTTGGTGTTTCGGGTGCGTGCGTGGTGTTTTAGGCGTTAAGAAAGCTCCAAGCGGGTTATAGCCCAACTTTGCTGGGGCGTAGCCCGATAAAACCGGGCGTAGCCCGATGAAACCGGGGTATAGCCCATCCAACCGGTGGTCCAGGCGAGTGGTCCCCTGGACGAAGGGTCCCGGTCTCCTGGCGGAGCAGCGCACTCTGGGCGAGCAGTCTTCCGGGCGAGCGGCCCTCCGCGCGAACAGGCTCGTACAGGACAGGTAGGAGAGCCTCCAGGATACGCAGTCGGCCCGTATCGCAAGGACGCGCGATGCGGATGCAGGGGCCTCGGAAGGACACTTCGAAGCTTCTGGGGCAGGGCGCGGCCAGCGAAAGCGGCCAAGGATGGACCGAGGAGGCAAGGACGCAAAGGGCACCCTCGGGAAGGCTGCCCATCCTTGCTGTGCGGGTTGACTGCACGGAGAGCGCGAGACACAGGCCCCCTAGGACGCTGTGGCCCCAAGGCGCCCTGGGGAGCCCTCCGCGGGCCTCGAAGAGTCCGCGAGAGCAGTGGCAAAGAGCTCCAGGAGGCGGCCCCCGAGGCCTCGTGTCCAGGCCCCCGAGAAGAACCGCGACGGACGCGGATAACACGACGACGCATCGGCAACAACTACACGCAAGCAGCACGACGGGAAGTGGCAAACAATACACACGACATCGGAAGCCGCACAGATCCTCGTCTGACGGTCGGCGGAACGGCGCAAAGGCCCTTCGGATAGATGGGGAGCGCGACACAGAGGCCCTCTGGGACGTTGTGGATGGCGATGGCGATCGCCAGGGTCACGCCTGAAAAGGGGGGGGAATCTCGATCGATGGAGCGCAATTCCTCCCCGCCATCCTCGGCAGCCGGCCTGGTGAAGGGGGAAGACGGGGGAGGAAGAAGACACCGACAAGGATCAGGATTCGGGGGTGCGTTGTCATTCCGTAGCTGGTCCATCATCTGTGGCAGGGCCGGCAACCGCAGCGCATGTTGATCTTCACTCGCCCGACGTGCGTTCGGTCAGCGGTGCCACTACATCGGACTGGGAGCCTCCATCGCATGGCCATGCCCCCGAGTAGTGGCTGCAGCCAACCCCAACAGCACTGAAGGCGCAGGTGTTTCGGGGAGCAAGCCCTTCCAGGACAACGGCTTCTCCCCCGAGTAGGGCCGCAGAAGGGGTCAAGTCGGCTACGAAGAGGGATCCAAAGGGGAGAGGATACTCAGGGGGCCCCGTGTGGCTTGCCCATGGCCCCCAGTGTGGCCCCAGGTGGCATCTCGGATGCACAGATGCCCAAGCCCCAGCCGCCGAGGGAGTAAAAAGCAGTCGGGCGCACCGCCGCCACGAACGGCGACGTCGGCCTCTCTCGACACGGAGGGGCAGCAAAAAAAAGGCGATCAAAACCGTGCTGACAAACAGACCCCCCTCCCCTCCTCAAAGGCATGACGACTTCTGCCGTTCATCCATCGACTCGGCCGCTGGACCCGCCACGCGTTGCTCCAAGTGCTCTTGTGGAACACCTATGGACCTAACCGCATGCCGATGATAATAAAGGGACCCCCCCCCCCTTCAGTGTTTAGAGTTGATTATCGTCGCCCTATACAAAATTCAAATTGGGCGGCGAGCGCTGAGGCCGAACTTCATTATCACCTCGAAACGCTATGTTGAGATAGCAACATCAAGCGATGTTGATATAGCAACATCAAGCGAAGCGATCACACTTTTTCAGGATGTGTCAAGCGAAACCAATAATTTTGGGAGGCAGACTCAAACGAAACGAGCAATGTTCTTAGTATTAGTAGACTTTCCTCTTCTTCTTTTATATTTCTATCTGTCCTCACGCTCGCCTGAACGTTTTTTTATCCCTGGGGTTGATTATCCATGGAAAATGAAGCACATGAGCTACCCTACACGAGCACTTACAAAAATCAATGTTCATAAAGCGTTTGTAAATTAAAATTGATAGATTTGGAACTTTGGATGTTTCCTTTCTTCGTCCTCTTATTATTATCCTCTTCTTCTTCTTTCTTAGTATTCTTCTACTGTATTACCTGAAGGCCCTCGGCCTTACTAATTGTTAGCAGCACATGTAAGTAGGTTATAAATAAGTTGCAACTAGGTTGCAAGTAAGTTATAACCATTAGTAATGTTACTAAGTCGGCTAACTCGGGCGGTGCATTTGGAGGTAGATAGCTTGAGTTAGCGAAGTTGCTAACTTCGCTAACGTTTACATGCTTACGTGAAAACAGAGCTGCTGCATCGGGTTTTCCTTGGATGTTGCCTCCAGAAACGCATGCATGTGTTTGGATTTTCGGGATCACGCATATCGGAAATCATGATCCAGACTTGCGTGCGAACGCATTCAGAATATTGTATCGAGCGTTACAAGAATGTTGTGCATTGCAAATGCAACATATCATTTCGAATTCGCAACCCTCGGTTGCACATGTTTTTGAATGTCACTAGAGTTTGGGCTCCAGCCGTTTGGGCGAGGATTGCTGCTGGCGCTTGTGGCGTCCTCCTGCACGCGGCGTGATGAACGCCCCCCGTGAACAGCAGATCGCGGAGGTCCGCCCCAAGATGATGGCCATCAAGGACATGTACTTGCATCCTGATGCAGCGGTTGTCTCATTACTTGAAGACGTATGCAGCATTGCAAGAGGCATAGACTGCCTGAGGGTAGAAAAAATACACTCGAAGTATATGATGGTGTGCACAGAGAATCGTTACGGAGATGGAATCATTCCGAGCGAGGTTATGGATTTGATTTCCAAGATCTTCAAAAATGGATTCAAGAACTCAGCCCTCCAGAATCCAGCTTGCATGGAACTTCCACCAGTGGGCACGCCTGAGTACAATGCAATCAAGAACTTCAATTTCAAAATAATGGAGGACTCAGCGGGCCAGCTGCCGCAGTATGATTGCGATGCAAAGTTCGCATCCTATACGTGCGGCCACACATCCATGGGTTTGCGTTGCATCAACGCAGGGGTTCCAGTACCCACGGTCATGCCAGAGCGTTTCGACAGAATCTCGCACCAAGGGAAATTGTCACTGACGAGGTTACGGGAGGTTCAACCAGACTACGCTAAGGCGTGTGACGAAGGAATTGAGTGGAAGGTCTTTCGGTACGAGTTCGTGAAGGAGTTCCCGTGGATTAGTAATCTTGCTCAGGAGGCTGGCAATGCAGGCCAACAAATTGCCAGATGCGAATCTCGCATGAGTCTCATGTACAAGATCGCAGCAATTGCCAACCGACACCACACGGGTGGCACCATGATCGATTGGGATAGTGTGATCCGCGAGGCGACTCGCGCAGGCTCTCTCTTTCCTGGGGAGATCGATGGCTTAGTAAAATATGTGAAGGAGTTGTCTGGCGGCCTCGGCAACCCGATCTTTCTGAACGAGCTTCGCGACTTCTCGCGGCAGCTGACCTCCCAGTGCGTGGTCACGGGTTCAATGGCGAAGTCTCTCGCCGAGGTGCAGATCAAGCATGAGGGGGCCGCTGCGACATTCAAGCTCGCATGCATGAAGGCGATGACATGTGCGACGGGTAAGTTCGCGAGGGATGGCCATCAGATGCTTTTGAAGCCAGGCGACGTGACCGCCTTGTCGAGCGATAAGAAGTCTACGATTGTAATGGTGGCCGATGAATTTCTTCAGAAAGTGCGACAGATCGCATGCGGTGAGGGCATCACGGCAGACACGGTCGCCTACGGCACCATCGTGGGATTGACTGACGTTCGCGTAGTTCATTTCGTGTTCAACAAGCCCGATGAGCGCTTAGGCAATTGCAAGACGCTGAATGACATCGGGGTCAGCTTCACCACTGCGTTGGCAACGCACGTTGGCAAAGCAGTTGCTAGCCCATGGAAGCAGATCGGTCGCGAGGGCGCATCCAAAGCCGTGACAGGGCAGGCGCGTAGCTCAGATGTGAAAGAGTACACCGCTTCGGGCAAGTGGTCGAACCAAGTGGACAAGCTCAGTGACAAGGGGTTTGAGGTTGGCGCCAAAGTCGCCTTGGCGAGCGACACCTTGGGTGAGAACATTTACGAGCTGATCTCCATCGACGCTGCGACTGGCGTGAAGTTGAAGCTTCAGGCCACGGGCAGTGCGACATGCCACCCCATCGACGACTTCTTACGTGGCAAGTTCGTCGTGTCCACGATTATGAAGGACAGTCTTGCGACCTCGCCGCAATGCATGTGGAATGCATATACACCCCCACACCTTTGAACTCTCGTTCGTCGTTCCCTCATCTCATTTGGCTCTGCGTCGTCATGTCTCATCTTTTTTTCCCGCTGCTCCCCCATAGAGGAAACGATCGACAAGTTCGCTGATCATGGCCCCCTCAAGTCTGTCGATTACCAGTGGGGTATCGAGGAGGCCAAATTCAGGCTGGCCTTGGATGATGTATACAGCCAGAACGGCAACTGTCTCAAGTACTTGAGTGGCGTGATTACGCCTGTTAAGCTTCGTGCTCTCACCGTAACGCGTTCGTTTGAGGCTGAAGAGCTGGTGCTTGCCCCACTCTCTTCGGCAATCTACTTGAAGAAGCAGACTGATATAGTTCAGTGTGGGCATGCGTTCATGAAGACATACAAGGACCCCAAGGGATTGACGTTCAATATCGTGTTGGCCCCCAGTGGTGGCATCAAGATGCCTAAGGCTGAGACGAACACTGGCGTTGGAGGGCTGAAGCAGGCACCGTCTTCGCTCGTCATCCCCTTCTGGCTCGCACAGGATTCAGGTGAGCACGGCGCCCCCAACATGAAGCTCAAGACCGTCAAGTCTACAGCTGTCCCATCAGTGCATGTACCAATTTTGACAAACAAGTGCGCCATCAACAAGGGCGATGTCCTTAGCGCCCAGCTGGCATCGCTCATGCCCAGGCGCAAGGTAGACGATGTGCCTGCTGCGCCCGCGGCAAAGAAGGCCAGGAAGCGATGAGGCTCGCGCGTTGGCAGCATCGGTTACACATGCCATGTGTCGGGGGGGGGTGTTTATGAAATGTATGAAAGCATCGTCGGTATCGTTCCTCTGCAATCGTTGCATCATTGCGTCAACACGCATCGGACTCGTCTGCAATTGTCCATTGCATCGGCCCGCAGGCGATTGGCTGTGTCCAAGCGAGTGCACGCTGCATCTGCGCACGCACTGCAGCTGCAGATGGCAGTGAGCGTGCAGCTCCGCACGGTCATCGAGGGGGGCGGCCTAAAGGATCGCGAGCCATGGGTCCCGAGGGCGGTGATGCATACGGCAGGGGGGCTCTTCGTGGAGCTGTCGAGAGCGGATAGGCAGCTGCAAAAATTTATATCTGTGCCCAACCCCACCAAGAGCCAATCGCCTCTGGCGACAAATTCGTTTTTCGATCAGATCTTGAAGATGCGCAACGCCGCTAGCACCGAGGCCATTTGGGGCCACTTGAAGCAGGCCGACCCATTGCTTCAGCAAGATTGCGACAGGGCCAGCGTCATTAAGAACAATAGGAGTTCTCTGGATATGTCGCAATCGTGGACGCTTCGCGCATTCCCACCAGGGGAGGAGGAATGAGAGGAGGAGGATGATACATTGGATGATGAGGTGGAGTGGCGGGGGAGGGGGGGGCGAGGAGGAGGGGCTGAAACAGAGGGGGATGGTGGAGGAGAAATGGGAGGAGGGAAAGGGGGAGGAGGACGGAGCATAAGGATGACAAAAAAATAATGAGGAGGAGGAATAGGAGATGCCTTAATTCGCTTGCGTGAATAGGCCGCTCTTGGACCACTCTTGGATCGATCTCTTGACCTTGAGACTTCTTGGGCAATCTTGGATCGCGTGATATCTTGGACAAGCTTGGGCAATCTTGGGTCGCGTGATATCCATGCCTGCATGTTGAGGCGTCGCGTGATATTGGGACATACCCGTGGACATCTTGAAGTATATATGAGCCCTTCTTGGAACCACCGTCCAGGCAAACCACTCCCCCAAGGGGGTGAAGGGCGTAGAAGAGAACGCATTCTAGACATGTGCCCTAACGGGATGGTGGTCTACCAGAAACTGTCTCGATATATATGCCCGCAGTCCAGTGCGACCATGGTGATGAGCATTTGCATCACGATGCAGTTACCTTGAAGCTTATGTTTGAGTTGAATGCTACTAAGAAGGTGTGGGTCGAATGTACGCCAACGGGACTTGAGTACATACGGGTTGCATCTATCGCAGCAGCGGTTTCATGCAGTCAGGAGGCAACACATCGCTTGCGGTCAGCACCAGCAGGGGTGGAAGGTGTGAAATGCGACAAACGTCGCAGGACGGTGTTCATGGTGGTCGACGGCAAGCGTCTACAGGAGCGAGTGGACGATTGGACTCCCACGTACATCAACAACGCAGCCCAATCCCTTCGTGATCGCTTAGATAACGAGGCACGTGATGAGGCTGAAGCTGATGGGTCCGAGGAGTACTATGACCCGCCAATCGCAGCAGGCGATGGCTCGCCACCAGGCGATGGCCCGCCACCAGGCGATGGCTCGCCACCAGGCGATGGCTCGCCACCAGGCGATGGTTCGCCAGGCGATGGTTCGCCGCCAGGTGATGGTTCGCCAGGCGATGGTTCGCCACCAGGTGATGGGCCGCCCTCTGTTTTCACTCGCCGACGGGGGATGCGCCATACGACGCTTAGCTTCCAGTAGCTCCACTCCCTCTTCGCCTTCCCACCTCCACTTCCCTCTCCCTCCAATCTCTATTCTATTTTTGCCTCGCGTGCTCAGTCCGAATCTGGCCCCGCTGGCGGCGGGGACTCAGTAACAGAACTCAGTTCAAGATGCGGAGGGCCATCGTCGCGCATGCCGCTGTTCGGCACACCGGCGTCCCTGCCCATGCTCGCGCCCTTGCCCTCGTCGGGGCCCTTGCCGTCATCGTAGCCCCCGCCGCTGTCGAGGGCCGTCGCCTTGCCCTTACCACCGTCGTTAATGCTCTTGCCACCGTTGTAGCCCTCGCCATCGTCGTAGCCCTGGCCACCGTCGTAGTCCTTGTCACCGTCGGTGCTGCCCTTGCTACCATCGTAGCCCTTGCCACCGTCGTAGTAGCCCATGGCCTCGTCGTCGATGCCCGTGCCACCGTCGTAGCTTGTACAGCCGCGACCGATGCCATCAGCACCCTTGCCATCGTCGTAGCCCTTTGCATAGCCCTTGTCGTAGCCCTTGCCGTAGCCATTGACGTAGCCCGTGCCGTAGACCGTGTCGTAGCCCTTGCTCGAGCTGCCGTACGGGTCGTAGCCTTTGTCGCTGCCCTTGCCGCCGTCGTAGCCTTTGTCGAAGCCCTTGCTGCCGTCGTAGCCTTTGCCGCCGTCGCTGCCCTTGCCGCCGTCGTAGCCTTTGCCGCTGTCCGACATCATGTCCTGCAGCCCGTCACGCTGCTCCTTCGCCAGCCTGATGTGGCCCTTGCCGCTGTCGCCGTCTTTGTCGCGGCCCTCGCCGCTGCCGTCATTCTCGCGGCCCTTGCCACTGTCGTAGCCCTAGCCCTTGCCACCGTCGTAGCCCTTGCCCTTGCCATCGTCGTAACCCTTGCCACCGTCGTCGTAGCCCTTGCCATCACTGTCGTAGCCCGTGTCGTAGCCCTTGTCGTAGCCTTTGTCGTAGCCCTTGTCGTAGCCTTTGTCGTAGCCCTTGTCGTAGCCTCTGTCGTAGCC
>CAUYUJ010020192.1:0-2500 GCA_963575745.1 Prorocentrum cordatum
CTCCTCCTCCTCCTCCTCCTCCTCCTCCTCCTCCTCTTCCTCCTCCTCCTCCCCCCCAAAGGCCGTCGCACCCAGCAGGCGCCCCGCGCCTGCTGGCGCCAGGGGCGCTGGGGGCCCGGCCGTGCCTGCACCGCCGGCTCCGGGCACAGCGCCGAGGCTGGGGTCTCGCCGCTGGGGCCTCGCCGGGGCGGGGGTCGCCGTGCGGGGGCGTGCGCCGGTGGTCCGCGCGCGGAGCTGCGGCCGTGCCGCGGGGCCTCTGTCTTCGGGGGTGTACAGAGCCCCCTAACAGTGTCACGTCGATTAGGGAATGGTCCGTTTTCGGTTCTCGAGAGGGCGCCGTGGCCGTTATGTTCCAGGCCTGCGCCCGCCAGGTTTGGGCCTCAGGTCGTTTTCACTGAACCGCGTTTTGGGGGGTCTGTCCATCCCCGATGTGTGGCTCTGCAGGCTCAAGCTGGGCCTGTCCCTCGACAGGAGGAGTATCCAGAGATAGTCCGAATCTAGTCAGGGGACGAGTTTTTTTTTGTGTCTGTGTGTGTGTGGAGATATGTTTTGACTGTTTTCCACTGTTCTTTTAGAATCCGCCTGTAGGGGGACATGCCCGACCCAACTCTAGGCCTCCTAGATGGGGTCCGAGTAGATGGGGTCGGAGAGTCGCGCCGCATCGCCGAGGCATCGGCGATGCGGCTCTGTGTGGAGCCCGTGCTTCTCCGGGCCCACGGCGCCGATGCATCGCCGACGTCGCCAGTGCATCGCCGATGCATCGCCGATGCATCGGCGATGCATCGGCGATGCGGCGCGATCCTTCGAGCCCATCTACTCGGACCCCATCTGGGAGGCCTCTAGTGGCGGGCGCAGTGGGACGGCGCAGCATCCGAGGCGGGAATTTGTCCACGACCACCGCCTGGGGGGTCGATCCTCGCGGACCTCCACAGGCAGTGGATATATGGATATATTCGGGCCCCCCGTGGGCCCAAACATACCCATGTCCACTGCCCGCCGGGACACCAGGACGTCGGTTCCCAGGCGGTGGAAATGGATACATCCCCGCCTTGCACGGCAGGAGCATGGTGGGAGTTGCTACTGCTTGCCGCAAGGCAGGGATCCGCCGCGCGGCCACTGAAGCACCACCGTCCTTGTGCGATCTCCTGTGGATTCTTGTTTGGGTCTGTCTGCCGGAAGCAGTATGCGTATGACAGCCGCAGAGTCCTGGTCCAGTGTGAGCATCTTTTCTGGCGTTCGACCTTCGTGCCCCTTATTCCCTCTCCCTTTCCCGACTTTCTCCCGCGTTCCCTCTTTATGCCCCTCATTGTCTTTCCCTTCCCGACGCATCGGCAGCATATGTCAGCTCAGCCGCTCACATTCGCTTCATCGGATTCGCAGGTAGGGCATCACACGCTTTCAGTCCCAAGGGCCTGTTGTGCGTCAACTCCAATCAGAGTCTTTGCTGTTTTCCAGGACATGTTTTTCCTTGGACGACGACGGCGACGGAGGTGAGGACACCAACGTAATACTTTCGAAGGTCTATGAGGTCTTTTAGGTCCACCAGGCCTATTGAGGCTGTAAAGCCATGGGGCTACAGGGCTATAGGGCTATGGGGCTAAAGGGCTATAGGGCTATATGGCTAGGTCTATAGGGCTATGGGGGTATAGGGCTACAGGGCCATGGGACTATGGGGTTATGGGGCTATATGACTATAGGGCTATAGGGCTGTAGGGTTATTGGGCTATAGGGCTACAGGGCTATAGGGCTATATGGCTATAGGGCTGTAGGGCCATAGGGCTATAGGGCTGTAGGGCTGTAGAGCTATAGGGCTACAGGGCAGTAGGGCTATCGGGCTATAGGGCTATTGGGCTATGGGGCTATAGGGCCATAGGGCTATAGGGCTATTGGGCTGTAGGGCTATAGGGCTATAGAGCTATAGGGCTATGAGGCTGTAGGGATGTAGGGCTGTATGGCTATAGGAGGGCTGTAGGGCTATGGGGCTTTGGGGCTATGTGACTACAGGGCTCTGGGGCTATAGGGCTACAGGGCTATGGGGTTATAGGGTTATAGGGCTATTGGGCTATAGGACTAAAGGGCTAAAGGGCTATAGGGCTATAGGGCAATAGGGCTGCAGGGCTGTAGAGCTGTAGGGCTATGGGGCTATAGGGCTATTGGGCTGTAGGGCTATATGGCTATAGGGTTATAGGGCTACAGGGCTATAGGGCTATAGGGCTGTATGGCTGTAGGGCTATAGTGCTACGGGGCTATGGGGCTATGGGGCTACCGGGCTATAGGGCTAGAGGGCTATGGGGCTATGGGGCTGTAGGGCTGTAGGGCTATTGGGTTATAGGGCTATGGTGCTGTAGGGCTATATGGCTATTAGGCTGTAGGGCTATAGGGCTATAGGGCTGTAGGGCTGTAGGTCTACAGGGCTATGGGACTATGGGGCTATGGGGCTACAGGGTTATAGGGCTATAGGGCCTGGGGGGGGGCACCTGGGCACCCGGGCGGGTCGCCG
>CAUYUJ010020192.1:7500-37500 GCA_963575745.1 Prorocentrum cordatum
AGTGGACATGTCGTACGAGACACGTAATACAGATGATCCGTCCCCCACAACGACGTGGACCCTATTCATCTTGCTGCCTCGGCTCCTGCTGCATCCTACTACCAGAGGCGGTGCGGCAGGCGAGCGGGAATTAAAGCAACGCATCGTTTGGTTCGATTCGGGGAGGTGGGATAAATTGTTGGAGTCGCTGGAAAGAGCAAATACACGACCGAAGCCTACCAACAAGAAAAGACCAGACCCCGACCAACTAAAGTTGAGCCAAGCAGCCCGTTTGGTAAAAATGGGAGAACTGAGCCATGCTGCCCGTGTGCTCTCGTCGTCGGGGCTCGCACCGGGTTCGGGCGCCACCCTTCGTGAATTGCGAGACCCACGATTGCGACCAGAAGAACCAGCAGAGCCATTTCCAGATAACTTCCACGATTTCCAACCATCTAATGCTGTTACATTGGACAGGGACCTGTTCGGAGAAGTATTACGACAAACGCGCCAAGGTTCATCTGCCGGATTATGGCGGAGTCATTACGAGCACTACAAAATCTGCCTGGAAGATGGCATTGCGTTTGAGGTTCCGGGGAATGTTGCCGAACGGCTTGCGCGAGCACAAATACCGATCTCTATCAGGAGCGCTTTGCATGTGTCGTCGCTCGCGGCCCTAACTAAACCAGACAACCGGGTCAGGGGAATATCCGCTGGAGACACTCCCCGACGACTAGTAGCAAAGACTTTAACGAGACAGTTCGGTGCCGCCTTGCAGAGCAGAATTTGGCCTATCAACTTTGGACGTCGTAATGCTCGTGGCACTGATGCGGCAATCCATTTCCTGCGTTACATGTCTGAAGCAAATCCGCACAAGGTTATAATGAGTATTGATGGTGTAGGAGCGTTTGATCATGTCAGCCGAACTAGGATGTTCGAGCAACTCATCAATACACCAACGTAGCACTCATTATTACCTTTTGTTCGACAATGGTACGGCTTTCAATCAAAATTCCTATGGCGTGACAGCGAGGGAACAGCGCATCTAGTCTTGCAGGGGGACGGCGGAGAACAAGGCGACGCACTCATGCCAGCATTATTCTGCTTAGCGCTCCACGCCGGTTTATGCCGGATACGGGGCAATCTACCACCAAGTGCGGAAATTATTGCTCACTTACACGATATCTACGTGATTTGTAACCCGGAGGATGTCACACCCATATTACACGGCATTACTGAAGAATTGCTGCAGACATGTCGCATCGACGTCAATATGGGGAAATTGGCTGTTTGGGGGGTTACGCCAAACCCGTGCCCAGAAGCGCTGGCAGCTGAGGTGCCACTGGCATGGCGATCCAACAGACCATTACACGAACGGGGGATCAAGATCTTGGGGGCTCCTTTTGGGAGCCAAGAGTACGTTACCAGTACATTCGGAGCCAAACTGGACGCAGACAGGACGAAGCTGCTTAAATACTTGCCGAAGCTCTCGTCGCGATCGCGGTTGCAAGCGGAATCGTAGTCTCAATCGTAGTCGCAGTTGCAGTCCCGATCGTAGTCGTAGTCGTTGTCGTCGCGGCGGAGATGATTGTCTCTCTAATGTTGGGCGGTTTGGTTGATGATGAAGGGTTCGTTCTCCCGAGGGTAACCCTTTGATGGGCTAGTGTGCGCGCGAGGGACTTGTGTGCATCTTCGCACGAGGATTACAATAGGAACCAACGGTTGTTTGTAGTCGTAATTGCATTCGCGGTTGTAATCGTGGCTGCAATTTGGATCGTGGGCGCGATTGCGATCGCAGCCGCAGTGGCGTTTGCAGTCGTACTCGCAGTTGCAATCGTAGCCATAGCCGTAGTCGCAAGCGCAGTCGTAGTTGAGGTCGTCGTTGTCGTTGTTGTGCGGCGGCTGCCGCGAAAGAAATACCAATGTGCATTATTGGGGTGGGCGCCCGTCCTTCAATGCGGCCGCTGAAACGATGTAGTTTTCAATGATGGGGGGCTCTAAAGACCTAGCTCAGTTACCAAGGGTCGACATTCACGTGATCTACCGAAGCAGCGCGGTGCGCTGCAAATAAGAGGGCAAATTCGAGAAAGCTGGGAGTTCACCTTGAAGCCATTGTGTCCGAAACGTTTTTCGACGCGGAGGAAACGCATCGAATTGCTAGACAACGGCGCGGTCAAGTCGTACCGGTAGACCGCGCTGCTGCCAGGGGTCAAAACAGCCCACCACGAGCCATTGAACGAGCTCGGGCGTTGAGGCAGCCCGCCGCTAGCGCGCCAGGGCAAACCGCCGCTTGCGCGGCAAGATCCCGAATGGGATCAGACGAGACGGGGTTTTCACCGTTATTCCGCGCCGAAGCGCGGGTTGGATGTTCCAGCTGTCAAAGCGACAGAGCCAAGGGCCCCGTTTCTTGTCGACCAGGTGCGACAAGTCCCACGTCGTGCGGTGGAGCAACTTGCGAGACCGGGCGCGGGGCTGCCAGGATGGTCCACAGCAGTCGCCGTTATTGAAGCCAGGTCGATCTCAGCGGCGGAAATGCCGCATAATTTTAAGCCAGCGAATCGCCAGCGCGCGGCTGCAGACCTTACAGGAGCAAAGCAAAACGTGCGAACAAGAAGGGCCGACCCTTTACAGGTCGCGATCATCCTTCGTGGGGTCTACAAGCGCCTCTCAAGCGCCGAACGCTCAGAGCGTGGACCAGGGGCTCGGCATATCACCAGGAACACAGTAGCAGCGATCGCGCACTCCCGAGTTGGAGGGCAACGAGGGGGCCTGCAACAGGGGGTCATCAATGAGGGCCGAATGGCCTATGTATGCTCAATGTATCGCTCATGTCTGTGATCGGGTACGATTGGCATCCAATGTTGGCGGTCGTGGAGGGCCAGTCGTTCGTGCCTGCGCATTGCCCGCGCGGGCAAACGCGCCGTCCATCCATTATCGATCGCGCGCGGGCGTTCTTGCATATCGCGCGTGGGGCGGTGAAGTGGAATGCAAGTGTGTCTTGGTTGTGCTATTGATGTTCGCGCATGTTCCTAAGCGATGACTTGTCGACCCCCAAGAGACATTTGGAACTGGTTCCGCGATTATCCCAACAAGTGTTTTCCCGACATGCGAAATTCGTTTTTTTTCCCCCCAACATGCGGCTATGTATATTCACATGTCGCCGTGGCCCTGAAGACCCCCGAAATTGAGGCGCGGCGTTCCGCGTGTCAGGTTGGCCAGGCAGATTTTGGCATTCACCTCGCCGCCTTCGTTTATTCCAACCTCTCTCTTCATGCGCGCTCAGCGCGCTTTGCCATCGTCGCCTCTGGCGCCGTCGCCGGGGCCCTGCGCCGTCGCCGGGGCCCTGCGCCCGACCCCCACTTTCACCTTCCAAGCGAGGAACAGACCAACGAGCAATGCGCCAATGGCTCATATCTCACCCAGCGTTTCAAGGATGGTTGAACTTGCTTCAGCAACGGCTACACAGCGCGACGGGACAGACGGCCGCCGAAGAAAACCAATGCAGGTCCTAGAACACCGCGTCCTGCAGCTAGAACAGAGCAAGATGCATAACTCAACAAATGGGTTTGTTGCCGCCCATTGGCTCTGACCAATCGCGAAATCTTAGGGGCATGGCCCGATGTGCAAAACGAGCCGCGCGCGTGTGCCCTCCGCCAAGGACGAATGGGCCGCGCGGGCGGACACTGCCCCGCGAACAACGATGCGACCAGCGCGCCAGAACCCTCGCTTTTGGATGTGCAGAGGCACATGCGAACGCTGCTCGGTAGAGCCCGAGGTTACGAGCAGGCGAGCGCTACCTGAAGCAACCAGGTCAAGACATCGCCGGTCTTCACAATGCAAGAGCGGATCGAATCCGCAATGGACCGCAGCCAGACTTGGACATTTCAGTTTCACCAGTTATCGCGCGCCGCTGGGAATAATCACCAAGCGGCGGCGCTTCCAATGGCAACCGAGGACAGGCAACCTCTGCCAGCGCATAGTCGCGTGAGCCTGTTCGGGCGAAAGATGGCGGATCGCAGTTGCCCGCCGCCGCCGGCGGCGAGAGACTTGCGGACTGGAGATTCACCGGAAACGCTCATCCGACAACAGTCGAGGCCGCTTGTGCGCCCGGTACTCGCGCGGCGGGGGAACCCCGATGCTCTGCCGCCCGCGGCGGGGCAAGCCTGCGCCGAGGTCGGCGGGGGACCTTTTGACGGCGCATCTGCTGCTGCGCCGTCGCCGGCACTGCCGCGCCCTGCGCGGGGGCCCAGTGCGTGGCGGCGCTATTCCAGCTAGTCCTAGGCGCCCGCGAGCGCGGAGCAAACCAGTTACGCAGGAACTGCGGGCGCAGTTCCCAGGAGCTTACCCGATGCATCCAGGAAGTCTCCCACGGCCCGAAATCGATCGATCCGCGCCGGCAGGGGCTCATCTCATGACTTCCAATCTGCAGATGAGGGGGGGGCTTCTGGCGCTTCCAAGTCAGCCCCATCAGGGCGCAGCGCGGGGCTAGTTGTCCATCTCCGCTGACGGCCCCCTACTTTCAGAAGCGAGAGCAGGGCGCGCGCGCGGGGCTGTCAGACCGTTGCCCAGCAGGCCCTCGAGCGGCGTTGCAGCGGTTTCGCGACGTCGGGAAGGACGGCGCCACGTGCGAGAAGCTCGTTGACAGCGAGGGCTTCGACGCCCTGGGGCGCTAGGATCGCATCGGCGTTGGGCGACGCCTTGGAACCTCGAAGGAAGGGTTAATAAAAGTCCGCAACTGCCGCATACATGGGCGACAAGTCCACCCCATGATCACGGACTGGCACTGGGTCGTCGCAGCCGGCGGCTGGATTGCTGACGTCTCCCACTTGATCAATGTCAAGACGACAGGCGATGCGCCCGCTTCGGCATGGCGCCCGCCCCTGCTGAGAATCATTCTTGCAGCCCCATTGGTCGCAGACTGGATTCCGCCGACGCGCGGGGCAGGCGCGGGCGCATCTCGCGGCGTGGGGCGGGGCGGCCCGAACACAACATAGGAATGGTTCCCGTGCGGGTGCCGGGCTCCTCGAACGCCGAAGACCCTCGAGCAATTGGAGAAGGGCGACTCACATAAACAAGGGGGGACTGCAACTGCGCCCCAAGAAGCCACTGCATTATGCCCCTTGTTTCTGTTCACGAAAATGTGGTGTCATCTCCTGCGCCAATGAAAGACAGGCGGCGGGGGCTTGCGTGAGGCGGGGCAGCCGGGCGCTGCCGAGGGGCCCGCGATGCTTTGCATGGCCCGCGCTGATGGCGGCAGGTCTACCGAACCTTGCGGCGACAAGCACGCATTCGCCCACCTTGACAAGTCGGGCTCGCCAGCTGCTAAGTGCAGCCAGAGCCGCGATGGTAAACGTGGAAAGTCCCGGTCCTCTTCCCGCGCGCCGAATGGGGCTCGCAGACAAGGTCGAGGGCCCTCCGAGAGCAGGGGCGCCGGTGGAAGCCGCCCCCCAGGAGGAGAGAGGAAGCAATCACCTGGGCGAGGAGATGCGCGTGACAGAACACCGCCAGCACGCGCCAGTTGCCTCAAGGAGCACTATAGCCGAGGTATGAGCCCCAATTGCGGGCGCGAGCGAGCAGCCGAGGACCCGAGGAGCATTCCTCGGGCAATGGGGGGGCGCGTTTGCATCCCATGGCCGCGCGGCGCTTTCCCGCCGGCGCTAGCGGGCCGCGCGTTGCCGCCGTGCCCCGCGCGACGTGGAGGAGGCGCCAGGTGCTCGAACCGCATGGGCGCGGCCTTTGGGCCTCCGGGCTAGCGCCGAGGCGACGCGGCGCGAGGGTAGCTCTGATGGGTCTGAGGACTGGGCCCCTTTGGGCCCGATCTGTCGGCGCGACCGCGAAGATGCCCGATGGGGCAGAACAGCTTGCACAGCGCCCGCTTCGAGAACCAAGCCGGCGCGTGCATCTACGTGGACGGGGCCTACGCCCGCTGGGCTCGCGCGTTCCAGATGCCGTGCGGATGCGTCCGAGTTCGAGTTCAGCTTTCTTCCTGTCTACTGGATTAGGAGACGCAGCCGAGGCAAAAATCCATCGCGGCGGGTCAGCGAAACCAGACTGCGCCACTTCAGTTCCTTCAGCGACGAATCTGGAGTTGCTGCCCGAGGGGCAGTTGTCCGGCTTGGAGCAGAGATCCAGGGCGTTGGCGCTCGCGATCGTCGCAGCCGCGATCGCCCGATCTCTGGGTCAGTCAGCAGCGACGGCCCGCGCGAGCCACCAGATATTGATTCATGCAAGTGCGACGTGACTGTTGGGACTTCGACGACAGCAGATGGCTGGGGGCAGCCGATGGCGGCCGACGCCGTTCGTGGCCACCCTTTAGATTCAGGCGTGGCGATGCTTGCATGTACAAGAACGCGAACGGCCGATCGATTTGGGATCGCGCTTCGGCCTCGTTGGTCGCCAAGACCTCAACGGGAGAGAGCGCGCCCGAACGCGCCAAACGGACATGGGCGCGCCCCCATTGCCCGCCAGCGGTCCGACGACGGCCAGAGGCCGCGCGCGCGAATTTCGTCGAGCATCTGGTCGACTGCAAGGTGGACGCCGTCGTTCTTGATGACGACCCTCCAGAACTTTCCTTCGGTTGTTTGATCAACGACCAACGCTGCAAGTTGTTCTAGGGCGAGAAGGAGGGCGCCTCGCTCATCACTCATCATGAGCGACGGGCGCGTGGCCCCAGCAACCCCGGGGCAGCGAACAGCGCCCCCGCGGCGTTCAAAAAGCCTTGGAACCGGAGCGGACTGGAATCAGACGGGGGCGAGAACAGCCAGTAGTTCTTGTCCAGCGCGGGCGAGAAGTTGTCGTCGATATCGCCGCGGATGTCGGCCGGCCGTGACGAGACACTTTATGAAGAGCGGTCGCTGGCGGTGCCTCCATGTTGCGGTGCCCCCGCGCATCCCGCTTCCTGCGGCGCGTTCCGCCGCCGTGCCATCGCAGCACTCCGTGTGGCGGCGCTTCGGGCATGGTTCAAGCGGGCGCAGCACGTGGCACCATTCGTTTCTGTTCTGGGAAGGGCTCTCATGGGGCCTACGACATGCATGGCTTGTCTCGGGGATTCCTGTGGGGCCGTCTTGAGGATTTATTGGGCCCTCTTGGGTTGTCTCGAAGCGTTCTTGAACCGTCTTGCGGTCCTCTAGGATTTCTTTCGGTCGTTTGGGGGGTCCCCGGGGCTGGCTTGGGGGTTCTCTTGCGTTTTTTTGGGGCTGTATCGGGTTGTAACGGGCTCCTCCTGAACCGTCTCGGGGCCCTTTTGGAGCTCTCCCGGGTTGTCTGGGTGTCTTCGCGGGGTTCTCATGGGGCTCATTTTTGTTTCTTCTCTGGCTCATTCGGAGTCCCTCGTGGAACCAGGTTGGGCCCGAAAGCTCGGCAAAACCAGAATATTTGGAACACGTCTTCTGAGCACGCGGGGGGAAGTCTGGAGGTGGGAAGGGGTTTCAACCCCACCCCCTCCAAAACTCAGCAGAGTGTGTAGGGGGTGGTTTCGTACCCTTCCCTTTGGGCGCGAGCATCGGTGACGGCGACGACGCCCGGCGCCCGGTAACGACGGCGACGGCGACGACGTGCCCCGCCAGCCCGACCGACTCGCCCACGACGGCGTCGACGACGTGTCCCGGCCGCGCGCCCGACTGACGGACTTGCTCACGACGACGGCGACGGCGTCGGCGACGACGACGACGACGACGGCGACGACGGTATGCGACGATAGCGATGGCGACGGCGATGACGCCCGACGCTGGCAAACGACGGCGACGACGACGTGTCCCACCCGCCCAACGGATTCGCCCACACTGCGACCTGTCCCGCCAGCCCGACCGACCGGCTAGCGCGCCCGCCCGACCGACGGAGTCTTCGCCGGCAAACGACGACACGGCGAAGGGGGCGTAGGCTGAGCACCCCCGCCCGCCCGACTTTCGGAAGGGTAGGGGGCGGGGGAGGGTTGAACTCCCCCGACCTTTCAAAAAGTTCGGGGGGAACTTTCGCTTGTGTGCTGGGGCGGTTGGGGTTTTATCCATGGGAAGGCGTACGCAGAAAACGTTCTTTCAATCCTTTCAAGATCTACTGAGTTCCTTTCGTGTTTTTTTGAAGCTGACACCATTGGCAGGCATCTTCGCCTTCTCCCTGGTGTCTTGGCCGCCTCTTCGGGGCCACCTGGCGTCCGTTGGGGTCCTCGTGCGTGTGGCGTCCGCGTGGCGTGCGTGCGTGCGACACTGCTGCGCCCGTTTGGCGGCCTTCCTGGGCGGCGTTTTCGCCGCCCTGGAACGCCATGGAGGGCGCCGGGCCGCCCAGGGAGCCCCAGAAGGGCTCGGCGGCAACGATTGGGGGTTGGAGATGACGATAGGGGCGAATAGCCCCAGGGGGGGGGCAATACATGTATCCAGGGGCGCTGGTGACCCATGTCTTCGGCGAGGCTCCCGGGCGAATACGTGTAATGCCCGCCCCTGGGCTATTCGCCCCTATCGTCGCCGCCGAGGGGGGGGGGGGGATACAGCAGGGGCCAATCCACAAAAAACCCAACCCTGAGACCCCAGGGCGCTCGTTGGTTTTTGGTGTGGGAGAGCCACGCCTTCCACGGCAAAACCATCGAAACCCTGGAGGCAAGCAGTGTGTGTTCTTGCCATGGGCCCCACTGTAGGGACGGGGGGGGGAATGCATCGCCCCCCGGTCTCGGCCACACGCAAAATCCTTTTACGGGAGGAATGTTCAAACATATGTTTAAAGAAACGCAATCTGGGGATGATGTCTCGATTCTTGTTTGGCTAAGCTATTTTCAATTTTTCTGCCAAAATCCGCCTGTACAGTCGGGGCGCTGGAGGAGGAACCCTTTTCGTTGGGGAGGGGCTCCTCGTTCCTTCAGTGTTTCACAACTTGCCTCAGGTTTCCCTTATGTTCTCGATGGGAAATCGAAGTTTGACCTGTGGAAAAAAGAAGCCTCGTTCCTTATTTAGGGTTCCTTAGGTCAACGCCCCGACTGCAGGAGGACCTCCCCGATCCAAGCATGGGGGCGGCATGCCTCGACCCCCAATCGCCCTCGGCCGCGCGCAGCGGGGAGCACCGGGAGAGGGGGAGGAAGGCTCTCTGGAGGCACCCCTGCTTCTTGGAAGGCGCGGGGCCCTGTCTGCAGGTGCAGGGCTGGCGCCTTCTGAGGAGCAGCCTCCTTATGAGAAGCTTTCCCCTCTGCCCCTACCCCGTCGTGCGCGCCTTCAGCGCCCATCGATCGCCGATAGGGGCCCGATGGCCCAAACCTGCCCAGGAGGGTGCGCATTCAACATCGGAGGCCTATCGCGGATCTATCGGCGATGTATTGCCGATTCCAGGTCGGTGCATCCCCCTCCTACGCCAGTCCCTCCGTTTCGTTGCCCCTTAAAGGAGTGTGGTGCGCGAGGAAGTGTGTTGAGAAGAGGGGCGTCCCGTGCACAAACGTCAGCCAGACGGATCTTCGCCTTCCGCCACGCGTCAGCGTGCAAGGTGGCATGGTGGCGACTGGCGTCCACATGTGTGGACTGCTTTCGAAGAGGTCTCTGCGCCAATGTGTGTGTGTCTCCCGCACTGCAGGGCCACTGCCACCGCCTTGCCTGCACAAGGGCAGAGCCCACGCGTGCGTACCCCCCATCACTTGCGGGCACGAGGGGCCGGCGGCGGCACACCACGGCAGACAGCGCTCTGCCGCGGCTGGCCAGGGCTGGGAGGTCCAGTTGCTCCTCTCGGTGCCTGCCTGCTGCTCGTCAGACGTGGCCCGGGGCCAGTCGCACTCCGCCACCGACAGGAGGCGTCGTTGGAAGCGTTGGCACCTCACCTTTCCCTCTGGTGCTGTATCTGTTTGAGTGCGTTTGGACTTGTCGCGTCGCAACTTCGTGCCCGCACGTTTTTTGTTGTTGGGCCGAGCAAGCTCGCTTGCACCCTCCCTTTGGGGTTGGACAGAAATCCCACCCTGACACGTCGATTCGGGAATTGTCCGTTGTCGGTTCTCGAGAGGGCGCCGCGGCCGCCGTTTTCCAGGTTTGCGCTCGCCAGGTCTGGGCCCGAGGTCGTTTTCACTAAACCACGTTTTACCAAAGGGGGCTCTGTCCATCCCCGATCCCTGTGCCCACGGCCTGGTCGGTGCTGAGACTCAGATTCTCGACGTCGCGCTGGCGGTCTCCTGCGGGCCAGCCTGCCCAGTGCTGGTTCCGCGCTCCCCCGTGGGCCGCTGGCCCATCGTCACCGGGCGACACATTTCAATCCGCCCGCGGGCGCAAGCGCAACCGCAAGCGCAACCAGGCGACACATTTCAACCCGCACGCGAGTGCATCAGTCCGAGGAGCAGGAGGTGCAGGCACAGTCCGAGGAGGAGGAGGAGGAGGAGGAGGAGGAGAAGGAGGAGGAGGAGGAGGAGGAGGAGGAGAGGACAGGGATAGGGAAGAGAAGGATGGGCAGGACGGCCACAAGGAGGGAGGAGGCGGAAGAACACGATGAGGGGGTGCGAGGGTGGTCGCATGGGGGGGTGCAGACGCAGGTGCCTGTGGAGAAGAACGCCCAACAGACCGGTATGAAAACGACAGGCCTGGAGGATGAAAATGTGAGGGCAGGGGAGGAGGAGGAATCCGTATTCCACACTGCTGTTTCAGATTTCTGCCTTTCAAAACGGGAGTTTGTGGATGGTGTGGAAAACAGCATGTCGCGCTTTGGAGAACGATTTTGGCACACTTGTCGCACGCAGGCCGCTCAGCCACAGCACGACTGCACATGGAACGAGGGCAGGCAACGACATGGCGAGTTCGGCTTTGGCGTAAGGACGGGCAGTTGGGACGAATTCTAGACGTTTCGCGCAACCCCACCAGCCCATCCAGAAACGATGCCCAGAGGAATTGCCTCGATCAGGGAAGTGGGCAGCCCACAGAGGAAGGGTCCCCCAGGAGACCTCTTGGAGCGTCTTGGGAGCCTCTTGGCGGTCCTGGACATCTCTTAGAGCGTCTTGGGTGCCTCGGAGAGCTTCTTGGGGCGTCTTGGGGGTCTTTGGGGGGCCTCTTGGAAGCCTTTTGGGCGCCGGCTGAGTCCTTTTGGGGCCGTCTGGGCGCCTCTTGGGGCCCTCTTGGGACGCTCCTGGAAGCCCTGGGGGCGCTCTTGGAGCTCTCTTGGGTCATTTTGGAGACATCTTGAGACCTCGGATGGCCATCGGAAGTGAAAAGGCGAAAAGCCAAAATTAGCTTGGCGAAGGACCCAACCATATGCAGTTGTGAATGCCGCAATTGTGCTGGGTGGTGGCGGACGCATGCGGGCGGTGCCACTGTGACCTTCGGTGGAGCTCCCTATGGGGCCACGAAACGCTGTACTGGGTGTGTGAGACGCGGTTAGCAAAGGCTGTGCTGCGTGGTGGCGGACGCATGCGAGCGGTGCCACTGGGACCTTCGGTGGAGCTCCCTATGGGGCCACGAGGCGCTGTACTGGGTGGGTGAAACGCAGGCAGAGAGCAAGGGCTGCGCAGGGTGGTGGCGGGCGCATGCGGGCGGTGCCGCTGTGACCTTTGGTGGAGCTCCCTATAGGGCTACGAAGCGCTTTCTGGGTGGGTGAAGCGCAGGGAACAAGGACTGTGCTGGGTGGTGGCGGGCGCAAGCGGGCAGTGCCACTGGGACCTTTGCTGGAGCCCCCTATGGTGCCACGAAACGTGCGAGGGGTGTGCCCGAATGGGGTGTGGAACCGCATGCCTGCGCAGCCACTGGAACGTTCGGTGGAGCTCCCTATGGGGCCACGAGACGTGTGAGGGTGTACCAGAATGGGCGGTGGAACCGCATGCGGGCGCAGCCACTGGGGCCTTCGGTGGAGCTCCCTATGGGGCCACGAAACGTGTGAAGGGTGTGCAGAAAAAGGGGGTGGAACCGCATGCGGGCGCAGCCACTGGAGCCTTCGGTGGAGCTCTCTATGGGGCCACGAACCGCGTGAGGGGTGTGCCGAAATGGGAGGGAGGGGGAGGGGAACCACATGCGAGCGCAGCCACTGAAGCGCTCGGTGGAGCTCCCCATGGAGCCACCCACGAAGCGTGTGAGGGGTGTGCCGAAATGAGGGGTGGAACCGCATGCGAGGGTAGCCACTGGAGCGTTCGGTGGAGCTCCCTATGGGGCCACGAAACGTGTGAGGGGTGTGCCAGAATGGGGGGGTGGAACCGCATGCGGGCGCAGCCACTGGGGCCTTCGGTGGAGCTCCCTCTGGGGCCACAAACCGCGTGAGGGGTGTGCCAGAATGGGAGAGTGGAACCGCATGCGGGCGCAGCCACTGGGGCCTTCGGTGGAGCTCCCGATGGGGCCACGAAGCGTGTGAGGGGTGTGCCAGAATGGAGCCACTGGGGCCTTCGGTGGAGCTCTCTATGGGGCCACGAAGCGTGTGAAGGGTGTGCCAGAATGGGGGTAAGACCGCCTGCGGGCGCAGCCACTGGGGCCTTCGGTGGAGCTCCCTGTGGGGCCACGAAGCGTGTGAGGGGTGTGCCAGAATGGAGCCACTGGGGCCTTCGGTGGAGCTCCCTCTGGAGCCACGAAACGTGTGAGGGGTGTGCCAGAACGAGGGAGTGGAACCGCATGCGGGCGCAGCCACTGGGGCCTTTGGTGGAGCTCCCTGTGGGGCCACAAACCGCGTGAGAGGTGTTCCAGAATGGGGGGTGGAACCGTATGCGGGCGCAGCCATTGGTGCCTTCGGTGGAGCTCCCTATGGGGCCATGAAACGCGTGAGGGGTGTGCCAGACTGGGCGGTGGAACCGCCTGCGGGCGCAGCCACTGGGGCCTTCGGTGGAGCTCCCTCTGGGGCCAGTGCCAGAATGGGAGAGTGGAGCCGCATGCGGGCGCAGCCACTGGGGCCTTCGGTGGAGCTCCCTATGGGGCATCGAAACGTGTGAGGGGTGTGCCAGAATGGGTGTGGAGGGGGAGGAGGGGGGAGGAAGGGGAGGAGGAGGAAGGAGGAGGAGGAAGGAACGCGGGGCGACGTTTCTTCAAAACGAGGACCCAACACCACAGGATGGTTGAGAAATACTGATCTCCCTAAGGTTTTGGACATCATTGGCCTCTTCGAGGCCTCCTGGGGGAGCTCTTTGGCCACTTGGAGCCGTCTTGGAGCGGTCTTGGGACCTCTTGGAGCGTCGTGGGGGACATCTTGAGGCTTCTTGGGATATCTTGAGCCATCTTGGAGGTCATCTTGGGCTCTCCCAGGCGCTCTTGGAATCATCTTAAGTAGTGCCCCCCCCAGGAGACCAAAATGTAGCCAACATCTTAGTAACATCTATGATATGGGCCTTGTCGCCGAGGCCTCTTAGAGCGTCTTGGGTGCCTCTGGGGAGCCTCTGGGACCTCTTTGGTGGTCTCTCTGGAGCCTCTTAAGGGGACATCCTGGGTGCCTCTTGGGGGCCTCAAGGGCCTCCTGGCCACCTCTTGGGGCACCCTTGAGGGCCTCGGGGGCGCTTGTGGAGCCATTTCGGAGAAGATCGATCAGATAATGCGCGCTCCTGGATTCTAGCGCCTCACTCCCCCCAGGAGGCCAAAATGTCACCAAAACCATTGTGCAACCAATGATTTTCGCTTCTTCGCCGATGCCGTTTTGGACGCCCTGACCGCTCGCGGGGCGCCCCGTCCAGGTCCAGGGGATGGGGTATGGGGGATGGGTCAAGACCCCTCCCGCCCGCAAGCCGTCTCGCTCATTCCCACCCGCCCTCCCAACACATACGTAGCACCCGAGCCTGGCCCGAGCCGCAACATATGCAGCAGTCTGCCGCCCCCCGCCGCCGCCGGCGCCGCGCCGCAGCCGCCGTTGTCCGCCGCTGCCGCCGCCGCCGCGCTGCTCGCCGCCGCCGCCGCTGCCGCCGCCGCCGCCGCCCCCGCTGCCAAATCGCCACCGCCGCAGCTGCTGCCGCCGCAGTCGCTGCAGCCACCGCTGCCGCCGCCGCCGCCGCCACCGCCCCTGCCGCCGCCGCCGCAGCCGCCGCCGCACCCGCCGCAGCCGCCGCAGCCGCTGCCCCGGCCGCAACTGCCGCAGCCGCCGCCGCTGCCCAGCGTACGCTGTTTTGTTTTTTGACATGGGTGGTGGGGGGAGACCGCATCGGGTTCGCCACGCATGTTCGAATTTGGAGAGCGTGTGTGTGTGTGTGTGTGTATGTGTGTGTGTGTGTGTGCGTTTTATGTTTAGAAAGGGTGGTGGGGGCTGGATGTGTTTTGTATGGTTTTTTTTTCAAAGGATGGTGGGGGGGGCCCTCGTGGACCTGGGTTGGCCCCCAGTCGCCTGTGCGAGGGGGTGTCTACTAATAGGGAACAGTGGTAAACCCCCGTCCCGAAGAGGAAGAACGGGGGTTGGAAGAGGAGCTGCCCTAAACCACCTGCGCCCAGAGGGGTGGTGGGATTATTCGCGCTGCAACAAAACGCAAACGAACCATCACAAGCGTTACCTGAGACACGCCGCGACAGCGATATTATGTGTTGATGAAGTCGAACTCCCACGCGCAGTTTCAAAGTACGCATTTTTATATATATATATATTTATATGAATATAAACAAGTATATATATATTATATAATATATATATATATAACTTTTTACAATACTACACACCAAATCAGTTTGGCCAAAGTCAAGCCAGGCCCCCTCTGGAAGAAACATAGCGATCAAAACCAGCATGGGTATGAGGACTCAGGGAAACAACTTGCCGTGCGACGTGCTCATTTGCCCTGCGCGAAGCATTAAAGGACGTCGCCTGTTCCAGAGCGCGGTGAGGTACCAATCGTTCCGACCGACGACACTGTTGAGTTTCTAAAGTAGCGCGCAAAAAAATAGAAGAACACGCGCAAACGAAGAAACTAGAACGCGTAAATCCGTCCACCTGGATATCGCGCCACGCAGCGACAAAACAAACAAAAGAGGCGCAACAAAGAGCTGTACGAGTTGATCCCCCAGGGCGCGGCAGCAAACAAACAAGAAAACACAAAAAAGGTAACATCACCAACATCCCCAAGTCACCAAAACTTGCTCTAGCCCGCAAGGGCTGGCACAGGCCAGCTCCCCACATCGTTGAACCAATCATTCTGGGGCGCTCCGCTGGGGAGCGCGGGCTCGCCCAGACCACGCAGACGGACACCGAGGCCCAAAATCTGGCAGACGGCGCCTTGGGCATTTTTTGAGGGCGAGGTGGCCTTGGGCATTTTTTGAGTGGCGTCGTGGCCACAATGTCGACCTGAGCGAGGCAGACAGGATGGGAGTGGGGTCGCAGAGACAGGGCCGCGGCCGCTGCCCGTTGCCGCGCGGATGCGCGAGATGCGCCCGGTTGCGGCGGGCGCGGGGCCGGCGCGCACGCCGGCGCGATGCGATTAGAAAAAGCAGCCCCTCTTGTTCAATCTGTCCCTCTTGCGTATCACGCCTGTGGCCCACTCTGGCGTGCTGGACCTGACCATCCACTTGATTTTTTGACCTCTTGTGGCGAGTCTGCGACGGAGGATTTCGCGCGAGGCCGTTGCGGCCACCTGGCATGATGGAACAGCTGTGTGTGCTGTTCTTGAGCTTGTTCCTGGTGCTGCCTCCCCGGGGCGCACTGGCCAAGTTCGCACAGCGCACGTTTTGTTGTTGTTGTTGATTTTTTTTCTTGGTGCGGATGTCTGGCGAGCCGCCGCGCGCCTTGCGAGACGCGTGCCCGGACTGCGCGCCAGGTGACCAGGCTGCTGGCGAGTACGCGCGGGGACAGTCCCATGATTTGTCCGGTGACGTACTCCCTCCAAGTCACTGTGTACATTTTGCGGGTCTTGTCGACGACCTTGTTCAGACTGTCAAGATTGCTGGACCTGAAACTGCCAGTCGTGGTATCTTTCTTGCCCCATTCCAGTGTGACGTCATGGACTGCGGCGCGCCGTGCCCTCGAAGACACCTGGCTTGAAGGGCCTTGTGTGCTTGCTGTGCTTCGACAGGATTGTGGTGCTCATGGTGGGCGGCCTCGCCCGAACCCCCCTCCACCTGTTTCGACGCTTGCGGCAAATTTCGCTATTCTGTTTCGAACACAAATCGTCGCCTGCCGCCGCATTTTTTTGTGTGTGTGTGTGTGTGTGTGTGTGTGTGTGTGTGTGTGTGTGTGTGTGTGTGGTTTTTTCTTCTTGCTCCGACCGAGCTCGAGCACTGGGCCGGTGCCGCGGGCGGAGGGGCGGGACGGGGTGCGCCGCAGCCGCCGCCCCCCATGCCGCCTGCCGCCGACGCCGCTCCCTCTTCTCAATTTTTCCTGCCCCGCAGACTGCAAACGCCCCTGCCGCCACCGCACTCGCATCTGCGACTTCGGGGTGCGACGCGCAATGCCAATAAATAGCTCCTCGTCCTCCTCGCCCTCCTCAGCCTTGGCCTCCGGGCCCTGGAGGGCGCGGGGGCGGCGGCGTCCACTCTGGCCACCCTGGGTTTTGGCTTTGATGGCGTCGACGCCGGCGGTGGTGCTTGTGCAGGCGCCGGCGTTGGTGCTGGCATACGCACGTCCCTCCTCTGGCCCACCGCCTCTTCTTCTTTTCCGCCGTCTTCGCCACCCCTGTCTCCCCTGCTTGCCGCTCTGCTTCCTTTTCGACCTCGCCCTTGTGCTTCCCAGCCCCTCCTCCTCCTCCTCCTCCTCCTCCTCCTCCTCCTCCTCCTCCTCCTCCTCCTCCTCCTCCTCCTCCTCCTACTGGAGGGCGCCGTTGCCTGCGAGCGCGATTCCCCCCTTTGCCTCCTCAGCCTTCTCGCCCGCTTCTGCTGCCGTTGCCCTCTCTTCGCCCTCTTCTGCTGGGCGCGCCCTGCGCCGTCAGCCTTCTCGCGCTCTGCGCCCTCCGTTGCCGGCCCGCGCTTCCCTTCAGGGGCGCGGCGCCGCGCGGGTCCGCGGGCCGGGCGGCGTGCGGCGAGCGTGGGACCTATGGCCGCCGACGTGGGAAATACCTTGCAGGGCGGCGGGGGCGGGGCTGCGCGCCGAAGCACCAGGTGGAGGAAGGCCCACCCCCCGCGCGAGGCAGCCGGCTGGGTGGAACGAGAGCGGCGCCGCAGGCGGAGCAGCGTCAAGGGCGGTGGGCAAAGCGCAGGAGGAGCGCAAGCTCGAATGATGCATGGCGCGGGCTGGCCCAAACTTAAACTTCTCTTCGGCCGCACTTTTTCTGGCCCAGGGACGAGATCCATCGCCCGAACTGGTCCCTCGACTACAGCCAAGTCGAGGCGCCCCCTCGGCGGCCTTTGGCACCTAAGGCGCTTATTGCTTCAGCCTCTGCAGCGTGACAGTCTGCGGCCAGCTGTGCGCTGGGCGGGCCCGAGGCGCGGGCTGCGTCTCACTGAACAGCGTCTGCTACAGGACCCGTTGCCCGTACTCCCTCCGCTGGCGCCCCCCCGCCGGCCACCCTGAATTGCCACTGGCAGCTGCCCGCGGCTGACGCCCACGAGGGGCCGTACGTGCTCTCAGCCACCTGAAGCCTGGTAGCCCGAGGATGCCCACCAGGTGAGAGGAAGAGCCTGGCGCGCGCGAGGATAGTTCGCTCAACCATTGTAGTGCCAAGGGGCCTGTGCCAACCACGCTGCACATTGACTGCCGGGCCAGGGGACGGCGGGCCAGTAGCACAACCGAGCAAACGGCGGGCCCGCCCCGCTTGCATGTAGTCAAGGGGAAAGCGAGCACAGCTAGCGAGAGAGAGGGAGGGGGAGGGATAAAGCAGTGCAGACTTTACACGCAGCGGCACCTGTACACACAGGAGTGGGCGTCCAAAGCCTCCTGTCTCACCACCCCCCCCCCCCCCCCTCCCCCCCCCCCCAAAAAAAAAAAAAAAGTTGCGACCAACTCGCTCCCTCTGGCCACTGTCGCCGCCAGATCATTGGACCACACGTGAGTGGTGCATCCGAAAGAACCCCAACATGGCCTTCAAGTCTACAACTGGGCAGCCGACGTCTCCTGGAGGAGGGCTGTCGAGGATCGCCATGGCAGCTGTTCCCTCCGCTTTGCAAGTAAACTGAGAACGGGTGCGCTTCGCCTGCCGGGGGCAGGCCGACCAAGGTTCACGCGAGACTGTTGCGTGGAGAACATCTGGCGAGGAGGTTGCGACGGTCAAGTCCTCCATAAACTGCAGCGGGGGGAGAGAGCCGAGCTCAGCCGGTCAAGCAGATAGGCCTCGTCGGCCTCTGTGGCAACACGCGTGGCCCTCGGGCAGGGCTCCTGCTCCACAGCGGCCGCGGACGCCACCTCAACTGCGAGAGCGTCGAGGTCGCCCCCAACAGCTGCCGGGGCGGGTGCGCCATTGCAGGCGGGCTCGGAGACACTGATGCCCAAGCAATGGTGGCGGAGGTGGGCTCCACACAAGCAGCACTGCTACCAGGGAGTACACGATAGACCTCTTCAACCAGCCACTTAAGCTGCGCCATGAAAACGCCAACACTGAATCTACGCCCCTGGGCTCTCTCACCACCACGGTGGTGGTGGTGGTGGTGGTGGTGGTGGTGGTGGTGGTGGTGGTGGTGGTGGTGGTGGTGGTGGTGGTGGTGGTGGTCACTGCATAAGGGAAACAGAATCCCGAGCAGAGCGACACGCACCACGACCACGACGATGCCGACGACGACGACGACGACGACGACGACGAGGCGCGCTTACGATCCGCACCGAAGCACGGATTTGGGAAAGGGCCCACCCTGCAGGTTCGGTTAAACAGCACATCGTTGAGTGGTGCTGCAGCCTCCCCTGAGCACAGGCCCCCCCAGAGCATCAGCCAGACAAGTCGGGTTTGCACCCTCATGCCTTGCTGGACTCTGGGCGCGTTTCGGCACCCTCTCCCCCAACCTCGTCAGGGCCACCGACAAGGGAGAGGGCTGCGGTGGCCGACGCGTCCCCGAGCTAAGAAGCTCAAAGCGCCGCGGCTCAGAGAGCCGGGGAGACAGACCGACAGACGGACGGACGGACAGCCAGGCGGCGTGCAATGCCTGGCAAGCCAAGTGGGTGGTCACTGCCTAAGGGAAACAGAATCCCGAGAAGAGCAACACGCACCACGACCACGACGACGCCGCCGACGACGACGACGACGACGACGACGACGACGACGACGACGACGACGACGACGACGACGACGACGACGACGACGACGACGAGACGAGAGGCGCGCTTACGATCCGCACCGAAGCACGGATTTGGGAAAGGGCCCACCCTGCAGGTTCGGTTAAACAGCACATCGTTGAGCGGTGCTGCAGCCTCCCCTGAGCACAGGCCCCCCCAGAGCATCAGCCAGACAAGTCGGGTTTGCACCCTCATGCCTTGCTGGACTCTGGGCGCGTTTCGGCACCCTCTCCCCCAACCTCGTCAGGGCCACCGACAAGGGAGAGGGCGGCGGTGGCCGACGCGTCCCCGAGCTAAGAAGCTCAAAGCGCCGCGGCTCAGAGAGCCGGGAAGACAGACAGACAGACGGACGGACGGACAGCCAGGCGGCGTGCAATGCCTGGCAAGCCAAGTGGGTGGTCACTGCATAAGGGAAACAGAATCCCGAGCAGAGCAACACGCACCACGACCACGACGACGCCGACGACGACGACGACGGAGACGAGGCGCGCTTACGATCCGCACCGAAGCACGGATTTGGGAAAGGGCCCACCCTGCAGGTTCGGTTAAACAGCACATCGTTGAGCGGTGCTGCAGCCTCCCCTGAGCACAGGCCCCCCCAGAGCATCAGCCAGACAAGTCGGGTTTGCACCCTCATGCCTTGCTGGACTCCCTGGGCGCGTTTCGGCACCCTCTCCCCCAACCTCGTCAGGGCCACCGACAAGGGAAAGGGCGGCGGTGGCCGACGCGTCCCCGAGCTAAGAAGCTCAAAGCGCCGCGGCTCAAAGCGCCGCGGCGCAGAGAGCCGGGAAGACAGACAGACAGACGGACGGACGGACAGCCAGGCGGCGTGCAATGCCTGGCCAGCCAAGTGGGTGGTCACTGCATAAGGGAAACAGAACCCCGAGCAGAGCAACACGCACCACGACCACGACGACGCCGACGACGACGACGACGACGGAGACGAGGCGCGCTTACGTCTCACCACCAAGGGGGGATAAGGACGAGACGTGGCCACGGAGCGCGATGTACTGCGCGGCAGGCGGGATGAATTCATCCAGCAGAAGCCAGTCGTCACTGCGCACCCCCGCCTCATAAGCATTGAGCAGCATGGCGAGAGGAGGCGCCACATCAAAGGCCCACTGGAGGTCCGCAACGGCTAAATAAATGGCAAAACCTTGGGCGCTACGAAGTTGAGCGTGGAGGCGAAGGGAGAGGAGGAGGAGGAGGAGGAGGAGGAGGAGGAGGAGGAGGAGGAGGGAGATCGGGCCCCCTACGCTGCCCTGTTGCGCAACCTCGCATTACTTCTCAAGCGAAGGCGCGTTGCGCAAGTTCCACAGGCCATCCACCACGGATGTCGTAACTAACCGCCGAGAGATATCGGCCGGAGATATACAGTTGACCGAACAACGCGGGGCCAACAACGCGGGGCCCCGACTTATGGAGAGGCGTGACCTGGCGAGCCGACCACAGGGGGCTCGTGAGCGCGCAAGGCCTGGAAAAATTAGCGAGGGCACGCGCGACCCGGCGGCCCGCAGGGACCGCAGATCGGACAGCTGCGAAGCAGCCGCGGACTGCAGCGGATGTCGTTGTTTATACTGTCCAACACCGCGTCCGCCTCTTCGACTGAGTACGGACCAATCTGCGCGTGCACTGGCCCCCCGCCCATCGACCTGATGGCCGAGACCGCGCGGGCCTGCGCTTGCTGTTCCGCCGCCTTGAAATTTAAGTCATTCGGCAATCGGCCTGTCAAGTCAGATTGCGTAAGCGCGAGCGATTCCTTCACATCGAGGGAGCGCCCATCGACCGGGTCGGCAAGTGCAATTTGAGAAGCCGCGACTGGTGAGTGGTGAGTGGGGAGAGGTGGCTGAGAAGGGGAGAACGACAGAAGAGTATGGACAGGTCCGACAGCGCGGGAGGCGCAGGTGGAGAGTGTCGCCGCGCAAGTGCGCGGTTGCCCCGGCCCGAGCTTGGCAGGTGCCCCCTGCCGTCGTTGCGAAGACTCTGCTTCGAGCTTTTGGTCTCGACGTTCTCTGCGCATCTTTTCTTTCGTCTTGCCCGTGGTCGCGCGATGAATGATTAATGTTTGCAGCGCGCCCACAACTGATAGCCCCCCATGTTTGTGGCGGCGCCACCAGGTACCAGCGCGCGTCGTCTCGGCTCTGTTCTTTCCGGCGCCGCTTGGTCGCAGCCGGAAGGCTTACCAGGCGACAGACGCGCCAAGACCCGGGAACTCTGCGCGGGCGGACTCTGCGACGAAGCACGGTTTGCCATGAGCGGCGCCTCATGGCGAGAGCGCTGTTTGCCCTCCCCTGGCGCCAGTGCGTTGGCATGGGCACGGGCGTTCGCCGCGCCCGCGCGGGTCTCCGCGGTCGGTGCCCCCGTGGAGATGTTCCCTGCCTGCGGGGCCCCCACTGTGGACGCCCGCCCACTCCTTGGAAGTGGCGGTGCGCTCGACGAGGCGCGCGCCCGGCAGCGCGCCGAAGGCTGTTGTTGCACCAGTGCTGTGCGCGCTGGGATTCTCACAGTCCGCGTTCGCCTCAAAGCCGCAAGCTTCGCCGCGGTCACCCTCGAGTTTGATTTTGACCACTGTACGCGATGCGTGTGCAAGTTCAGGGCGGCTATCCGCGCGTTTGGGCGCTGGCCCCTTGCACTGCTCGGGGCCTCTACCTTTGCTGCACTGCGCGCCCCGACGCCCCGCGCACTTGCCGCGCGTGCGCCTCGAAGCAACTCGCCCTCGGAACGCTTCGGCGCGGTTGGCCGCGATGCTCCCGCCAATCGGCAAGCGACGTTCCCTCTTGCAGCTGGATCCGGAGCGGCTGTCGGGCCCGGCCAGGGCCGCGCGCGCGCGCAGCTTGTGCCGATCGCCCCGGGCGCGCACAGCGCGCGGCTGGCCCGACGCTGCCGCCGCGCATGACGCGGCAGACGCGGGCGGGCTGGCGCGCGAAGTTAAAAGCGAAGAACAGACAGACGGGGAGGCAGAGGACAGATAACCCGAGGAGAAGGGACAGGCAATGCTTGCGCGCGAGACGCACGGGCATTGACACGCGCGCGAGGGAGAGACCAACAGCCAGAGCCAAGCCCAGGAAGGAGGGGCACGGGGCCTGCACTGGGCCTGCACTGGCGCGCACGCTGTGCCCGGGCCCTGCGCCCGCCGCGCGCCCCAAATGCCACTCTCCAGCGTCGCCGTCGAGCCGTCGGCCTCGCCCTCGTTTCGCGCAGCGAATCTCGCAGGCGCGGCGCAGAAGTAGTAAGAGGGCTGCTGTCGCCCTGGGGCTTGGGCGCTGCCTCTGCGAGCCGTTTCGCTCAGAAGGTTGCCGCTGCTGGCGAGGCCGAGGCGGCGCGCGAGACGCCGCGGCGCCCGCGATCTGCGCTGCCGACCCCGCGCCGGCATGAAACTGGGGAGGGCCCACCTGCCAGTTTTAGAAGGTGGCCATCTTAACGGCGGCGTGGCTGGGCCACCCGCGAGGTCGCGAGGCTGCGACTGCAGGGGTGCCTTGTTCTTCCGGTAAAAAGGATTGGGGCCGCCTGGCTTTTTTTTGTTGTTTAGAGATTTTGCCAGTTCTTCGCGCGAGCGTTTCGAAGGGGTGGGTCCAACATTTCAGCCGATGCCCGCCGGATTCCCCCCTAGCATTTCCGCCGCCCTACTCAGCGACAGCGCGCTGCCGCAGCGCGCGCATTTCTTTGGCTCCGTCCTCGTCCTCGGCGCCTTCGTCGCCGAGCGCTGCGACATTGCTGTCTTTTGCTGTTTGCGCTTCAATGCCAGCGGCGTGGCCGATGGCTGCAGGCGCTCGTCGGTTTTCGTTCAATTCAAACAGCAAGCCGCTGCTTGCACTTCCAGCAGGGTGGCTGCGCCCTTCCTGCAGGCCCCCTCCTGGGCCCTTCTATCTGGCTCAGCAGTGGCCGGGGCCCTGGCTATTGCGCGCACTTCTCGCGGGTGTTGCGTCTAGCACCGCGCGCTGCCACGGCGCCAGGGCCCCTCTCTTGCCAGTGTTTGTTGCGACGTGCGCGCTCTGCAACCACTGCAACGTCGTTGGCCCCCACGCTTATTTGACCGCGTCTGCGTTTGCGAGATTGGAAAACAAATCGCCCCGGAAGGATCTCGATGTCTGCGCGCGCGCGCCCGTGCCGGGCCGACGGTGCCTTATTTGACAGCGTGGGCTGGCGCGCTTCCCGCGGGGCCCCTCCGAAGGATTGGCGCCACTCAAGCTGTTAGATCTTCATCTCGGCACGCGCGCACAGGTCGTTGGCAATGTCTTACTCGAGAGTCCGCGCGCACACGCACGCAGGCACATCTAGAAATGTACATGCACACATGGCAATCCATTTGGACCGGAATGGTTTTAACATGCGCGCAGGGCTCGCGCGCGAGCCCAGTTGAGCACGGGGCCACAACAACGCCCCATGGAGCGCGGCGGGTTTCACTGGAGACTTAAAGCCCAGGACAATCGGAGGTGGATGTAGACCAGCGGGGCCCCATGGCCCCCCACTGCACCCACGGGGCCCCATGGGTTCCAATGGGGCAGCGCACATGTGCGCAGCGCAGCCTTTCGGGATCTTCTGGAGCTCAACCGAACGCAGTCAAACCTCATCGAGTTCAAAGGGCCCGACGGGAGTAATCCGGAGTTCAACGGGGCCCCGACAGATGCGGGCGGGGTTCAGCGGAGTCCGTTGGGTCAGAATGAGCTTCTCTGGAGCCCATCGGTGCCCAATGTATTTCAACGCGGCCTTGTGAAGCCCACTGGGGGCACATTGCAGCCAACGGCGCCCCATGGGGCCCATCAGGGGATACTGGGGGGCCCAGCGAAACCCTTGCATCAAATTCGGCAATTGCTGTTCGGATCCATAGCTGGACCTTCTATTCGCGCTTGCCTATATGAAGGATGTCGCCCTCTGCCGCTGCCCTCCCTCGATTGCTTGCGCGGCTGCGCTTAGTCGGTGGGTTGGTTGGTTTTCTCGTCGGTTGGATGGCTGGCGTCTGCCGCAAATGAGGAGGGGGCTGGGCTGTGGGAGCGCGCCCATGGTGAAACGGGCCAAGCTTTTTTCTGCGAGTGCGGGAGCGAGTCGGAGACTCGGGCGGGCGCTGTTAAATGGCGTCGCGACAGAGGCAGACGCGATGACGATGGCCGCGCTGATTTCGACGACGATGGTGAAGACGAAGGCAAGGCCAACGGCGGCGCCGGCGTTGGCCGCGCCGACGATGGTGTTAGTTGACGGGTCGCGCGCCCCCCCGAAACAAATCGAACGCGGAAGGGCGTTCGTGGCCCCCGCAGATTCCGCTAAGCGCGCGTTTTCATGTTGCACCAACACTTTGCAAGCTATTGTTTTGTAGTCGGAAGCCTTGGCTTTGAAATCGGCACCAAGCCCAAAGCTTGTTTCAATCATTCCAGCATGCGCGCGCGACGACTCGCGCGCTTTGACACTGTCTTATCTCTTATCTATTTGAAGGGACGTCTGCAAACTGCTGATGTTTAATGCACTTGCGCGCGTGCGTCTTCTATTTGACAGGGGTGGCGGGGGTGGGGCGATGCCGCCATCCGAAGATGATGCGTGGTAGAATGCACATGAGCGATGGGCCAGGATCGCATGTGAATGGCAGTGCTCCAGGGCAGGGCGCGATCTACGATTTTCTACCGGAGAAACCACGTGGTGTAATTCACCGCGCAAATCTTGAACTCGCAGACTCTATTGCCCGCGCGCTCGCCCCACGTTCCCTCCCGCCGCTTGGTTTGCAAAGCCTATGCGGCGGCAGTTGCGATGGCTGCTTGGCATTGGCTGGCGCGTGTCTGCGGCCGCCGTAGCGCGCGAGAGCTCGAGCGTAGAGCGGTCGGCTAGTTTTGCGCAACCAACGCGGCCGCGGTTGCGCTGGCCGATGAGAGCTTCTCTGCGCGTCTCGCAGGCGGCACTGGCGCGCGGGCGCTTCAGTGCGGGCCAGTGATTCGGGCGGGCGCGACATCATGGCGACGTCGACAAATGCGGAAAAGATGGTGATGATAGCGGTGATGGTCGAGATGATACCTACGACGACGGCAATGGCAATGACGGCGCCGATACTGGCCACGCAGATGAAGATGATGTTGCACATGCGTCGCCAATGAAGATTTTTGGGCCGATTTCGGCCCGTGCGCCCGGCGCGCGCGCGCGGGTGGGCCGCGTGGTATTATTTGACCGTGCGTCCCATGCATGCGCGCAAGTGCGTTCGAATGATCTCGTTGCGCGCGCGCGACAGGCCCGCTCGGCCGCAAGTGATGGAAGTGTTGGAAGCTTACGGCCCCCTGAAAACTCGCAAGGGCGCGCGCGCATTTATTGCTTGCTTAGAAATCTGCATGCACGCAGCGTTCTTTGAAAGAAAGATGTGATCCTCGATTTTGGATTGTGTGCGACAAACTAGAAAGTTGCCAGAGGCTGTGGGACATGTGGGCGCGCCATAGCGCGCGTGCGGAATTGTTTGCATGGGAGTATTGTAACGGGTGCGCGCGTAGTATTATTTGACAGAGGTCGGGGGCGATATGGGGTGTCCTCGGATGAGATAATTCCTTTCAGAAAGGACGAACGGGCATAATCGCATGTAATATATTGGGTCCTGGGGATAACCGGAAAAGCCGCGAGAAAACCCGGGGCTTAAAGGCTATATGGCGATTTGAAACGGGAGTAGCTGTTTGAATTCTGGGGCAGCGACAGGGCGGTGACAAAGCGGCGACGGCGACCGCGGAACCGTCAAACTGGCACCCAGGCCCACGGCGGCGGCGAAGAGGCGGCGACGGGTTCTGCGACGGCGACCACGGAATCGCAAGACTTGCACCCAAGCCCAGACAATGGGCACCGACGAAGCGGCGACGCGGCGGCGACGGCGACCACGGAGCCGCCTGACCGGCACCCAAGCCCGGACGAGAGGCGGCGACGCGGCGACGGGGCGGCGATGGCGACCACGGAGCCGTACGACGGCCAAGCAAGCACAGGTCTTTGCGACAAGCAATTAACAAACCCTCAGTGCAAACATTGTTTTGGGAGTAAGCATATTCTAGACGTTTCGCGTAGCCCCACCAGCCGATCCAGAAATGATGCCCAGACGAGCTGCTCTGATCAGGGATTTGGCGGAGCACGCAGTGTAATAAAGGGCTGGGAAGGACGTCGTAGCCCAAGAGGGGTCGAATGGAAGAGGACAAGGAGGAGTGTGGAAAGGGGGAGGGGGAGATGGGAGGAGGAAGGATGAGGAATCGGTGGATGAGGAGGAGGAGGAGGAGGAGGAGGAGGAGGAGGAGGAGGAGGAGGAGGAGGAGGAGGAGGAAGAGGAGGAGGAGGAGGAGGAAGAGGAGGAGGGAAAGAGGTAGCAGAAAGGCCAAAGGCCTCATTGATGTTTCTCGGGGTCTCTTCGGATTTCTCCCCTTCGCTTCGGGGCCTCCTGGAGCGTTTTGAGGGTCTCTTGGCAATTCCGGAGGTTTCCTGGGGCGTCTTGGGTGCCACCAGGGGTCATCTTGGGACCTCTTGGGAGTCATTGGGGAGCCTCTTTGGAGCATCCTGGGGGCCTCTTGGGGCATCCTTAGCACCTCTGGGGCCGTCTTGGAGCACCCTTGGGAGCTTCATAGGCCATTTTGGAGGAGATCGGTCAAAGAAGCCCCCACGAAGCCAACATGTAGCGAGCATCGAGGCAACACCATTGATGTTGGTTTCGTCGCCGAGGCCATCTCGGATGCTGTAGCTGCTCGCGCCCCCACCTTCCAGACCCATGGGGAGGGGGCACGGGGAGGGGTCAAGACACCTTCCCCGCCCGCGAGCTGTTTCGCTCACCCCCACCCGCCCTCCCATCACATTAGCACCGGGGCCTCAGCATTTTGAGCGGACGTCTATGGACGGGCAGCCAGTGGGAATCAATACAGATCCCAGGCGCGATGAGGCGAGGTGCGCCACGCGTACCATGCGCTCCTGGTGCGGCAGGCACCCCTGTGGCCCAAGCGTGCCAAGCACGCCTCGCGCGCCAGACGCGCCACGTGCCCCAGGTGCCATGTGTGCCGCATGGTCCAGTCGCGCCAGGTGCGCCACATTTGGGGCACGTGCAGAGTGTGCCAGGTGCGCCCGAGCACGTGACAGCACACACGGGAAGCATGTCGGCCCCCACCATCCATGTCGAAAACCAGCGCGCAATCGCGGCGGGGAAGTATCATGGTGTCTGGTGGGCCTGCACAACGGGCAATATGTCAGCCCCCCCCGGTTCTTGTCAAACGACAATGGACAGAGATCGCGGGGTGGTCGCGCATGACCCAGATTTAGCCGCGAAGTGCATGCTGCATTGCTTCTTGAGGGTTTTTTCTGCGCAAAGCAGCTATATGAGTGCACCTCCGCTGTCCTGGCCCCCCCAAATCAAAACATCGTGCTCGCGGGGCCCACGAACATGACCCAAGATTTTGCCCCAATCTGTGCTTCGTTTCTTGGGGGGCAGGGATGGAGGGAGTGGTTGCGGCATTCGCCCTGGTTGGTTGCCGGTCGCCTGGGCGAAGGGGTGTTTATTATCAGGGAACAATGAGCAGCCCTTCGCCAGTCGCGCACAGATGGCTGGTATGATTCCCCGGGCAATGCTTGCACTTAGGGGGATCATACTCTTGCCACAAGGAACTGGATTGGTATGTTGAGGATTCGCGACGTTGCCGCCGACTTCCGCCTCGTGCGCCGTGTGGGTATGTCGAGGATTCGTCACATTGCCGTCCGTTGCCGCTCGTTTCCCTTCGATGCCACCTCGTTGCCGCATCGCTCGCTGCGTGGATCTGCTGAGCTGAGGAGTCACCGCGTTGCCGCCTCGTTGGCGGCTCGTGCGATGCGTGGGTTTATCGAGGATTCGCCGCGCTGCCGCCCCCGTTCGCTTCCGCCTCGTAGATTCTGTGGGTCTGCCGAGGATTCGCCACGACGCCGTCCACTGCCGCCTCGTTGCCGCTTCGTTGCCGCCTCGTGAGAGGATTCGTCGTTCCGCCCGTGGCGGCTTTCTGCCGCCTCGTTACCGCCTCGTGCGCTGCGTGGATACGTCCAGGATTCGCCACGTTGCTGCCTCGTTGCCGCCTGGTTGCCCCTTCTCGCGCTGTGTAAGTAGGTCGACGATTCGCTGCGTTGCCGCCCGTTGCCGTCCGTTGCCCTTCTCGTTGCCGCCTCGTTGCCGCCCGTTGCCGCTCGTTCCCACCTTGTTGTTGCCTCGTGCGCTGTGTGAGTATGCTGGGGGTTCGCCGTGTTGCCAGCCGTTGCCGCCTCCTTGTTGCCTCGTTGCCGCCCCATTGACTCCTCGTGCGCTGTGTGGGTACGCCTGTCGAGGATTCGCCGCCTTGCCGCTTCGTTGCCGCCTCGTTGCCGCTACCTGCGATGTGTGGACCTGTAGAGGGGTCGCCGCGTTGCCGCTCAGTTCCTCCTCGTTGCCGCCTCGCGCGCTGCCACCACCCATTTGTGGTCACACTTCATAGTTTACGCATCTACCTTGCGATAAGTTAATTTTTTGGGCGCATGTTGGGAAGCATACGTGCAGATCATTTTGTACCTACCCATCGGCACGCGCATTCGACACACACACACATGTGTGTAGGTCCTGTATAAGCATGTCCGTGTGTACTTGGACTGGTGTTTCAAGTGTGAGAGAGCGTTCGCGTAAGTGCTACAGCATGGCTGCGTCTCTATGGAAACGCCACTGGCGAACGAAGGTTTGCCCACAGGTTCATCTCGCCTCATGCGTCCTGTGTTGGGCCTTCGAGCTCCCCCGCAGCGCCTCGCGTCCTGTCCTCCCCGCCCTCCTCCCCCTTTCCCTCCCCTCTCTCTCCCCTCTCCTTCTCCTCTTCCCCCCTCCCCCCTCCCTCCCCCCTTCCCCCTCCCTCCCCCGTTCCCCCTTCCCCCTTCCCTCCTGCCCCCCCCTCCCACGTCCGTCTTCCCCGCCCCCCCTTTTCCCTGCCCCCTCCCTCCCCCCTTCCTGCCCTCGCATGTTCTGGCACTCCCCATCAAGTGGATCGTGCCCCACAGGGAATTCCACCTGCGGCCCCCGAGACAGGTGTGCACAGCTTCCCCCCCGCCATTTGGCACACCCCTCACTCGCATCGCCTCGCAGGGGATTCCGCCCACGGCCCCAAAGACAGGCATCGCTTACCGCCCCATCCGCCCATTTGGGTATGCACATCCCGCACACGACATGTCGTCACGATGCCAACGTGCAGCATGCTCATCTCCACTGCCCCCCCGTCCTGTCAGCAGTGTGTCCTGCCCGCTCCCCCTCCTGCCGGTGCCCGCGCGATGGCGGACCCCCCGCGCGTGGCCGCCAGCGCCGTGCACCCCGTGGACATGGAGCTGCTCCGCGAGCGCATGGGACGGCGTCTGAGGCCGTCAGCTGCGAGAGAGCGGGACAGAGGGAGAGAGGGAGAGAGAGATACGCACATGGATTCGTTGATGCCATTGTTCACAGCATGAGCTTGAGGTCGGCTTGTGCGGTGTTTCCAGGTTGCCGAGCGACCTGTGCATTCGCGATGCGCTTGTGTCACCCGTGGGGTCCTTGCGTGGGGAGAAGTGTTGAGTCTTGGCTTTGCATCTGCGACTGCAGCTTTCGGCTAGGCGCCATAGCATAGTATGACAGTAGTGTTCGGGTTTGGGGAAGCAGGAGGATGAAGGAAACGGCATTGATCAGACGACGGACCACCATAGCGTACGCGCGCTCGAATGGGCCACGCCGTGCTATTTGCATTGTCTCACGTGAGCGATTGTGATGATTTGAGTCTTGCCGATGAGGGTGCACGGAAGTTTTAAGACACACGCTCGAGGCACAATAGACCCGCGAGTCGTAGATGACGTTGGAACGCTATCGGCATCCTCGTCGGTCCCTCAGATTTGTAGAAAGTCAAACGTAATCGGCCTTTCTGTTTTTTTCGATGTCTACAATATTGGCGCACTTTGACTGATTCAGTGCATTTTCAAGCGGTAAGTCTCCGCCCACTTGAACTTCTTTTCAGTCCGAGAATTTCTTTCAAATCTGAGGAATCGATCGACACTCCCATCAGTCTGTCAATGAGCTGC
>CAUYUJ010020192.1:45000-62500 GCA_963575745.1 Prorocentrum cordatum
CAGTAGTTCGAGTTGATTTCTGACTGATACCCGGTGCGCCCCCCATCTGCGCCAGCAGTAACAGCAGTACCTGTAGCGGTAGCAGTGCCAGAACCCCAGCACAAGCACCAACAACACCAACACCATCAGCAGCACCATCGGTGGCAATAGTATTGCAGCAGATATTGGAGCCACCATACTGTTGAGATGGCTGAGGGGGCGCCCTCTGGTATCCCTTCGCTCTCTCTATCACGAGTGTCTCTCTCCCTCTCTGTCTCTCTTTCTCTCTCTTCGGCGTTCATTCTATCTCTATCGCTCTCTATCGCTCTCTCTCTCTCTCTTTCTCTATCTCTGTCTCTCTCTCTCTCTCTCTCTCCCTTTCTATATCCCCGTCCTTCCTCGCTGTTTGCACACTCATATATACAGTTTTGGTTTACACCACGCTATTCTTAATGTATTTGCTCATATCACTTGATAACGCTGGCTCGTTTCTGCCTTGATAATGTCACGTGATAGCGCTGCCGTAGTGGTTGTCCTTGTACCCGTCTACTACACACGCTCCCACCTCGTTTGTGTGATCCCTGCGCCTCCCCAGATTTTGTGGTTTTCTCTCGCTGTCGCTCCCCGTGCTCCTATGAGTATGTAAGTTTGCGTATGTATACACATGTATATTGCCATTACCCCACCCCCTTACTTTGCACATATATGTATGTATATCGAGAGAAATATGTGTGTGTAGAGAGAGAGAGAGAAACAACAACACAACACAACACAACAGAGAGAGAGAGAGAGGGAGAGAGAGAGAGAAAGAGAGAGAGAGAGAGAGAGATCGGCTCAAAACGTATACGCGTGCATCATTTGCGCCCTCGCTCTCTCCCTCCTCCTTCCTGCTCAGTCGTTCTTGCGTCATGTTTGGCGCGGTCCAATCTGCCACATGAACAGTATGTGCGCGCTGCTAGGTTGTTAGAGAGAGCGGGCGGAGCCTGTCCCTTCAACCTGGGCGTCGTCGGCCCAGAACCGCAGATGCCAGTGTAGCACGCCAGGCGGGCCTGAGTCTGCTACCGTGGCTGGGGAAGCAAACGTGCAAGGTGTTCGGCTTGCCCCCTTCGGTTGTCAAGGCGTAGCTTAGCTTGGCACCTGGCACATTGTCATGGTTGGATTTGCGACAGCAGTCATCACTTCAGACTGATGCTGTGTGCATGTGTGTCTGTATGCCAGTGCTGACCCCAACGCTAAACATACGGTGCGGGCCATGATGTGCACGCTATGTGGTGCAATACATGCGGTCCATGCTACGTGTGCGGCGCAGCCTGCATCTTGCAATTCACCCACCGCGCAACAACCGCGCGAGAACACCTCCCATGCTCGTGTAAATATCCCACCCACCCTTCCACAACTCGTTGGCAGCACTCACGCGGTCATGATCATCTCAACGAGCTCACGAGCGCGTGGGCTTCACCCGCGCAGGCGTGTCCGTCCTCCAGGGCGCGGCACGCTGGTTGCGACGGTGACGGGCGCGGCGCCAGTAACGATGGCGGTGGCAGTGGTGATGACGTTGATGCCGATGGCGATGACAGTGGGGATTGGGGCGATGCGATGTCTGATCAGATTGACGGTGGCAACCACGACGCTGGCGATGGTGATGGTGATGCTGATAAACAAGTGCCCGCGCGCAGCAATGGTGACGATGGCGCCAGCGATGGTGATTGTGATGATGACGGCGGCGATGCTGACGCTGCCGATGATGCTCACGAGTGCCCTGATTAGGATGATGAGCTCGTGCCCGCCAGCAGAAATCCAGTCACAGCGGCACACTTTAAGTGAACGCCATTTGGGTGTTCGTATGTGTTGCATTATGTGGGGCTGGTCTCGGCGAGCGCGCGCGGCAGCGTGTGCGTGTTGCACACCTTGCATTGTTTGGCAAACTTGGTTGGCGCGCCACGGTGGCTGAGCACGTTCCACTTGTGCGCGCAAATTGCCTACATGCTCCGAGTCGGAGATCACATTTGTGCCTACATGCGCAAATTGCACGCTATGTGGAGTATCACATGTGGCTCAAATCGCTCGGTGTAATGGCATCGGAGATCTTGCCATCGTCAATTCCATTGCCAATGCCTGGGCAAACATCCAAACCACCCATCTGCAACTTCTTGGCAATACTCACGAGGTCGCGAGTGCAGTTACAGAGTGCAGTTATCGATCTGAAATTGCTGGCAAGGTCCAACATGCGCAATGACGCGCGAACCCATCTTAAACATATTCATGATGCGAGCGGGCGAGTGCTGATGATGGTGGTGATGATGAGGATGATGATGTTGATGATGTCGGGGAAAAACACACCGCACCATATTTTTTTGGGGGGGAGGGGAGGGGTGGCCCGCAGAGGTCTACCTGGGCAAGTTTCTAGCCGTCATGATCCATCAAGGATTCCGACGTACACGTGCTGTCTCCATTTTTTTGTGACAGGGGTGACACGAAACTTATGGGCTGCTGAGATTAGCTGCTGCACTCGCGCAGAAACCCGACATTTCTTTTGAAAGGCAAGCGGGTTCCATATCTCTTGGAAGGATGTATATTGGAAAGCGGTGGGAAACAGTGGTTTCGAATGATTTCGACATGCGCACGCGGGGGGGGAGGGCGCGCAAGTGTGGCCCGCATGTTTTGTGTGCGCGGGGTCGTACAAAAAGGTTTTGTTAGATCAATGCGTTTGCACCGCATGTTCTCATGTGACAAGGATGTCAGGAGGGGTCGGACGGACCTGGTTGGAATGGTCTGATCTCATACGGAGGATGACCGATCGCGCAACTTGCATGACAACAGCACTGCGCGGAAGGATGCTGCAACGTCCGGATCCTGCACGGGGGTTCGTGTCTAAAGGAGTCCACGTCGTGCCCACTGGCCAGCGCACGGGGCGCCTATGAGGCTGCCACGCGCGCCGACGGGGAAAATCCGGGCACACCAACCCGGCGCACGAGGCGCCCGCGAGGCTGCCGCGGGCGCCCACCGGGCGCAGCCTCGAAGCGCCCGCTCACACGAGGCGCCCACGCAGGGCCCATCACGAAGCGCCAGCGGGCACCCCCGCGGGGCGAACCTCCGACACACCCAGGAGGAGGAGGAGGAGGAGGAAGACGAGGAGGAGGAGGAGGAGGAGGAGGAGGAGGAGGAGGAGGAGGAGGTGGAGTTGCCCCCCACGAGGCGTCCACGAAACGCCCTACACCGAAGCGCCCCACGGGCGCCCACTTGGCGAACGAGCCGGGACACCCACATGCACGAGGCGTCCACGGAGCGCCCGCCTTGGGCGATGCTTCGATCCACCAGGCCAGCTTCTCAGAAAGTGGGGCAAGCAACCCCTACGTAGCGCAAACACTTTTAGGGGAATCGGTGTGCGTATGTATGTAGTTCTCTGTCCTCTTCCCGCTCTTGCACGCTGGCCAATTCGCTTCTCGGTGTCCCCGTTAAGCTCTCTATCGCTGGTGCAGCCAACTCTCTGCCTCGCCTCCGGGGACAAAGCGCGTATGTAGGTGCGATGCGAACAGCAGCTGCCAGGGAGGCCGCATGCGCGCATACACATACACTGATCTCACCGGCGCCGCCTCGTAAGCGCACAGGGCCTGCACAGCCCTCATGTTGCGTCTTGTGCCGAAGGTGGGGGAGGCATGTCAGCAGGGGCCATGCCATGCCGTGCCTCTGCTTTGTGCTCATGCTCGTAAACGCCACCTCGCGACTCTCCGTCCGCCGAAGGGCGGGGCTCCTGCCTCGCGCGCCACGGCAGCGGCATCGAAGCTGGGCGCCGCTGCGGGCGCTGCCAGCACCAGCGGGGGTCGGCTGGCCGAAGGCCCCGAGAGTGCATGCAGTGAGTCTCGACGGGAAGTCAGAACCTCACACAGTTTCGGTTGATTTGCCTGTCGCCCCATCCCGATCTGGCCCTGGTATGTCCGAGTTCCCCAAGCTCGGCCACAACTCCGAATGCCAGCGAACATGCAGATGTGAGCGCTACGGGACAAGCTAGATGCTCTTAGTCGATTCCCAACCTTCGCAGAAAGGGTGTGCCGCTTCGAAGCTGGGCTGACATATACGTTCCTTGTTTCCTGATCAGTTTTCTGAATGGTGATCCAGGAGGTGCTCTGGTGTTTGGGTGCTACTTCCTCCTTTGTCCACAGCTTCGCTACTGTGCTGTTCAGGGGGTTCCAGTTCGTAGGATGAAGGCCTCGTCCTACTCCTGCCACTTCTCCTATTCCTCCTCCTTCACCTTCTCATCCCCAATCCTCTAGTTTAGGGGCTGCGACGACTACAAGTGGCAGGTAAGATCTACCTGCAAGGGGGGGTCCGATCTGAGACGAGCAGGGCGGTTATCGAGAATTTGGAATGTACATGCTGAGTGACACGCGAGCAGATAGGAGCGAACAATCTCAGATGATTGTCGTTGTCGTCGTCGTGCTCTCCTTTCCATTCACCTCTTTTCCTCGGCCTCCTCCCCTCCTCCTTTTCATCAACCCCGCTTGCTGGAGCCCCCAGGGACATCATGCTCAAGCTTCGCCCGAAATCGGCCACATGCAGATGGGGGGTAGGGTAGTGGGGGAAGGCTCCTTAGAAGCACCCCTGATTCTTAGCAGGCGCGGGCCTCACCCATAGGTGTACGGCCAGCGCCTCAAGAAACGGCCTCCTTCTGAGAAGCCGCCCCCCCGACTCGGACTGGGCTAGGACGAGGATGAATCCGCTCCGTGCCAGGACGTTCCGAGACGGCCGCGGCGCCCGAGACATCCTGCGGAGCCGCCGGATCTCAGAGAGATGCTCGATCTATCCTCACCCGACTTCGCCCTCGTCCTGGCTTCGTCTTGCTGGCCCCCCCCTGGCGCGCGCCGCCCACGAGAGCTCCGGCCTGGGCCTCCCCGGGTGGACCGGGGCCTGGCGGCCCCGAAGGGCGGGCCCCGGCCTCCCCCTCGGCCCGATCTGCTCGAGCCGCTGGCCTCCAGCAGCCTCGCTCCAGGGCCTCCTGCATGACCCGGGGGCCACGGCCCAGGGGCCGCTGGTCACGAAATCATATTATATATCTCTATATACTAATATATATATATATATATATATATATATCTATATATATAGCGCAGATCCAAGGAATCCGGACGGAGTTTCAAAAGTTTATGATTACGTATCTGGACGCCCGAAATGGGTACGGAAAGAATGGGTACGATGCCCAACAGCAGCTCCTGTTCATTTTGAACGGGACTCGCTGTCCGCGCCGCCGCGGCCTGTGTTCATTTGAGACAGAAGGCCGCCTGCCCAACAGCGGCCGCTGTTGGTTCGGGACAACATTTGTTGTTGGGCATGTTGCCCATTCTTTCGGTACCCATTTCGGGTGTCCAAAACGTATACCGTTTCTACCGTTTCTTGATCCTCTACGTAATGATACCGTCTGCCCTCATCCCCCCCCCCCCCACCCGCGCCCCCGCCCCACCCGACGCGCGCTAAGGGGCGCGGCTGACCCGAGCAGCAGCAGCACCACCACCCCCACCTCCCCTCGGCCCAGGGCCAGCGCGAGCGAGCGACCTCCGGCCCGCGTGGGTCCGACCGGCCGCCGACCTGGCCGACTCGCCGCACCGGGGTGCCTCTCCGGACCTATCCAGGGGTGCGCACTGGCCAGGGCCTCGGGGAGGATCTGGCCGCGGCCACGAGGGCGCCCCGAGAGGACAACGAAGAACGCTCCAGGGCTTGCGAGCCTCGGAGCGGATCTGGCCGTGGCCACGAGGGCGTCCCGAGAGGGCAACGGAGAACGCCCCATAGTAGGCTTGCGAAGACCTCGGCCTTCGAAAGAGCTTGTTTCTTCTAGGCTTCTGCAAGTTTACGTGCATGGTGGGGGAGGGCGGAACCTGAAGCAGGCCACAAACGAATTGCGCGTGCGGAGATCACGCAAGTCAAGAGGCATTTGCACGCCAGTTTTCGTGCGAAGAGGGGCGAGGGGGGGGGCGGGGGCGAACGCCATGCAAGTAAACTCGCTTGAATCTATAAGAAAAGGCTCCAGCCAGGGCCTCGGGCCGGATCTGGCCGTGGCCACGAGGGCGCGGGCAACGAAGAACGCCCCAGGGCTTGCGAACTTCTTCTCCTCCTCCTCCTCCTCCTCCTCCTCCTACTCCTCCTGCTCCTCCTGCTCCTCCTGCTCCTCCTCCTGCTCCTGCTCCTGTTCCTCCTCCTCCTCCTCCTCCTCCTCCTCTTCAGCCTTCGAAGGTGGTCTCCCTCCTCTGGCCCTGCGCCGCCAGGTCGTGGCGGCGGCGGCGGCGCCAGCGCAGCCCCTGGCGCAGCCCCCGGCGCAGCCCCGAGCGCGGCCAGGGCGGCGCTCCGGGAGGCGGGCGTTGCGGCGCGCGGGCAGGGGTCCTCCTCCTCCTCTCTTCCTCCTGCTCCTCCTTCTCCTCCTCCTCCTTCTCTTCCTCCTCCTCTTCCTCCTCCTCTTCCTCCTCCTCCTCTTCCTTCTCCTTCTCCTTTTCCTCTTCCTCCTCCGTCACCTGCTCCTCCTTCTCCTCATCCTCATCTTCCTCCTCCTCCTCCTCCTCCTCCTCTTCCTCCTCCTCCTCCTGCTCCTTCTCCTCCTCCTCCTGCTCCTCCACCTCCTCCTTCTCCGCGCGGTCCCTGCGACCTGATCGTGCGCCAGCTGGGGGGCCCGCTGCTGGGGCTTCCTGGAAGCAGCCTTGGGTCCTGTTTCGAAGAAGACCAATCGTCATAAACATAAACTGTTGGCGCTCCGCGCGGATTTCTCGGATCCGCGCTTGGCCTCTCCGGCGGCGCTTCCGGCACCGCCCTCTCTGGCGCGCTCCGTGCGCCAGGGAGGGTGGTCCAGCGCAGATCCAAGAAATCTGCGCGGAGATCCAGATGTTTATGTTTTTTATTATACTGACATCCACGCGCCTTGAACAACAGCGCTGCCGAAGGTGTATGGCAGTTTTCGGCCCCTGTGGGCCCCGCATACTGGGCTCCCCAGGGCCGTCAAGAAACGGCACAAGAGATGAAGGGCAGGGCCCCCGGACGGGGTGCAGACCTCTGGTGAGGCACGTTGCGAAAGCACGTGGCACGCGCGCCCTGGCTCTTGCACGATCAGATATAGGGCGTGGGCCATATCGCCAGGGGTAGGCCGGGGGAGGGGTGGCGGACGACGACAATCACGAGAATACAGAGCTCCGAGTTGTAGAACTCGAAGCCTCCCCACATGGGGTCGAAGCAGATGGGGTCGGAGAATAGCGCCGCATCGCGGATGCATCAGCGCTGCGGCCTGATGTGGAGCCCAGCTTTCTCCACGCTGGCGGCGCCGATGCGTCGCCGACGTCGCCGCTGCATCGCCGATGCACATGCGGTCCAATCGCCGATGCCGCGCGATCCTCCGACTCCACCTGGGAGCTCAGAGCACGACCGTCGGCTGTCCTGGGGGCGCTGCGGGGGGCGGCGCTCGAGGGCCTCGGCGCGAAGGACGGGGGGGCAACGGAGGCCCGCGCAGGTCGGGACGCACGCCGCGAGAGGGCCTGGGAGCACCGATGTCAATGCGGCGGTTCGTATGGAGTCGGGCATGTCCCTCTACAGGCGGATTGTTGTCAAATCGGCAAAAATAGCATGGGAAGGTTTCTTATCAAAGAAAATACGACATATGATTCTCGAATATGTTTCGATGCTTTTGATTACTTTCATTCGTCCAAAATCCGCCTGTAGGAGGACATGCCCTACCCAAGGTACGTAGAGGGGGTGTATCCCAAGGTGGGGTTAGTGAACGAAGTCAGCTGGCTGCTCACAGTTCGTTCTCCCAGGAGTGGTTTAGATGGATGCTCGTCCAATCCCACCTCTGCCCCCTATCCCACCTGTGCGTCCCCCCGACTAATAAATCTCCTGTTCCCCCAGGTTGCAGTTGACTTGGGGGCTCAGGTGGCGCAGCAGTGGTTATGGCGAGCAGGAAGGGGTGGGGGTGGGGAGCTTCGAGGCGCTGGGTCCGACAAGGGTTTTTGCATGGGCCCCGGGAAGGGTCGGGGGACAGATTTTGATTGGAATTTGCTTCATCCCACCCTCGTGACAGGCTTTCTCGTGGCCCGTCCAGCTAAGAACCCCCGTGCACACTTTCCCTCCAACGCGCGGCTGAGCCCAAACCGCGGACTCGACGCAACGGGTCACGTTTGCCTGGAACGCATTTCCTTATGACGTTGTGCGGAGTAAGGAGGCACGAGCCGTGCGCAGGAGGAACGGCTCAAAAACTTGACGGTGCAGGAGGAGGGAGGCGCAGGAGGAGGAGCAGGGGGGCCACCGCAAGAACGGCGCCAACGGCCGGGTGATGCTCGCACGCGTGATTCACTGCATCGGCCGGTCCATACGAACTGTTTTGGTTTGCGCGTCGTGATTTGACCTCACGAGTATGCTCTTTCTTCCCCATCTGTCGCAAATCCGTACACGCGTGAGTTATCGGAAGTGCTGATGCCGCTGGGGTGTGTACACATGCTGGCAGCTGCCCTCCTCGCTCGTCTCGCGTTCTTCCTTCACTCCTCATGCTAGATGTCCGCATTTCATCTTGCCCGGCGGGCCTCCTGTGGACCCAGGACACGCCGCTATGTTTTCCAGTTGTTGCGAGTGGATCGTGATTGGTTGCGCAACGTTGACCTTGGGAGGTCTGAGCCCTTTCCCTGGGACTGGTTTTTCATGCTGTGTTATCTTGTCGATAGCTTCAGGGCCCAAGGTTATAGGGCCCCCAGAGACTACAATCTCGTCACGCTGTTCCGTCGTGAACTTCTCGCGACGCCAGGGTTCAGCCTCGCGCAGGTGGGGGTACGTAGACACACCCTGCTTCTTGAAGGCGCGGGCCTCATTTATATACATAGTTGTATGTATGCATGTGTATGTATAACTAGGTGTATCTGTATCGATGTGTACATAGATATATAGACATATATATATATATATATATATATGTCGGCGGTGCGCCGTGGCACGAACCCCCCCCCCAGCACTACCGGGGGGTTTCGTGCACTACCGGGGGGTTTCGTGCAGCCCGCACCGGGTGCCGCCAGCGGCTTAGAACACCCCCCCCCTTGCCGCTTTACCAGGGGGTTCGTGCAGGCCGCATTGGGTGATCCCCTGTCGCTTTACCGGGGGGGTTCGTGCAGGCCGCGCTGTGTCTACCTGGGCTCCCCCCCCCCCCCATGTGGGAGTGGGGGGGTGGGAGTGGGGGGTGGGTTGGGAGGGGGGTGGGGCAGGGGGGCGGTTGGGAAGGGTGGCTCCCTGTCGAAGTGTGGCGTGTGCTCGCCTTGTGTTCTCTATTCGCGTCTGCTCGCCTTTGTTTCGCCTTCCTCCTCTTCTTCCTCCTCCTCCTTCTCCTCCTCCTGCTCCTCCTCCTCCTCTTCCTCCTCCTCCTCCTCCTCCTCGTCCTCGTCCTCCTCCTCCTCCTCCTCGTCCTCCTCCTCGTCCTTTGTAATGCAGATTGGGGCCACAAGCATGCGAGTTGCGCCGCAGCCTTTCGTATTGTGGCCACGAGCCCAGCAGTGCGAACAACAGGAATGCCAGTTCCTCCTCCTGCTCGTCCTGGTACGATTCGCGCGTCGGGGCTGGGGTTCGCGCGTGCCGGGAGCGCGCCGCTTACGGAGGGGTTGCGTCCTTACCGGGGGGTTTCGTGCAGCCTACCAGAGGAGATCGTGTTTACCGGGGGGGTTCGTGCAGGCTCGCACCGGGAATGGCGCCAGCTCGAACCCCCCCAGGACAGATTACCGGGGGGGGGGGGTCGCTCCGCACCGGGCACCGCCGACATGTATATATATATATATATATATATATATATATATATGTGTGTGTGTGTGTGTAAGGCTCGTGCCTTCTGGGAAGCAGCCTTCTTGTAAGAAGCATTCCACCCTCCCCCTGCACTGTTGCGCTCGCCACCAGAGGGTGCATGTGCGGAAACCCAAATGTACCGATACCGCTGCTCCCTCCCCGGACCTCTCCCAGGGTGCGTTCTGACCAGAATGCCGAGGCGAATCCAGCGATGGCGGCGAGGGCCTCCGAGGTGGCCCAGAAAGTGGAGAACGAGAGAAAGGTGGCGGTAGGGGTGCCTTTTCCTCTTCCGAGCATGGATTCATCCTGGCGCAAGTCTTGGAAGTCCACGCCAGGGGGGCCTGGGAAAACCACAGAACCTTGGCCAGGCAGCCCTGGCAGGTGCCAGGGGGCGCGGACGCCGATATGCATGTGCGAGCAAACATACTGGATGGCGATATTCTAACCCGTAGAACATGTGTCGGTCATGTTGTATTGTATCATTGTGCATGCCATCATAGTTTACCGATTGAGAGGCGTGCATGCTCATTACTAAATGTTTGCCGCTGGTAGCGTATCGGACGATGATAGTCGTGACGTAGACGCGCAGTGTGCATTAGACCTGCGTGGATCCACTGCTTCCCTCCACCGCCAGAGTATGTCCGCATATGCCATCCCGTATCCGCAGCCTCGGAGTCGCTTCCTCTGCCCCCAAGAATTTGTGGGTATGGAAGTCCGTCCGCTCCCACGGGTGGCAATATATCCATCTCACACGCCTCCCAGGGACCCGGAGCCAGACTCCGTGTGTTCAGCCACAGAAATGTGTTGTTCCCGGCAGCACGGGCAGAGACATCATGTCGGGAATAGTTTGGACAGAAGCAGCATGTTGGGAATATGTTTGGGTTGTTTTCGGACGGGGCTAGGGCGAGGATAAATCCGTTCCAGAGCGGTCGGTAATACTCTCAGAGCGTTCCGGAACGCTCTGAGAAGGCCGCGGCGCCCGAGACATTTTCCAGAGCCGCCGGATCTCAGAGATGCTCGATGTATCCTCACCTAGTTTTATCCTCGTATTGGCTTATTCTCAGGTCGTAGAAGCATCATGTTGTGAGTATGTTTGGGGTGTCTGCCCGACGGCGACGATGACAAGCCCCATGTGGGCGGCGGGCAGGGCAAGAGCTCCTCCCTTCCGTGTTCCCCCTCTTCATCTTCTTTCTCCTCCTACTCTTCCTTCTCCTCCTCCTCCTCCTCCTCCTCCTCCTCCTCCTCCACCCCCCGACCTCTCCTGAAGCGCGTCCTGACCAAGCTTTCGGGACGGATCCCGCCGTGACGACGAGCGGCGCCCCCAGAGGCTCAAAAAACGGGCCTCATGCAGCTTCGACTCTCGATCGTTTATTGCGGGTCCCAGGAATCTATACCACCACCACCTCCATTTCTCCGCCCTCCTCTTTCCTCCTCTTCCTCCCTTTTTTTCTGGGAGAAGCAGGGGGCGGGAAGGTGGTGATGGTGCACATGTTTTTGCTCCGTATATATATATATATATATATATGTGTATATCTGTATTACCTTCTGCCGAACACGAAAAGTGACGACCTCCGACCTCCGAGAGTCTCAGCAGGGCTACGACGGCGAGGCCACCCGTGCTGCTGTCCCTGACTTCGACCAGACCGCCCGTGCCACCGCCGCCCCGCTCCCTCCTTCGAGACCTCCGCCTCCGCCACCGCCCAGTAGCTTCAAATTCAAAGACCTGGTGGCGAACGGGCCTCAGAGAACCCCTCGACGAATAGAAACCCCGAAGACCCCGAGAACCCTCGAAAACCTTCGAAACCCTTCGAAGACCAAAGACGACGACGACGACGACGAAGATGACGACGACAACGAAGACAACAACGACGACGACGGCGACGGCGGCGGTGGCGGCGGCGTTTCACCGAGGTAGCTGCGGCGGAAGCCCTGGCCGCGGGGTCGGCGGGGCCTCGGAGCTCTCCGGTGCGCGCCGCGGCCGCCGTGGGATGGCAGCGGCGACGGTCGGCGACGGCGGCGGCGACGGTGACGGGCGGCGGCGATGGCGACGGCAGTCGGCGACTGCGACAGAGACGGCGGCAAAGGGCGAGGTTCGAGGCGCTGCGTTCGAGAAGGTTTTGTTGCCTTCGGGGGTCCGGTTTCAGGCCCCAGGGCCGTCGAAAGCAGATCTGGGGTCAAAATCTGAAGCAGATGGGCCCAGGGAGGGGTCCACGGATCGATTTTGCTGCGGATTTGCCTTCATCCCCCCCTCTTGGCCTATTTTCGCGGGGCCGAGCTACCTCAGACAATTCCCCGGGGCCCACCTGACGGATCTTTGCGGCTCTAGTTCGACTCGAGTTGGACATCGACTCTCGCTCGGCTCAAGTTCGACTCTGGTCGACGGCCGTTCGACGCAGCATCGACGCCTGAGTGGAGCGAGTGGCTCCAGGCAGGTCCCCAGAAAGAGCACCTACTAATATTCATGTCCTTCTTGGCACATTTTTTCGGGGACGAGGTCGGCGGCGGTGGCGACGCTTTCTGGTGCGCCGCGGCCAGTGTGGCGGCCGGGCGATGCGCCAGCGGCGTTTGGGAAATCTTCCGGGGCTTTGTCGGAGGTTTGTGGTGATACCTCTCGATGGTTCTTTGGAGCTCTGCGGAGGCCTTCTGGAGTTTCGATCGATGTCTGATGTTTCGAAGGTTTTTTTGCAAGTTAGGCTTGTCTGGGTACAGACCTCCCAAGTGGGGTCCGAGCAGACGGGGTCGGAGGATCGCGCAGCACCGCCGATGCATCGGCGATGCGGCTCGATGTGGAGCCTGCTTCTCTCTGTATCGACGGCGCCAGAGCATTGCCGACGTCGCCGTTGCATCGTCGCCGATACATCGGCGGTGCGGCCCGTTCCCCCGATCCCATCTTCTCGGACCCCGCTTGGGAGGGCTCCACCAGGGGGGTCTTCCTTATTCTGACCGCTCAAGGTCTTTTTGCCCGTCACTGGCCCTGGGACAATCCGAAATTGACCCAACGCGAAACATAACCTTATGATGCGGTTAAGAGCTCCTTGACCCGCATCGTGAAACAAACACCGCGTGGGAGGACGGGGTTAGTTCACAGGGAGCCCAGCAGCACCCTTGAAAGGGGGCATCCAATAGTTAGTGAAGTGGCTTGCGCATTTCCGTTGACCTTCAGAAGGAGCGAGTGCTTGCGGCGATCTTGGAAGTTGTCTGGTGGGCAGGAGCTTCTTGGATGCATTCTGAAGGCTCGTGGGATGCCTGTCAGAGGCCTCTAGGGGGGCTCTTGGGGGCATCTGGGGGGCCTTTGGGGCCTTTTTGGGGGCCTCCTGGGGGCTTCTTGGGGACTCCTTGGAGGCCTCTTCGGGCCTCTTGTGGGCGCCTGGGGGGCGTCGGGCGGGACTCTTGGGGCCATTTTGGGGACATAGGCTCGAAATGTCAGTTCGTATCCCCCTTCTTGGGCCCCTCTTAGGGTCCTCTTGGGGTTCTCTTGGAGAGTCTTGGGGGTCCTTCGGCAGTCTCGGGGCCTCGTTTGGGGGCCGTCATGGGGCTCTCATGGGGGCCTCATCTGCCTTCTTGGGGCGATCCTGGGAACCCTGTGGGCCGTCTTTGACGGTGTCAGGACGGCGGAGGCGGGTGTGCTCAATCCAATATATATATATATATATATATATATATATATATGTATATATGTATAGTGGGTTTCGCCCTCTGCCGCAGGCCCCCGTAGTTCTAGTGCGTGCGGTTGCGTGGATAGCGCCGTGGGTGCTTCGCGTGGCAGGCTTCTCGGCAGCGTCTGGAGGTCATTGTTGGAGCTTCTTGGAAGCCGTTTTGGAGCCTCTTGGGGCATAGTTCGAGTCTCTTGAGCCTCTTGGGGGCCTCTTGGGGTCCTCCTGGGGCCTCTTGGGACCTTCTGGGGGCCTCCTGGAGCTCTCTGGGAGCGGAAAGGTCAAGTTTTCGGTTCGTGGACCAGCTTAGGGCCCTTTGGGCCGTCTGGGGCGCCTCTTGGACCGTATTGGGGCCCTCTTCGGCCGTCTTGGGAGCCTCTTGGGCCGTCATGGGGGCTTCTAGGGCCGTCGTGGGGCGATTTTGGGAGCCTCTTGGTTCGCCTCGGCGCGTCGGAAAGCCGAAAAGGCGAGAAGGCCAAAAACCTTGAAACACGTCAGGAAAATCGTTGATTTTGGCTTCGTGGGGCCCTCTTGGGAAGCCTCTGGAGGCCTCTGGGGCCGTCTTGGGAGCATCTTGGGCCGTCTTGGGGCCATTGTGGGACATCTTGGGGCCATCTTGGGCCGTCTTGGCCTCCTGAGGCTCACTTCGGAGCCTCTTCGGGCAATCTTGGAGGCCTCTCGGGCCGTTCTTGCCGCGGGTTGGCGTCATCATGAGAATCCAGTGGTGGCCCGGAGCAGCCAGGATTTGAGGTTCACTCCCCCACAGAGTAAACTACGATTCGAACAAATCGCACAAATAAGCAATGTGTGGCAAACGCTCGTATAACGGCGTACATATAAACATTCAAGACCAACATTTTGCGTCATGTACTTTTTCTGCGTTTGATAACTTATGTGGTCATCAGATGTCAGTCCTCTTGTGCCTGTTCTAGGCGCAGCGGGTGTAAGTAAGTCAGGCGAAAAGGTGCGGATCCGTGAACAGGTCTTGTCAATGTCGTATAGCAAAACAGGCAAGCTACATACATGTGCTGTTGCAAAGGCCATGGAAAACAGCACGTGGTGTATCTGTTCAATGATGAGTTTGTTTCAGATACACAATCCACATGTTCAGTGGGACCTAGTCCCTGAACCCTCGCGGAAATACGTGAAGAGAAATAAATTTAGGAGTTGGTGAACACCCAGGAGGATTGACTATTATGCTTCGTCTGGTAGCAAGCCGTCGCTAATCATCCCTGTCAGAATTATTTCGGGAGCAGGGCATGACTCAATGTACCGGTGATGACTGAAGCAACCAGGCAATTGACGAATTTCGATATGCCATCGTGCCACCAGTTAATGAAGCAAAAGGATGTAAAAAGGTGGAAGGGTCAACATCTGAGGTGAAACGTAGCTCTCGGTTTGGCAACGTCAATTACGGATACCACACTGATTAGGTACGAGACTTCATGCGCGACTTGGACACAACGGAGAAGATATTTGAATATTCTGCAGGATCGTTCAAAACACACTCACGTATCACTGGCGTTGGATATTTCAGGGCAGTGTTCATTATGCGATGGTTCTCTATTGCATACGATGTTAATAGTTACGTGCAATACGAGATGCCGTACAATTTCGCAGGTCCCGAGGACAGGGACATGGAGAAAATGTGTCAGTAGGCGGGATGCAGTTGTGCCCCCCAATAAACTAATCAAAGTAGAGTTTCCGCATATGGAACGAATCGAATATGAAGTTCGGACGTGTAAAATCGTCAACTTATTCTTTTCGTTGAACGTGGAAAAACTGCTAAGGTAATGTTATCGCTCTGTCAGAGAGGAGCTCTTGGCTAAGCCAGTGCGGCGGCGGACAAGAAAGCAGGGACATGAATGGTTTACGAACGCCTCATATTTGATGTATTGCCAATGCGTTTATCGACGCGCCGTTGAACTTGTGCGTTTGGGCAGATCATCGTGCGTTTCAACCGTATATGTATACAGGTAGGCAGTGTGTGGCAGGCGTTAAGAACTCGGCGTAAAAATAAGTATCGCGAAAACAAAATTACATCATGGGTTTATCTGTTTTTGATACTTGTTCGCTCATTCGCCGATGGAAACAAACAACTTATCAAGAAACCACCGATTCATACACATCCCACGAGTGAGCAATGTGTGGCACGTGGTAACACAACTGCGCGCATGTGAAACATCCAGAAAGCAAGATTCGTTCATGTGTTTGTTTTTGGGGGTGTTGTCGCTGTTGGTGTTCATTCGTTTGTGAAAGCACTTCAACGACTAAGAAAACAACGACCCGTAAGATTCGCAGAAGTAAGCTATATGCGGCAAATGCGACTACAACGGCGTACGTATAATACTACAGGCAACAGTTTTAGCCCATGCGCTGCGAGAATATGGTAAGCTTTTCGGGTCGTTCTCCTTTGAAACAAGCAAACCATTAAGAAAACAACGATTCATACGATTCGCCCAGGTAACCACTAGACGTGGCAAACGCCATCCCAATGACACACATACGGCGGGGGCGTTCGGTAAGGAATGCGCCGGGGGGGTCCTCATCTGATGAGAGCGGCGGTGATATCCAGTGCCAATCCACGATTGGGGTCCCACGGGCTTCCAGACCTTGGATTTGTTTACCCAACGGTTCCTTATCCAATTCCCTTACCGTATACAAATACAGGGAACACTAGTACTTCATGTTTTCGTTCGTTATTGATAATTGTTCTGTTCATTCTATATATGAATACAAGCAAACCGCAGTACAACAACCCTGGTATAAGTTACGCTGAGTGGCGTGTCTGTGCGGTAAAAACCATACTCGTTGAACAATACGTGTATGATTGAAGGCTGTTTCAAAACAAGAAAGAAAACAATATGATTACACCCCCGTGAAACGTCATTTTTGGAGAATAGCCCGACCACTGAAACAGGGGCGCGCAGCGTTCTTTTCCCCAGAACGGATTACATGTGTATGCATTTTTTTTAGATTTGTATTTGTACATGTATGTGTATGTGTATTTGTATATGTCAAAGTGTATGTCTCGGTATAATACGGATGTGTATGTATATATGTATATGGATGTGTATGTGTATATGTATGTATTCATACATGTATATACATTTTATCGGGATGGGCCGATGTTCGTTTTTGGGCCGCTTTGGGCGCACCGTGGGCCATTTCGAAGCCATTGGGGGTCGTCGTGGGGCTACCTTGGGCAATCTTGTCGCTTTCCTGGGTTGTTTTGGAGTTGTTTCGGCGCTCCATGCGGGCTCTCTTCGGTCGTCCTTGGAGGCAATTCGGAGGCCCTGGGGGCCACACGAGTACGCTCACGAGCTCGTCTACACCCTCACCCACCCCACCCCATCTTACCCTCGAGCGTGATCTTGGACCCCAGGGGAGGAAGAAATGGGGGAGGGGGACAGCCAGGGCCTCTTACTGCCCGATTCGATGCGATTCGATTCGTGGTCTCGGCTCGCGACTCCGATTAGATTCGATTCGCCAGCATCGGCTTCGGCCAACCAGAGCCGCGCGCGGCGATCCGATTTCGATTCGATTCGGGACGATTCGCTGACGATGGGATCCGTTTCCGGTCCGGTCCAGCTTCGCGATTCGATCCAGCCCATGCCTGACAGTCAAATGTCTCGCACGCCTGTTCGCCCCCGACAAGCAGGGATCGGCGGACCATCTGCACGGCCGAGCACATCGCGATCGGTATCGGGCCACAGCAGTTACACCGAGCGACGGTTGCCCTACAATTGGTCGCACCCAGCCGATGGACAGTCGGACCTGACATGCGACCCACAGGGGCCAGGAACCCCCACCGACACGAGAGCCAACGATTATGGTTCTGATCGTCTCGTGTGCCCGATGCCGCTGCAAGTTCACTTGGCAGATCGGTCTGGCCTGCTGCTTGTGCTTACGTGCGCATGTTGCGCTTCAGGGGTACACGGAACATCGGAACCAGGCGGATTGAGGATGAAGGAGGAGGAGCAGCGGGAGAAAGAGAAGTGCCCTTCCCCGTCTGCCTCTCCCTCTCATCCAGGACGAGGACGAAGGCGGCGACGACGACGGCAGCGGCGGCGACGACGATGACG
>CAUYUJ010020192.1:67500-126417 GCA_963575745.1 Prorocentrum cordatum
TAGTAGTAGCTTGCCACAGCTTCAAGGATGGAGGGCGGTTGGTTTTCAAAAGTGCGCATCCCGCCATAGCGCCGCGCACAGTCGTCCTAAACGCTTACCTCAGTTTCAAGGGTGGAGCGCGCATTCGTATGAAACGCTCTTTGCAGTAGCTTCAAGGATGGAGGGTGGTTCCTTTTGAAATGTGGCCTTCGCCTTATCGCCGCGCGCATGTGTTTAAACGTTGACTACAAAGGATCCTAAGGTTTTAAGTCCCAGGGGCGGTGTTCTAGGTTGATTTAGGATAACCGATTATCTGGGCGCACCGGTCACGGTGATTCGCGGTGTTGGAGTCCCAGGAATGTTGTGCTGGCGCGGTTGGGGATTGCCAGGACGCAACAGTCACGTGGCTTCGCGGGGTTCACGTCCCAGGAACTGCGTTCTGGCACGATTGTGGATTTTCACAAGGTTGTCGGTCAATCTGGCAATTCCCGCAATGTTTTTTTTCCTGCGCGCACCTGTCAAGGGGGAACTTGGAGACAGGTTTTATTGCAGCATCGTGGATGAGTCTCAGTTTTGCACCGGTCCTTCTCCTCCCTCCTCCTACTTCTTTTTCTTCTTCTTCTCCTGCTCCTCCTCCTCCTCCTCCTCCTCCTCCTCCTCCTCCTCTCCTCCTCTCCCCAAGACGCTCCAACCTCCTCCCCTCCTCCCCCTCCTCCTCTCTCCTTCCCCTCCTTCTCCTCCTTCCTCTCCTCCTCCTCCTCCATTCATTTTGCCTATCAATAACTCCTCCCTGTCGCACCTGGAGGCCGGTCGAAAGAGTGATCCGCGCGTTCCGCCTGAGATGTCCTCACCATCTAGGATCCTGCAGCTGAGGAATGAGCGACACCTTCACGGCTCGAGGGCGGGTGGTTTTCAAATTGTGGCTCTCGCCTAGGCGCCGCGCACATTCGGTTTTCTCAAACAGTTGCAATACATTCACGGACTGAGGACGGGCGGTTTTCAAAATGTGGTTCTCGCGTTAGCGCTGCGCACATTCGTTTGAAACAGGTGCAATATTTTCGCTGATTGAGGGCGGTTCGTTTTCAAACTGTGTCTCTCGCATTAGCGCCGCGCGCATTCATTTCAAACATTTGCAATATTTTCATCGGTTCCCATGGTCCACGTGTGAGAAATGGTGTTGTGGAAGGATTCGCGATTGTGAGGGCGCAGCAGTTACGTTAATTCGTGGTGTTGAAGTCCCAATAGCGGCATTCTGGCACGATGCAGGATCGTCAAGACGAGCCAGTCAGGTTGATCCGTGGCGTTGAAGTCCCGAGAATGATGATTTGGTATGATTTACGGTCTTCAAATGGTTGTCTCCCAACGAGGCGGTTCCTTCAGTAAAAATGAACCCTTTAGGGGCCTACGAGGAGGGAGCTCGGATGGAGGGAGGGTTTATTCCGACATCGTTAGTGAGTCTTGGGTTTGCACTGGTCCTCCTCCTTCTCCTCCTCCTCCTCCTCCTTCTCCTCCTCCTCCTCCTCTTCCTCATCTCTCCTCATCCTCCTCCTCCTCTCTCTCCCCTCCTCCTCCTTCTCCTCCTCCTCCTCCTCCTCCTCCTCCTCTCCTCCTCCCCTCCTCCTCCTCATCCTCCGCTGTCCTCCTCCTCTTTCTTCCTGTCGGCTTGGGAGGATCCAATTGGCGAGGGTTAGCAGCAGATCTCCAGTGGATTAACCCTATTGCTTTTTTCATGTCCTTGGTGTTTGCCTCCGTGGCGGAGCCCTCGTGCCCTGGCGCCGTCTTGCGTGGATCTGGAACGGAAAAGTGCCTCCCCCCCAGGAGGGCTTGGGATTTTTAGGGGCCCGTGGATCTGACACATCACATCGTCGGATGTCCTGGGCACTCGGCATTCCATAATACAAGGGGAGGGTGTCTGATTGGAGCTGTCTTGGGGTGTTCCAGGGGGGTCTGGGCAAAAGGCAGCCCTTTCACGGCTGGTCTGGCGGGGGTCTAAAACTGCTCATCTGGGAGGGCTGTGAATCCCTCCCCTTGCCTACAAAAATTTGGGGTGCGTACTCGGGGCGTTCCAGGAGGGGCTTCGACTTCGAGGCATCGGGCGGGGGTTGTCCTCCTCTCTTCCTGGGCGGAGGGCCCGCGGCCTGCTGGCGGAAGCAGAACAGGGGCCGGCCTGCCAGCGGAAGCTGCCGGAAGTGAAGAATCAGGGGCGGCCAGACCGACCCCCAGCAAGCCATCCCTTTCTGTGACGGCCCCCCCCTTTGCCTCGCCCCAAGACGGTGGGAAAGGCGAGGGTGTCGCCATTGAAGGGGCTGGTTTGCGAGGGGTCGGTCAGGCCGCGACCGAGAAGAATGCGCGCTCCCATGAGTCGGGGTCTCGTGACCGCAATGTTTTGGGACTTGGGTCCCAGGGTACATGAACGACCAGTCAGATCATAAGGGGGTGCACACATCTGCATTGGCAGCGCTGTCTCTGCCTCGCGCTCTGTCTGCACTTGGCTCGTGGTGCGAACGGCACGTCGCACGAGCTGAAGGGCCAGCACCGTCTCGTGCTGATGCTTGCGAGGCGAACGTGTTTAGGGACACGGGGTCGTCCCCCGAGGCCCGAGGATGTCCCGGACGACTGGGGCCGCCGGGGTCCCAATCCCGTGCGGTCATGGGCCGTGCTGTGAGGTCACCGCACGGTCTTTCGCCGCACCGTTTCAGGACCCCGCGCGGGTGTCCCTCCCGACTTCACTTTTGCCCCCGCCCCACTTTTAGTGATGGGCCGATTTTCCACCACCACTGTCATAGGTAGGAGAGGGAGAAGGAGGAGGAGGATGAGGAGGAGGAGGACAAGGAGGAGGAGGAGGAGGAGGACAAGGAGGAGGGGGAGGAGGAGGAGGAGGAGGAGGAGGGAGGTGGAGGAGGAGGAGGAGGGCATGGACAATGGAGGAGGAGAGAGGAGGAGGAGGAGGAGGAGGAGGAGGAGGAGGAGGAGGAGGACCTCCCCATCCTCCCTTCTCCCCCGCCGTGCCTATGGTGGTGGTGGTGGAGAGCTGGCCCATCTTTTCGGCCCCCCCGAAGGAGACGTCAGTCTGCTTGGGCTTCCCGAGCGGGCCGACGTGGGGATGCCTTCCGCCGACGCGTGGCGCTCCGGTGCTGGGCCACACGGGACGGCCCGGGGCGCTCCTCCGTAGCATTCGGTCGGCCATGTCCTCCGGCAGGCGGATTTTGGACAAAAGATTGCAAAACAAATATATTCAAAACATACCCCGAAATAATCCCAAATAGTCCAGACATCGTCCTGAGACTTTGTTTACTATTTCCAAAAATTTGCCCTGTAGAGGCATAGGCCCCACTTAACCCTAGCACTCCCGGCGCGGCGCCCATGGGAATGGTTGTGGCCATCCCCCTCCAAGTATAGGCGGCGAGCGTGGAGGGGAAGTAAGAAGGAGAAGGTCTTCTCAGAAGGCGGCGGGACTCCTCAGAAGCCCTCGCGCCTTCTGAGAAGATAGTTTTGTGTCTGCGGGGATGGCTTAGAAAACTTTTCAGAAGGCCAGGGGACTTCCGAACCTTCTCAGAAGGCCTTCTCCTTCTCAATTCCCACCCCTCGCTCGCCGTCAACAATAGCACCACACCATTGGTCACCTTGGGCGAGGGTCACTCGAGCCTCCCCCGTCCCTGCTCCACGCGCACTCGGCTTCAAAAGCTACAGCAGTCCCGAGGATGGAGGGCGATTCCTCTTCAAGATGGGGCTCTCTCCAGAACGCCGCCCACGCTCATGTCAATATCGAAGACTCCTGCTGCGAATCACCGCCGCCTCCTGCTTTTCAGGATACGCCTATGTGGCCAAACGTTTGGGCAAAGTTTGGCCTCGCTATTGGACCAGGCGTTCCCCCAGCCGTTGTGGAAGCCCTTCGGGGAACACGGGGGAGAGGAAGAGGAGGATGAGGAGAGAGCGAGAGAAAGAGAGAGAGAAAGAAATAAAGAACAACATAATGAAAAAGAGAAACAGAGAGGGAGAGAGAGAGAGAGAGAGAAGAACAAGGAGGATGAGGAGAAGGATATGGGGAGACCTCTTGGGAGTTTCTTGGGGCATTATTTGGGCCTCCTGGTAGCTTCTTGGAAGCCTCTTGGGAGCCTTTTTGGGGTCTCTTTGGCAAACTTACGGCGTTCCTAGTCCGCTTGACGCTGTCGGAAGTCGGCTTGGGAGCATCTCTGGGCCGTTGGGGGGCCCTCTTGGGGCGCTTCAGGGCCGTCTTGAATGCCATCGTGGGCGTCTTGAATGCCGTCGTTGGCGTTTGGGGGCCCTTTGGAGGCCGTCTTGGGAGCCTCTTGGGCTGTCCTGGGTTCATCTTGGAGGCCTCGTGGGCGATCTTTGAGTAATATTGGGGGCCTCTATCACCGTCTTGGACCTTCGGAATTGTGTGTTTGAAGCAAATGCCCAAATCCTTCGCACACCTAAGGCACGTCAGTGATGTTGGGGTCTTCGGGCCTTTCTGGAGAACATGCTTCTGGGGGTGTCTTACGGGCCTTCTGTGCGCTTCTTCGGCCGTCTCGGGCTGTCCTGGACCATTTTGGCGGTCTTGGAGGCGTCTTGGAGGCTATCTTGGGCCTATGTGGGGCTCGCTTGGGGCCATCTTGCCTGTCTTGCAGGCATCTCGGAGGCCATCTTGGCCGTCTTATAGGCTATCTTGGCGGTCTTGGAGAGGTGTTATTTGCGAATGTACGCTGCCTTTCGGGAAGCCGGCAGGCTGGGCCGAGACCTCAAGGGAGTTCTCCACAAACGGACCAGCAACTTGCCAGACGTTTGGCACTCCGTGCACTCATGTGGCAAGATCACAGGGGGCGGCGGATCGAAGACGCATACGGCGAACCCCTGTCGCCCCCTGCCTTTGGGATACCTCAACGTGGCCGAGCGTTGTGGCCAGAGCTCGGCCAAGCTATCGGACTACGTATTCCCCCCCCAGCCGTTGTCCAAACCCTTCGGGGACCACGCTCGGGAGGAAGAGAAGGAGGAGAAGGGAGGAGGAGGAGGAGGAGGAGGAGGAGGAGGAGAAGGAGGAGGAGGTGATGATAATGAGGAGGAGGAGGAGGAGGAGGACGAGACTTCTTGGGAGCCTCATGGGGCACTGTTAGAGCCTCCTGGGGACATCCTGGGAGCCTCTACGAGGCCTCTTGACTGCCTTGTTGGACCCCTTGGGGGCCTTGGGGGGGTTCTTGAGCCGTCTCAGAGCGTTCGTGGCCCGCCTGGCGCAGTATGACGCCTTCTTTGGGGACTCTGGGCCGACTTGGGGCCTCTTGGGGCTCTTCCAGGCCGTCTCGGGAGTCTCTGAGGCCGCCTTGGAGCTCGCTTCGGGCCATTTTGGGGGCCTCTCGGGCCGCCTTTCAACGCCTTTTGTGCCGCCATTGGGCCGTCTTGGAAGCATCTTGAACGATCCTGGGGCGATTTTTGGGGCCTCTTGGGCCGTCTTGGTCCGTCGATAGGAGAAAAGAGAGCAACTACCCAAATCGCCGAACACATGAGGAAACACTATGATTTTGATTCCCTGGGGCCGTTCTGGAGGACGTCATGGAGGCTTGGGCTGTCTTGGAGGCTTCTTGGGGCCATGTTTGGGCCACCCTGAAGTTATCTTAGGTCGTCTTAGGTCTTCTGGGGCTGTCTTGGAGACACTGTACGGCCATCTTGGGCTTTCTTGGGGCCATCGTCTCAGTCTTTGAGGCTATTTTGGGCGTCTTTGAGGCCTCTTGGTCAGTCTTTTTTTGGGGAGGCCGTCTTGGCGGTTTCTTGGGTTGGCTTTGGAAGCCTCTTGGGCGACCTTGGGCCGATTTTGGGTGCTGGTCGTCTTGGGCCGTCTTGGGCCATCGGGAGGCCGACAAGGAGCAACAGCCGACAGCCTTCTGAAGCCTATGAAACATCAGAAGTTGTTGTGCTCCTTCGGGCCTTCCTGTCTGTCACCTTGGAGGCCTCTTGGACCGTCTTGGCGGCTTCTTGGGAGCTTCTTGGGCCGACCTGGGCCATGTGGAGGCCATCTTAGGGCGTCTTGGGTGCATCTTGGGCGGTCTTGGAGACATCTTGCGGCCATCGTGGCTTCTCTTGGAGGCATTTTGGATGCCTTTGGGTGCCATAGTGAGCATCTAGGAGGCCTGTAGGATCGTCTTTGGGCCATTTCGGGGCCGTTTTGGAGCCTGCTTGAGCCGCATGGTGCCATCTTGGAGGTATCTGCGGCGATTTTGGGGAGATCGTGGGGGTCTGTAGGGCCGTCTTGGGCCGTCGGATGGCCGAACAGGAGCGACAATCAATCACCTTCAAACACCTGCAGAAAAGGTAATGACTTTGTGATGTTTTTGAATATTATTGTGCATTTTCTTGAAAGTCTCTTGGGAGCGTCTTGGGGAGTTGTTGGCCATCTGGATTCCATCTTAAGCCGTTTTGAGTGAATCTTGGACCGTCTTGGCCACATGTTTCTGCCATCTTGGGCTCTCTCGGAACAGTATTGGCCGTCTTTGAGGCGTCTTGGGACCATCTTGGAGGCCATCGTGGGCCATCTCAGCCGTGTTGGAGGCGATCTGGCCAGGCCAGAGAGTGGGGAGTAGTTTGAGGAGCTTTCCCAGTGGCCAGCGGGCTGGGCCAAAGCCCCAGTGGTCGACTAGACGTCAGGGTGACCTTTCGCCGGAGTGACCTTTGGTGCGGGCACAGATGGGTCCCCAGATGGCTGAAAACGAGGCAGTAGCAGCTGCTTGCGCGCCCAGGTTTGGTCCCCCCGCGGCCCCCAAAAAGTCGGGCACCAAAGGTCACTCTTACCCAGGGTCACTCTTGCGAGCAGTCCAAGTGGAAGCTCTCCAGGAAAGAACCAACACCCTCGTCGTCCGGCACGCCGTGAACCCCTGTGGCAAACCATGGGAGGCTGGCGGGCGAAGGAAAGAGCGAGACACGGGTGATGACCTGCTAGGTTGGGCGGAGGGGGCTCCCTCGGTAGTGGCGTAGCGCGCACAATTTGGTCAAATTCTCCCGGGGAGGGTGGGGCAGGACGGCCCAAGAGGCGCCCAAGACGGCCTCATATACTCCCAGGGCGGCCATATAGAGGTCCTAGACGGCTCCAAGATGGCCCGAGAGCGCTCCAAGAGAGCCTAAGGCCGCCCAAGTCTGGTCGAAGATGGCCTACGACGGCTTCCAGACGGTCCACAAGGACTCCAAGACTGGCCATCAGGCGCTCCAGAAGACCCCTAAGAGAGCTTCAGGAGGGCGAAAACATTGATCCCCCAATGATTTCTCAATGTTTTCAGGGTTCTCGCCTTTTCGGGATTTCGACGGCCCAAGACGGCCCGAAATGCGACAATATCGCCCCAAGACGGCCCCCCAGGGGGTTCCAAATGAGCGCTCAGAGAGTCCTGGGAGGCCGCCACGACGGCCAAAGAGGGCCCTCAGAGGGCCCGAAGACGGCCCATGAGGCTCCCGAAGACGGCCCAAGGGGTCCCCGAGACGGCTCAAGAGCCTCTCCAGAGGGCCCACTGGACGGCCCGAGGAGCCCAGGAGACTCCCGAAAGAGTCCCAAAAGTGCCGTAAGAGGTCCCCAAGAGTGCCGTAAGAGAACCCCAAGATGGCCCCAAGTCAGGGAAAGCCATCCGAAACGGCCCAAGAGGTCCCCAGAACATCCCAAGAGAGCCCCAAGAGACCCCCAAAGAGTCCCCAAAGGACCCCCCCGCACGGCCCAATGACGGACGCAGCTTTGACGCAAAGGCTCCCAATAGCACCAGGTGGCCGCACAGTCTTTTGCACGCGAATCGGTGACGTAGACATCTTTGTGAACGCTCTGGGTCCCAAGAACGAGTATTGAGCCTCCGTAGCCATTTTAGCTTCAGCCATTCTAGCTCAAGGGTCAAGCCTTGTGGCTCAAGTTGCTGCCAGCACTGCTTCCGGCGCAGCCAGGAGTAAGTATTGTTGTGGGCACGTCGACGGTTTGATTTCGTGTGCCAGAGATCATGGATCTGCTCGACAGTGGATTTGCAGGTCGTACTTGCACATGCATCGTCAGCTGCCACAAGAATACATGGAAGACTGCCGTTGCAGCGGCCAAATCAAAAGGAGATTCGCTTGCTGCGCTTTTCGAGCCTTCGTGGGAAACTTGGAAAATGATATATGGTGGTAACGTTGAGCGCTACGCATCGGGGACGTCAAACGTGACAAAGTGGATCGTAATTCATGGGCCTGGTGGACCAGGAGATCTGGGTAAGGCTCAGGCAGAGGAAGTATCGTATTTATCGTCGTTGAAGAAACTGTGTGATACGCACTACACGAAGCCTATCCGTAAGGGCTTCGCCCCCTGCCGCCGGCCCCCTCTCTCGGAGAATGGGCCATGGAAGAGCTAAGTCATGAGGCCTTGGCGCTGTCGTGAAGCAGTATCGAAACTTCATGCGAAGCCGAGTCGCAATCAGCAAAACCAACTGATCACAAGAGGGGTTACCACACCTGGCGATTGGTAAGACGTGTATGGTTTAAGGGCTTGGTTACCACACCTTGCGATGAAAGGGCCGAGGGAGTTCTCGCAGTTTGGGTTACCACGCCTTGCGATGGATGTGCGTGATGGGTTCGAATTTCAGAAATGTGGCAAATCCCATGTGTTTTTGGACCCTGACCCCGCGGATCTGCGTGAGGGGTGGCACCGAATTTCAGAAATGTGGCAAATCCCCTGTGTTTTTGGACCCTGACCCCGCGGATCTGCGTGAGGGGTGGCACCGAATTTCAGAAATGTGGCAAATCCCTGTGTTTTTGGACCCTGACCCCGCGGATCTGCGTGAGGGGTGGCACCGAATTTCAGAAATGTGGCAAATCCCTGTGTTTTTGGACCCTGACCCCGCGGATCTGCGTGAGGGGTGGCACCGAATTTCAGAAATGTGGCAAATCCCTTGTGTTTTTGGACCCTGACCCCGCGGATCTGCGTGAGGGGTGGCACCGAATTTCAGAAATGTGGCAAATCCCATGTGTTTTTGGACCCTGACCCCGCGGATCTGCGTGAGGGGTGGCACCGAATTTCAGAAATGTGGCAAATCCCATGTGTTTTTGGACCCTGACCCCGCGGATCTGCGTGAGGGGTGGCACCGAATTTCAGAAATGTGGCAAATCCCCTGTGTTTTTGGACCCTGACCCCGCGGATCTGCGTGAGGGGTGGCACCGAATTTCAGAAATGTGGCAAATCCCTGTGTTTTTGGACCCTGACCCCGCGGATCTGCGTGAGGGGTGTCGATTTCGAGCCCCCCCAGCAATTCAGACAACGCGCTTAGGGGACGCTGGAAAATTCTGTTTGGGCCTCCCCCCCCCTCGCGCGGTCAATCAACTAGTTACAGTAACCAGCAAGAAGTCAACTAGTTACAGTAACCAGCAAGAAGCAGAATTGTAACACTGGAAACTAGAAACTACAACTGGTACAGGAAACTGCGAATCACGTGCCTACAGCCTGGTGGCCCCACAAGGGGGCCGGCGGATAATGATAATTTTCATGTCCGTGGCCCAGTATGCATTTGGTGCATCTGCAGGCGATTTGGTCGAGAGCATGATTGAACACGAATTGCCAAATGATGGCAAGTTGTCGAAGGGAGATGTCGGTGTGGTGAAAGCCATGTCTACTTCAGACCCCAACCGTTTCTTGTGCGAGGTCAAGAATTCCCTGTTCGATATGGTGCCGTCCCAGGTGAAGCAAACGAACTTTCGAGTTGGCGACTTGGTCGAGAGCATGATTGAACACGAATTGCCTAATGGTGGCAAGTTGTCGAAGGGAGATGTCGGTGTGGTGAAAGGCGTGTCTACTTCAGACCCCAACCGTTTCTTGTGCGAGTTCAAGAATTCCTTGTTCGATACGTTGCCGTCCCAGGTGAAGCAAACGAACTTTCGAGTTGGCGACTTGGTCGAGAGCAAGGTTGAACACGAATTGCCTAATGGTGGCAAGTTGTCGAAGGGAGATGTCGGTGTGGTGAAAGGCATGTCTACTTCAGACCCCAACCGTTTCTTGTGCGAGTTCAAGAATTCCCTGTTCGATATGTTGCCGTCCCAGGTGAAGCAAACGAACTTTCGAGTTGGCGACTTGGTCGAGAGCAAGGTTGAACACGAATTGCCTAATGGTGGCAAGTTGTCGAAGGGAGATTTCGGTGTGGTGAAAGGCATGTCTACTTCAGACCCCAACCGTTTCTTGTGCGAGTTCAAGAATTCCCTGTTCGATATGTTGCCGTCCCAGGTGAAGCAAATTTCGAGTTGGCGGTTTGGGCGAGAGCATGATTTAGAGTTGTCATCGGGTAGTGGTACGTCTGTTGTGGTGATGGGCATTGCGTGCGCATGGCTGGTTGGTACAAGTGAGGTATCGGGGATGTCTATTAGGTTCTCTGGTGGGGCGAGTCGGCTGTAGTGGTTTCGGCTGCATGTTCCGATCGCGTCGAGCATGTTGGACGGCTCAGAGGTTTGCAGCCTTGTCCGCTGTGCATTCACTCGAGCAGGGTCTATGAAGTGTATTCCGTGCTTCTCTGCTTCGCCTGCAGTGCGTCCAGCCATCATGTTCATTACAGGCGGTTGTTTCATTTGCAAGGCAAGACCTGTTTCGACGCACCTGAGAGGACCTCAGCTGTGCCCGCCAAGTGTTTATTGTTGAGCCCGTGTGTGAGCCAGAACGGTCGCACCGACAACACATTGCATGGCCGCATCCGTTTCGTGCTGAGGTCTTCGCATCTGCAGCAGAAAAGTCAAGAGCGAGTAGTGGGCCAGAAAGTTCCGAATGCCCAGGTTCCCAATAGCGAACGGTGACAGAAATAACCTTAACGCCAAGGCTTCCAAGAGCGAGCGGTTACATAAACAGCTCCTAACTCTAAGGCTCCAAAGGGGGAGCGGTGACCTTCTCAGCTCCTCACACCCCAACTTCCAAGAGCGAGCGGTGACGTGACAAGCTCTTGACGCCAAGGCTCCCAAGAGCGAACGATGACGTAAGTCGCTCATTACGCCAAGGCTCCCAATACCGAACGGTTGCGCACAAAGCTCTTCACACGGAGGCTGCCAAGAGTGATCGGTGACGTGAACAAGCTGTCAACGCCAAGGCCCCCAACAGCGCAAGATGCCACGAGCCTTCTTGGCTGCTCCCGTGCCAGTCCAGGGTTGATGCATTCGGCCTATCCCGCTACCGTGCCCAGATTGTGGGTCAGAGGCCTCAGGGATGCTTCTCGGGGCCTCTTCTGAGCGCTCTCATGCCTCTTTGGGACAGTAGTGGGGCTTCTCGGGGGCAGTCTTGGGGGGGGGTCCAGTGGGGGCCTCTTCCGACCCTCTTGGGGGCCTCTTGAGGCTTCCTAGCTTCTTCCAGGCTTCTTAGGGCCTCCTGAGGGGCTGAGGGCTCGAAATGTCCGTTCGGGTCCCCCGTCTGGGTCCCCTCTTGGAGACGTCTTTGGAGCCTCTTGGGCCGTCTTGGAGGCCTTGGACCGTCTTGGGGCTCTCTGGGGCCGTTGTGGAGCCTTCTTGGAGGCCTCTTGAGCTGTCTTGGGACGATCTTGGGAGCCTCGTAAGCCGTCTTGGAGCGTCGGGAAGCCAAAAGGCGAGAAAGTCAAAATCATTCTACAACCATGGGGGAAGTCAATGATTTTCACCTCTAGGGGACCTCTTGAGAGCTCTGTTCTTGGAGGCCTCTGGGAGCGTCTTGGGGCCTCTTCGGCAGTCTGGAGGCCATCTTGGGCATCTTGGCGCGATCTTTCGGCAAGTGTGGGCTCTCTTCGACCGTGTAGACTGCCTACTGGGGCTTTGTTGGCCCGTTTTGGGGCCCTCCGGGGCGAGGGGACCGTCCCGGAGCCCCACGCGATCCACCCCAGCAGCCCCTGGGAGCGCCCGGGAGCACCCGAGAAATCGGAGGTCTTGGCCTTTGAGAGCCCTGCGACGCCTGTACCTGTCAGGGCTGCGTGAGCCTTGGGGCACTCCACGCGTGCTCAAGGCACGGTGACAGATCTCGCGACGACTGCGAGGATGGGGCACGGTTCCTTCTCGAAAAGGGGCGCTCGCTCGAGACGTCCTCGACGTTGACAGCCAGGCGTGTCAATTTGCGCGGTAGTTTCACGGGTGGGGAGCTGTGCTTTTTCACAGCAGGGGTTTCGCAGGACACCTCGGTGAATTGCATGATCGTACCTTCTCGCATTCCAGATTGCGGTGGAGGCGTTTGCTAAGCAATAGTCCCAGGAGGCGCCATGGGATTGCTTAGCCAATGAGGGCGGCGGTGATGTCCGTGGCCGATCCACGATTGGAGTCCCACTGGCTTCCGGGCCCTGGACTCCTTATCTAAAGGGTTCCTTACCCAGTGCCCCCCCCGTCTGCGCAAGAAGGGTACGAAGCAGCTGCTCTCCAGAAGGGGGCCCTCCCCGGAGCAGCAGGCCTGCGGGGTGCTGGTCTCTCAAGGGGCGAATCCTGCAGTGAGAGGGAAGGCTTGTACAGTGGGGGCCCATGCCAAGAAGCACCCTGCCTTGCCTCCTGTGTGCCCTGGGTGTCTTGGGTGTCGATGGTTCTGCTATGGAACGCGTGACGTTCCCACGCCAAAGATCAATGGGCGTCCTGGGGTCTCAGGGTTGGGTTTCTTGTGGAAGGTTTCTCGTGGACCGGCCTCCGCTGTAGGGGCTGATGAGGAGGGGACTTGGGAATTCCATATTGTGCGCAGGAAGGATGCGAGGCAGCTCCTCTCCAGAAGGGGGCTCTCCCCGGAGCGGCAGGCCTCGGGAGTGCTGGTCTCTCAAGGGGCGCTCCCTGCAGTGAGCAGGAGGGCTTGTACGGTACGGTAGGTTCGTGCGGCGTTGGCGCGCCAGCGACGCGTGCGAAGGCGTTCAAGGTTGAATTTCAACCTTGAACGATCGGGGCCGCGATCGATTCAAGGTGGAACGATCGACGCGGTGTCTGAAGCCTTTGCGCGCGCCGACGCCGCACGAACCCACCGTAGGTTCGTGTCGTGTCGACCGGCGGCGACCCCGCCAGCGGCGTTCAACGTTGAACGCCGCGGGCGACCCAGAATCGTTCGATGTGTAACGATTCTGACGTTTCGGAAGCGGCCGATCGATCAAGGTTGAACGATCCCCGCGGTGTCAGAGACCAACGCCGAAGTCGGCACGACACGAACCTGACGCAGGGACTGATGAGCAGGGGACTTGGGACGGGAGGGTGTATTGCAGCATCGTTGATGCGTCTTGGATTCAGTCTGCGGCGGCGCGCGCACCTCCGACGGTGCACAGTTTTCATCGGGTGCCAGGCGCGCTCAGCCCCGCCGCCTCTCAAAAACGGGGGGGGGTCACCCCCTGGTAGCGGCACGCCAACGGTCGCTCCCAGGGGGCAGCGGGTGCGCTGCCCAGGGCTTGGAGAGTAGGCACGCGGGAGCCCCGAACAAAAACCAGGGCGAAGACGTCGCCGATCGCGAAAGTACTCTTCTGCCTTCTGCCTGGGGGCCTGGGGCATGCGGGCGAGCCCAAGACGCACGGAAAGCTCAAGCCTCGAACCTCTAGGTCGAGGAGGAGAAGGAGGAGGAGGCGGAGAGGAATGGGAGGAGGAGGGGGGGAGGAGGAGGAGGAGGAGGAGGAGGAGGAGGAGGAGGAGGAGGAGGAGGTGGAGGGGAGGAGGAGGATGAGGACAATAGTAAACCCAGGATGCATTAACGATGCTGCAGTACACCTTCCTTTCCGAAGTCCCCTCACCAGTCCCCGCCAAGTGTTCCACTCCAGTGTGGGAATCGCTTTCCGTGTTTTGTTTTTGTTTTTGAAAAGACGCACAGAAGTCGGATGATGAAGTTCAAGCTAGTGTCAAGTGATAGTCCCGTTTTGACAGCACTCCAATCCGTGCGAAATGTTGCCCAATGTCAAAGTTGTTGCCATACCCTTGCGAACTTTTCAAGCGAGAGCCCCATTTTGAAAAGGAGGTGCCCTCCATCCTTGAAGCTGGAACACCGTTTGGTACTTTGAGTTCTAGAGTGCGAGGCAGTCTCCAGATAGAGCCGCATTTTAAATACGAGCCAGCCTCCATCCTCGTAGCTGCTCGTCTAGTTCAACACTTTTGAGTGTGGCGCCCAGGCGAGAGCCGCATTCTCAAGACCACCACACCTCCATCCGTGTAAAGCTCAGAATGTTCAAGGCGAGGATGCGCAGCGCTGAGGCGAGGGCTGCTTTTTGAAAACAGCCTTCCATTCATGCTTGCAGCTGTTGGATATTTGCAAAGCGAGTGTGCGCGGCACAGTTGCGACAGCCGCATTTTGAGCACGACTGGACGTGTAAGCCAAATGATGCAACCTTTGCGGCGTACGCTACGTCGGGCAAGCTATGGGGTGCAGACTATTGGGTGCAAGCGATGCGGCGCAAGCTACGTATATGGTGCAAGCTGTGTGGTGCAAGCTGAGGTGCCCACGGCCAGGCGTGTGGCGAAACGCTGGCCATCCCCAGCCAGCGCACGGGGCGCACACCAGGCACCCACGGCCGGGAACGTGGCGAAGCTCCGGCTCGCCCCTCCAATGACTTTGAAGAGCCTAGGTGACGACCCCTCTGTGCAAGCACAGTTCGGGGAATGTGCTCGTCGCTGAGGCGAGAACGGCATCTTGGCCCCCACGCGCCATCCGTGGAGTCTGTTCAAGCGAATGCTCGTGGCGCTAAGGCGAGAGCCGCATCTTGCGAACGACCGGCCCTCCATCTCTTTGTTTGGCCTGTGTTTTTGTGTGAGTTGCAGGATCGCGCGGCGTATGGAAGTCTCAAGCGTAACGCCCCGCCCGGCCTACGGACACGTCTGGTGGTGCGACAAGGGGGGAGGAGGTTCTAAGGACGAGAGATGCAGCAGGGGAAAGAGGTAGATGGAAAAGGAACAGGACGGAGCAAGAGGAGGAGGAGGAGGGGGGGGAGAGGAGGTGGAGGAGGGTGAGGAGGAGGAGGAGGAGGAGGAGGAGGAGGAGGAGGAGGAGGAGTGGGAGAGAGAAGGAGGGGAAGCAGAAGGGGAGTAGGAGTTGCAGGGGTGGGTGGCGGAGGATGAGGAGGAGTAGGAGGAAGAGGAGAAGGATGAGGACGAGGAGGAGAAAAGGGGAGTGGGTGGAGGAGGGGGAGGAGGAGGAGGAGGAGGAGAAGGAGGAGAAGGAGGAGGAGGAGCAGCAGCAGAAGGAGCAGGGGAAAGAGGAGTGGTGGATGGAGGAGGAGGAGGTGGATGAGGAGAAGGGGAAGGATGAAAAAGGGGAGGAAGAAGAGGTGAGGAGGAGGAAGAGTGGGAGGAGGACGTGGAGGATGAGGAGGAGGAGGAGGAGGAGGAGGAGGAGGAGAGGAAGAAAGGAGGAGGGGGGTGGAGGAGGAAAGGAGGTCAAGGTGGATTATGCCGAGCTGATCGGCCCCCGCCATGCGGAGGAGCCCCAGGAGCGACCTGGACAAGCCGGGCGAGTTCTACACCCACAAGTGGCACGCCAGGGAGGGGGGAGGGGGGGGCAGGGACGTCGGACTTCTGGTGGAGGCGTCTTTGTTGTTGTTGTTGTTGTCGTCGTCGTCGTCGTCGTCGTCGTCGTCGTCGTCGTCGTCGTTGTTGTTGTTGTCGTTGTTGTTGTTGTTGTTGTTGTTGATGTTGTTGTTGTTGTTGTTGTTGTCGGTGTTGTTGTTGAATATTATTACTTCTAAAGAATAATTATTGTTGGGCCCCCTGGTGCACGCCCCCCTCGCCGCGCCTAGGCCGCAGCCACATTTTCATCATTTTCGTGAGGAAGTCTCAGGCAAAACGGGGGAGTCCGGATCCGGTTGTTTTGTTGACGCCCGCTTTCCCTTTCAAAAAACAATATAAAATGACATGTCTTGTTCTAACATAACCAAACTTCAAGAATCCTTTGCAACATATGACACGAAGTGCACACTCGCGCGCGCAAGATGAAATCCTTCCTAAACCTTAGTTTTCGTAGCGATTTTAACATAAAAACATGAAAAACCCAATGGTTTTTCAAAAAAAACAGTTTCAAAAATTCATCCCGCGCGCTCTTGCGGATTTCTTAGGAAACCCAACACTTTTTCAACATTTCTGTCAAACGGGCTCTTGCGAGCAACTTTTTCACGTGCTTCGAACTTCTGCAACAACGGTTGCGCGCTGCCAGGGCCATCATCCCTGTCAAATAATACCATATGGGACACATTCGTTTTTTCTTCGCGCGCGCACGCCGAAATCTTCAAAAACCATTGGGTTTCTTAGGAATTTTAGCACCGCGCAACATAAAATCATACGAATCGCACCGTAGGTCCTCGAAACACATCTGTACGAATTTTCAAAATTTCTACCCGCGCGCGCTGTCCGAATCCTAAAAAACCAATGGTTTTTCAACACTACCTGGTTCCAAAAAAACAGGTGTCCAGTGTTGGAACGGGGAAAAATCGTATACTAAGCTAGCGTCCAGAAAATGTTACCACAACAAGTCACTGTACCCATGCGCCAGTGTAGTAGCCACGGTCGTCCGCAGGCCACGAAGTGAAGTGTCCGAACGTCATAGGGCGGGAAGCTGGGTGTGGGTGGTGGCGAAGAGTCGTTTGGAAATGTGGTAGAGCTTGAACCGGCCCCCCCACAAAGTGGGGGTATTGGCGGGCGTCGTATGAAAACCCTGGCACTGGTGAGAACGGAGTGTCCCCACGTTCTAGTAATTGATGCTGTTGTTGTTGTTGTTGTTGCTGTTGTTGTTGTTGTTGTTGTTGTTGTGTGTGCATGCGTACAGGTGTATACAGAGTACCCATATGTAGACATGCATGTATACATACATACTCAGATGTGCATACTCATGTTTAGGTGTGCACGCGTACATGAGCACCTATACATACATGTGTGTGCGCATGCCACAGTTATGTATGATAAGAGTTCCGCGTGCTTCCTCCTTGATATCAGGTGTTTCTTGGAGCTACTTTCTGGCCCCAGGGTAACCACACATGGACCCGAGACGGGATACTGTCCCCAGGGAAGCGGCGGGACCCCCATGGGGCCTGCGGATTGAACAACTCCCACCGTCGCATGTCTGGAGGGGAGGGGACTTCGAGGACTTGAAGGATCGAGTGTGAAGGTTTGCTGTGCGCTCTCGCAGCAGATGTTCGGCACAAGTCTCTCGCTCGCCTCGCCCCCCTCCCGCTCCCTTGCGGCGTGTTTGGGCGCCGGCGGGGGGGAGGGGGGAAAGCGAGAGGGGCGAGGGAAGCCTGAGGCATTGGGAGCTTTTTGTCGGCCCTTGGGCTCCTACGCGCCTCCAGCGACCTCCAAAGATCCCCGCGGACAGGAAGGGAGATGCGACCCAGAACTCCTGGCGCGGCTGACAACGACAACACCATCAAGAACAGCAGTAATAACGCTACCAATTAGATTATTTTATAACTAATGCAAGCAATCGTACGAATACTCGTAGCATTAAATGATAAAACAAGCATATACAATCATAGTATTCAGAAGTTGGCGAACACCAAGTTCAACACCACCACCAACAACAGCAACAACAAACACACAACAATAACAACAACACCAACAACCACAACAACACCAACAGCAACTACACCACCAACATCAACAGCAGCAACAATTGCACCAATACCAACAACCACAATAGCAGCATCAATTCCAACACCAACACCGACACCAACCACAACAACACCAACACCACCACCACCACCAACAACAACAACAACAACAAACACTACTTCGTTTTTCCGGTTTCCGGGGCCCTGGAGCCTTGAGAGAACGAACCGCGGCGAACCAAACGGTCCCGGGGATGAGGCCAAGAGTTTCATGGGGGCCCACGTCGCGAACGGGTGGGGGGGGCCCATGCCTCCAGTCTAGGGCCCCCCCTGAGTTGGGGGTGGCTGGGCCAGGGCCCGCTGGAAGTTGAGGACCTCGTATTTCTGAAACGTTGGGTGCGGCGATCGCTGGCGCCTAGCCGCTGGGAAGGAGGGCCTGGCGGGAGGCGGGACGGGAAGGAGGAGGCGAGGAGGAAGGAGGACGAAGGGGGTTTGGTCGAGGATCGAGGAGGCCCCGCCAACGCTCACGCTCACCAGCCGAGCGTCGGGGGCGAGGAGGGAGGAGGACGACACTCAGGCATGGGCGTCGTGAAGAAGCAGGACGGAGTGCCTTGCCCCGTGACTGCAGGCACGTGTCTGCGTGCCGATCCAGGTCGAGAGGGGCCGCAGAAGGATGGGTTCGACAGCCTGGGCTCACTGTTTTTTGACGGAGCCGTGCGCAATTCTTCCACGACGTCGGATCTCGGGAGAGGCGGGCGGGGAGGCACCTCCCGATTCCGTGCGCCTCGAGGCCCACAAGAGCGGCGCCTTGGCCTCCCTCTCTCCCTGCCGTCTGTCCCAGGCCGCACCTCTCGAGGGGGGCTTCTCTGAGTGAGCCCCGCCCCGATCACAAGACGGCGGCTACGATGACGACGGCGTCGACGCCGATGTCGCCGACGACGTCGACGACACGACGCCGACAACACGGCGGCGACGTCGACGACGGCGTCGACAGTGACCCTGACGACGACGCAGACAACACGCAACGGCGACGCTGACAACGACAACGACGTCGACGACGGTAGAGTCGATGTGACGCCCACGACGACCACGGGCTCGTCGTCGACGACGGCGAGGACGTCGACGACGACGATTCCCCCCCGCCTTCGACCTCTCCTGGAGCGCGTTCTGATTCCTTCTTACTGTGCGGACCCAGCCTCGGCTACATGGGCGCCCCTCGAGGCCCCGGAGGGCCTGGAAGCCTCGAGCCTGGACTCAAGGAATGAGGTGCATTAACTGACTCAAGACGCGGACGATGTTTGCTGTTATGCGCGGCCCACCACTCTGCTATGATGGGATGTGGCCTCGGTGCTAAGCGCTCTCCGCGCTCTCGAGCCTGGACTCCCACTCCTGCTCGAGCCACGAAGCCGAGACCCGCAGCCTGCGGGCGCGTGGACGCCTGGCCGGCGATCGGCGCAGCGCTCCGCGCCCCACGGCGGCGGCACGCGGGGCGCGCGTCATCGGCAGGGGGAGGAGGAGGAGGAGGAGGAGGAGGAGGAGGAGGAGGAGGAGGCGGAGGAGGAGGAGGAGGAGGAGGAGGAGGAGGAGGACGAGGAGAAGGAGGAGGAGGAGGAGGAGGAGGAGGAGGGGGAGGAGGAGGAGGAGGAGGAGGACGAGGACAAGGAGGAGGAGGAGGAGGAGGGGGAGGAGGAGGAGGACCAGTGTAAAATCTCGTTGGAGGCCCAGCTGGAGCGGGTCCCCGCAGACGCTTTGCAGCAGGAGTCGAGCGCACTCATCCGGCCAGTGCCTGGGCCATGGGACCGGATCGCGGCAGGCGTACCGCAGTCGCTCACAGACATGGGCACGAGCTCCAGGATCGTCTCGCTGGCCTCGTGTGCTGCCGCTGCCGCGGCCAGGGCTCTCATGTGCGCGGACCGCCTCAACGGCGGGCTCCGGGCGCGAGGGCGACCCCAGCAGCTGCTCGGGCGAGAGCGTTGTTCCGATGGTGCCAGTCTTCGCACAGCCGCACGGATGAGGGGTTGTGCGATTTGCAGGTTTGTCGAGGCGGCGGACGCGCTCGCAGCTGCCGAGCGTTCGAGGAGCTCCGCGATCTCCTTGCTGGATGCCAGCCAGCTGGATGAGGATGCGCTTCACCACCCACCAAACCACTCCAACCCAACCCGAAGGCCCCAATTTGCCCCCCTTTCCCAGTGGGGGGCGCGTCTGGGAGCGTGGGGGAAAAAGAAGACACATACTTCTAGGCCTCCTAGATGGGGTCGGAATGGATGGGGTAGGAGGATCGCGCCGCATCGCCGATGCACCGGCGATGCGGCTCGATGCGGAGCCCGATTTTCTCTTCGCCGACGTCGCCGGTGCGTCGCCGGCGTCGACGATGCATCGCCGATGCATTGGCGATGCGGCACGACCCTCCGACCCCATCTACTCGGACCCCATCTAGGAGGCCTCTAAGAAAGTAGCACAATAAAAACACAATCGTCGTGGATGGCGTCCTGCAGGGTTGGTCGCGATTGGCCAGGTGCTCGCCGCTAGAGGCACACCGCGGGTCGCTGCGGCCTTCCTCGTGGCGGCCTTCAGCGGCTGGTGCACAGCACGATGCTTTCAGCATCGCGCCGTGTGTCTGCTTGAGTGCCAGCGCGGCGAGGACAGCATCGAACACGACTGTCGCTGTGCGACGCATCACTCGAGCAGGGGTTCGACTGCAGTCTCGATTTACCCCAGGGTGTATTGTTTCGTCGACTCTACGAGAAGCGCGCAGGATGTTCCGAGATCTACGGAGCGTTCTGCTCACTTCTCGTAGACCCGACGCGCAAATCTCTTTCGGGACAAAGATCAATTCTGTAATTAGTCGATGCCCTCGTCGAATCACTGCTTCTGCACTCACCGTGCTGGGCTGGCCGCCCCAGCAGCCGAGGACGGACCGGCGCGCTTCCCGGAGCAGGCGCGGCGGCGCCGGCTCGTCTGAGTGGGCCGTGGTGGTGCGAGATTTCACCGTGCACTCATCGTTCCACAGTAAAGTAGCGGTGAGGAGTCGCACCATCCTTTTCTACCCATCCATTTTCCAATCGGTTCCACTTCTTTGCTTCGTCTGTTTCCCTCTCGGCTCCCCTGCCCTTTCCCCGGTCCGCATGTGCACTGAATCGCGAATCGGTTATGGCATTTTCCCGGTCCTCTCAGAAGGCCAGCGCGCCTCGCAATGCGCCCGTCGCCCAGCCATGGGCCGCCTCCAGGCGATGACGGTTCGCTTCGCTTCGCTTCGCTTTCTTGCGAAAATATGAATTTGTTCGAATGTTTTTGTGATTCTCGGTTTTACGACGCCCGAGGTGTTTGAAGGATTTCGACATGCGCACGCGTCGACGCGCGCGCCATGGTGTTGCGAGCTCTCACCTTGTACAGTGGAGGCCCATGCCAAGAGATATCCTGCTTGCCTCAAGGTTGCCCTGGGTTTTCTTGGGTTTTGATGGTTTTGCGATGGAGAGAGCGGCTTTCCCATACCAAAAAATCATGGACGCCCTGGGGTCTAAGGATTGGGTTTCTTGTGGAAGGTTTCTCGTGGACTGGCCTCCAGTGTATTCCCCACTCCGCAATCAAGCAGGGGAGGTCAGATTTGGGGGCCGGTTCTGATTTGAGCTGTCTTAGAGGGTTCCGGGGGTCTGGGCAAAAGGCCGCCATTTCGCGGCCTGTCCGGGGGGGGCCTAAAATGGCTTGTCTGGGAGGGTTGTGCTCCCCTCCCTTTTACGGTCAACCCGCATAGTAAGGATGGGCAACCTTCCCAAGGGTACTCTTGCATCCTTGCCTCCTCGGCCATCCTTGGCCACTTTCGCTGGCCACTTGGGTGTCCAAGGTCCCTGCATCTTTATCGCGCATCCTCATGATACGGGCCGGCTTTATCATGAAATTTGGGGAATGCCTCGTATCGCGTGCAAGCCGCGGTCCGCAAAGGGACTCCGCGCGTTGCCAAGGCCGCGAGCGCTCTCCCTGCCATGCTGTGGGAGGGCGCGCGCGGGCACGGTGCTCTGGAGGCGCTGCTCCGCGCGGCACGGACAATAGTCAGGCGGGTTGTTTCCTCCCCCTCTTTTCGTCCCTCCTCCGAAGAAGGAAAAACGCCATAAGCATATACTTTTGGTGCTCCGTGCGGATTTCTTGGATCCGCGCTGGGCCCCCCCTGGCAGCGCCCGCGGCGCCGCCCCTGGCGCGCTCCGCGCGCCAGGGAGGGGGGTCCAGCGCAGATCCAAGAAATCTGCGCGGAGCGCCAAATCTTTATGTTTATGACGTCTTTTCTTTCTCTACTCCGCCATTATGCCGTCAGCCGCAAGATATAGTTCTGATTTGACTTCGCGCCTTCCGCCTCTCCCGGCCGTTCGTGGTCACCCACGGCGTGCCATACTGCAGGTTCGATGTGTATTCCGCGCTATCCCTCCTCTGCTCTGCTCCTCCTCCTCCTTTCTCTTCGCCTCCTCGGAGTTGAAACAGTATAGCCTATTCCTCTGCACTTGAACTGCAGTGGTCATGTGGGCGCCCAGGCTGACAGGCTCTCCGGCGATGACCTCCGAGACCAATCGATCTGTACTGTCACCCGTTCTCCCAACCCATGGGTGCGCGCGACGGCTCGTCTAACCATGGCAGGTTGGCTTGAGCGCCGCTCCTGGCTTTTGATTGGCTTCTCTCGCCTCTCCCTTCCCGCTCCCCCTTCTCCTCGTCATCCGTTTCCTCCTCCGCCTTTTCCTCCTCTCCGCATCCCGGTGCGAATTGTTTTCTCCGACAGCCAGCGCACGCGCCCCCGAGGTTGTGAGCCTTGTCTTGTCACTATTTTCTAATTGCCCGCGTTACTGTCCCCACCAGTCCGCCTGCCTCACACTACTTCTGATGCGTTGGCTTGCGGGGTCAGCTGTGTTGGTCCACGATTCTCGATGATCGGAAAACAATATCTTCGATCGCATAGGATCACCAACCTTCGATCGCGACGCCGACGCCGACGACGGCCTCGGAGAGCCACCGGGGGCCTCCTCGAGTAGCGCAGAATGACCTTCGGGAACTTCCGAAAACCATCGAACACCTTCGAACACCCGGCGACGACGACGGACGACAGCGATCAGGCGTTGCGTAAAGGGGGGGCGGCACATGGGGGGCGGAAGCAGGATGCACCTTTTGCTCCCCACTGGGGCCCCGAAGAGGCCCCAAAGGGGCGCGATAGGCGGACGTTCCCCCCACCACAATAATCGCCCCCCCATTTACAGTCAACCCGCAAAGTAAGAATAAGCAACTTCCCGAAGCTACCCTTGCATCCTTGCCTTTTCGGCTCATCCTCAGCGGTACTTGCTGGCCAACCTCGTTCGGAAGACGTCAACATGGACCTCCAAGGCCCTTGCACCATTACCGCGCATCCCTATTATACGGGTTGATTGTAAGTAACGCCCGAGTCGACGACTGCGGCGCCGTCGATGCCGTCGACGGCGACGAGGACCCCGCGCCCGCAGGCCCCAGCAGGCCGACACGCCAGGCAGGACCAGCGCGCGCGCGCGGCCTATGAAGGTCGCCGGGCAAACTCCGCTCTGTCCGCCGCCGTCGCCGGGGGCGTGGGCAGAGTCAAGCAGTGGCGAAGCGTCCTGATTTGCCTATAGGTCCACAAGAATATGGTCTAGGAGCCTTTTGTACTTTGCGCGAGATCTTCTTGGAACAGTTCTGGCGGAGACGATTTCGTTTTAACGCGTCGGTTTTTTTTTCTGGTTCTAAGAACATTGCGTTGTAGGCCTACAGGAATGCCGGGACGGCTGGTCCCAGCTTAACAGACGTGGGGGCGTGGAAGGAGGCGGGCGAGGGCCAGGGATGTGCGCGCGTGTGTGAGTGTGTGTGTGTGTGCGTGTGCGTGTGTGTGTGTGTGTGTGGCACGGCCGATCCAATGGGATCCCACTTTTGAGCGCCCGGCTTTGCGCGCCCGTTCTGTGCCGCTTGTTTGACTTCCTCTGCCTCGTCGCTGCGCGCGAGGCCGTGACTGCCAAAACGTGTGTGCGTGAGTGAGTGTGTGCGTGTGTGTGTGTGTGTGTGTGTGTGAGTGTGTGTGTGTGTGTGTTTTCGTGTGGTCTCTGAGTGCTCGGGCGAACGTAGACGCGCGGGCTTCATTGTTTTTCCGACCTACGCCCTGTCGCCGCGCGCAGGGCGGCGACGCCAAAAGGTGTGTGTGTGTATATATGTGTATGTGTGCAGATATCATATCATGCCAGCGGACGGGTCCACCGCTTGCCCTTTCGTCCGCAGTAGTGCTGGGTGCAGTTCGCTCCTGAACACCGGCTCCGTTCTGCGCTGCCCCCCCCCGCCTGCAGCGCCTGGTGGCATTTTGCGGTGTCCCTCATTGTCGCTCGCAACGGCGCCGTCACCACGCCAGGGCAGGAGCAGTGTGGGTAGCTTTGCCCCCGGTCTTTCAGCACGTCCCTGGGGCCCCCTCGTCCGCACACGTGCCATTCGGGCCATGATGCGCGGGCTCGCCTCTCTCTTCCAGGCCCCCGCTCTCCTGTCCGCCGCCCTCGCTCCGCCTTGCCAACCCCCGAGCTCCCAATACTGCATCCAGTCGTCGGCGTCGACGTTGGCGTCTTCGTTCCAGAGGTGTCCGGGCGATGTTGGAGCTCCGAGAATGCGGCCGCAGCCCGAAAAGTGGCCGCAAAGGTGGACGCAGCCCGAAAAAAGTGGACGTCACCACGGCTGGACGCAGCCCGAAAAGGTGGTCGGGATGGGCCCGGGGAGGGGTCTGTAGACCAGTTTCGCGCCGATGTTGGTCGTCGTCGTTGGGGGACTGAGGCTCGAAGGCTGTCACCTCGTCCCCTCTCATCGCTCGGGCCTCCTTGCTGGCCCCAGAGACCCTGATCGGACAGGGCCAGGATGAGGATACGTAAGTCCGTTCCAGAGCGTTCCGGATCGCTCTCGGAGCGTTCCGGGACGCTCTGAGACGGCCGCGGCGTCCCAGACATCCTCCAGAGACGACAGATCTCAGAGATCCTCGATTTATCCTTACCCGATTTTACCCTCGCCCTGGCTTCGTCTTACCCGACCTTGCATCCAGTCCTCGTTGTGGTGGTGGTGGTCGTCTTCGCGTCCGTCGAGCATCGAGGCTCGAAGGCTGTGCCCTCGTCCACTACCGTCGCTCGGGCCAGGGGCCCTGATTGGACGGGGCTAGGATGAGGATGAATCCGTGCCAGAGCGTTCTGGAACGCTCTCAGAGCGTTCCGGGACGCTCTGAGAAGACCGCGGCGTCCGAGACATGCTCCAGAGCCGCTAGATCTCAGAGATGCTTGATTTCTCCCCACCCTATTTTGTCCTCGCCCTGGCTTCGTCTTACCTGACGTGGCATCCAGTCCTCGTCCTGGTGGTGGTGGTCGTCTCCGCCTCCGCCGAGCATCGAGGCTCGAAGGCTGTCGCCTCGGCCGCTGCCGTCGCTCGGGCCGCCCTGCTGGCCGCATAAATTCTGACGTTGCATCCATCGGCGGCGAGCCTGGGTGGAAGTGTTAAGTCGGGCCTGTCCCTCTACAGGAGGAATGTTCAACAATAGTTTGAAAAAATAGTCCTGGGACGATTGTTTGACTATTACGGTGTATTTCTTTGATTTTTGTTGACTATGTTTTATTTGTCGTCCCAAATCCGCCTGTAGGGTGACACGCCCGATTCAATGGAAGTGAGAAGTGGCGGGCCTTCGCAGAAGGCTCGGAAGTCTCCGCGGCCTTCTGAGAAGTTTCCCGTGCCTTCCCCGAAGGCACAGAGGTCTGCTCAGAAGGCGCGAGGGCTCCTCTGAGAGGTCCCGCCGCCTTCTTAGAAGGCCTTCTCCTCTTCACGTCCCCCTGGGCGCGCCGCCGCATCTGGTTTTTTGGTCACAACTCGGGTCTCTGGCGGCCGCTCGGGACGATCCCGGCACCCCCGGAACGCCCGCGGCGAGGCGCAGATGCTGGCAAGCAGCCCGAGGCTGGAAAACCGACGCCAGCACCCCGAGGCAAGCATCTCACTTCCCCTCGCTCGCCGCCGAACCCAGACCTCCTCGTCGTTGTGACGGTGGTCGTCTTCGCGTCCGTGGAGCCCTCGAGGCTCGCGGGCTGTGGCCCCGTCTCCGCCGACCGCGCTCCGCGCGGCGACCCAGCGGCACGACCTGTGAGGACGTCGGCATCCTGGAGCAGCCGGGCCCGAACTCCCACCGCGCCGCAGCGGCTGCACCCCTCCCGACGATCTCCAACGGCTCCGCAGTCTGCGCTGCTGGCGCCTCGGTCCGCACACTGCTGCGGAGCGTGCTGCACGGGAGGAGCGCCGAGGACTTCCTGCTGCGAGGTGTGTGCCCTCCTGCTCGGGCCCCGGTGGTGCATCTCGCGATGCAGCTCGCTCCACGGCGGCGGACCTCTCGGCCGAGGTCCTCTGTAGGAGGGCCTCGATATCCTGAAGTGGCACCGCCGCCGCCATGGTCTCGAGCCGGTCGGCTCCTAAGTCCTCAGCTTCGCCACCTTCCTCCCAGCCATCTTGAACATCTGCGTCGCCGGCCACATCAGTACTCGAGTAGGGCATGGACTTGACTACGGATTTACCCCAAACTTTCTGCCTGTTCGTCGAATCTACGAGCAAGTATGTGGAATAGCTGTCGCATCTGCGAACATGCTACGCACTTGTCGTAGATTCTGGTTATGTAGTCGATCCCCTACTCTCTAGGCCTCCTGGATGGAGTCCGAGTAGATGGGGCCCGAGGACCGCACTGCATCGCCTATGCATCGGCGATGCAGATCGGTCGGGCATGCTTCGTCGACGGCGCGTTTGGCGAGGAGGCAAATTGCGTGAATCTGTGCTGTCCGCTCCCATCTTCTCCCTCCCGCCCCGAAGAAGATGTATTGCAGGCTCGCGCGTTGGATGCCTCAAGAGAGGCCTTCTGGGGTGAGGGTCTCCGGAAAAAAGGTGCAAGACGGGCCAGAAAGAGGAGGCAGATCATCAGGAGGAGGAGGAGGAGGAGGCAGAGGAGGAGGAGGAGGAGGAGGAGGAGGAGGAGGAGGAGGAGGAGGGGAGGAGGAGGAGGAGGAGGAGGAGGAGGAGGAGGAGGAGGAGGAGGAGGAGGAGGAGGAGGAGGAGGAGGAGGAGGAGAGGAGGAGCTGGCGAAGGGGAAGGACTGACAGGAGGCGGATGCGCGGGAGGACTGGGGGTGGGAAGAGGGAGATGAGGTTCTGGGAGTGGCCGCGGGGGTGAGCACCACGGCGCAGACTCCGCCCAGCGTGCGGCCCTGCACGTGACGGAAGCAGCGCCTCGCTCTCTCGCGCGGCTCGCTGCACCGCTCTTTCGCCGGGAGCGGGCCGGGAGAGGGCCCCCGCCGACCGCCAGCCAGGTCGCCACCATCAACCAGGAGCCGATTTCCCTCCGCGGCGGCGGCCGCCTCCGGCGCACGGGCGAGGACGAGGACGACGAGGATCCGCCGCACGCCAGAGGGGATGGGGCGGGGGGATCTGCCCTCCGAGGAGGCGGCCGACTCCTTGGAAGGGATCGGAGGCTCCCAGTAGGGCTTCTCGGAGCGCAGGACGGCTTCTGAGAAGTCCCCTGCCTTTCCCCCTCGCCCCTTCCCTCCTGCTCGCCGAGGATGAGGAGGAGCCGGAGGTGCCGCCGCTGTCGCGCCCTCATGCCGCCCCTGTCGCGGTCGCGGGCCGAGGACCGAGGAGCGAGGTTCGAAGTTGCCAAATTAGGCAGCTCATCTGTCAGGGTTCTACGTGTACACATGGGCGACGCAACAAAAAAGGGTCGTCGTCCCCGACGTTGGCGCGCAAGCTGCTCGCAGAAGGTGCCGCGTTAGCGCCCTTGTTATACATGCAGCGTGCCGTGTTGGCGGCCCACGTAAGCCCCCCCGTCAGATCGCTATGCGATCTCGCGTACGACCCGTTCCTTCTCGTTGCTCATAGTTGTACCCATGTGCATATGTTTAGACCGGGCGATCCCAAATCCGTTTTTTTCTGAGGTCGTGGTGTCTGGTCGTGGCTCATGATTTTTGGTCGTGGCTTGTGGTCCCTCGTTGTGGCCCGTGCAAGTCAAAGGTACCCTTGCGTCCTGTCTTTCCAACTCAAACGTACCCTTGTGTTCTGCCTTTAGAGACCCGTGCCTCCTACATTTATATGGCCATGTAGCCCTCGGAAAGTGTATTGTGTCGTCTCGCGTGTGCTCTCCAATCATGCCTGGCGGTACATTCTAACATGATGTCCGTTGGCACAGTATGGCAACCTACCAATGCAGTTGCCCTCATCGGTGTCCTAGGAGTGTAGCAGGATGAGCTGTTTGGTGCTGCTCGGGTCGTTTTGTTTTTTTTTGGAGTTAGGCCTTCTTCGGGCTCCCAGAGTCCCCAGGGAACGAATGGGTCGGGAGTCTGGTTCAGGGGTCCGATACAGTTCCAGGTGCTCCTGTCGTCCTGCGCGGCCAGACGCGACTGGCCGAGCATGAGTTGCCGACTGATCATCGCCTCCTCCTCCTCCACCCTCTCCTCCTCCTCCTCCCGCTCCTCCTCCTGCTCCTCAGCTTCTGCGGCCCAGGCTGCAACCCAGAGGGGGGGCGACGCGCGCCACTAGGCATGTCTTTGCACCTGCCTCGACACACCCCCTCAGCAGGTGGTGTGTTTCTCGGACGGCCATGGTACTGACTCGATTTTGCATGTGGAGCCCGTTATCGATGCGGCAGGCGGGCATATGGCAGGATGTGCAGAAGCAGCTACGCAGTTGTCATGCTATGGCTCCTTTGGGCACTCAATGTGGTACTGATCTTCGTTGTGTACAGGATAGGCCAGGCAAGTATCATAGATTTCAGTGGGGACGAACTGCTGGCACTGCAGGCATACCTGCTGGATGCTCGCTACTGATTTGAGATTGTGCGTTTGATGACAAGCAGAAACGTATGGTGTGGCACTTCTGAGGTGAAATGGCGGGCATGCTGGGAGCTGTACGTTGTAAGTCGTCGTCGAGTGATGTGACATTCATTGTAGCCTATGCCCTGGTAGAACCAGGTGGTGCAGAGCGCATTGCAACTCTGAGAGGATGTCGGAGGTTGTGGGACGAGCTGGAATCCTTGATATATGAGTTGCCGTCGCACCGTACCTCTCTTGATGCTTGATGTAAATGCGCGCGTTTGGGAGTATTGACAGTGCGAGTCTCGGTACCTGTGAAGTTGATCATGCAAATACGGACGATTTTTCGAGACTCGCTGGGGGCTCATTATTTATGTGCGGCTAGCATCCCCTTTGTCGGTAATCTTGCCCTTTTTCACTAGTAATGCGCGTGCGGAGTGTATTTGTACTACGACGGGGATCCTGGATAAAGTTCGAAAGTGTGAAGTATGGGAGCGCTCGGGCGAGGCTCTGCTGTTGATTAGCACAAGGACTGGACGGGATCAAATTCCACTAGTATCGCTTCTGGAGCTGGGCCCCGTTCTTTCCTGATGCATTTGGGATCCGTCCCGGGGCGACGTCAGATGCTCTCGCCAAACCCATTCGCTTGAGGCTGGAGCTTATGCAGCGAAAGCAGCGTAGTCCCCCTCCTCTTCCTCCTTCCTGGGGCTGTGGTCCTCTGTGGCTCGTGGTTTTCCTCCCCCATGCTGCTTCTGGTCACCTGGCGAGTGTGTGCAGGTGCTTCTGGATTTCTTTTCCTCCGGGCGCGCTGGCCAAGCACGTCTTTCTGTGTCGGCGGGTGGATCGGGAGCCTCGCTGGAGGGCGCGCAAGGGCCGCAAGTGTCACATAGGAGTGAGAGTTGCGGAGCTGGGGGATGCACGGAATGATCGTGACTTGTTTTCTGCCTAGGGCGTTTCTCGGCGGCTGAGTGGCAATTGCCTTGGTCGGAAGCTCAGGTGGCATTCTGCTCGTCGCACTTTGCTGAATGCTGCTGCGCGGCGCGAATGCATTGCGCATTGCAAGGCCTGTTTCTGAAGGTGGTGTTGCTTCCACTAGGGCTAAGTATGAAGAGGCGCTGGATGCAAGACTAACTCGGGATCTTTGTGAGACTGGCACGATGGAGGCATGGCAGGCTGCGGGAGATGAGTATGGCCAGGAGTTAAAGAAGCAGGAGAGGGCGGGGATTGAAAGGGATGAGCAGAACTGGGACTCCAGTGCTATCAAGTATCGTCTGGTTTACATACTTGTGAGTATTCGTCATCACTTGGGGGTTCCTTGATATGGCCTTCTAGTGAGGCCTTCACGCATGCCAAGGGTAATGGGAAGGTAGATTGTCAGGGGCTCAGGCTGGTGCGCAGTCGTGGTGCCTTCGGGAAGATATGTTATAAATACCGGTGGGAATCAATTCCTAGCCTGGACCAGCATGCCGCACGAGGTCACGCCCGCGGTTATCTGAGACGTAGGCGGAGAGAGGGTGCTGGTTTAGTTTGGGCCCTATGTTGGGCGCGTTTTGGGGAATCAAAATTGAGCTACTGTTCGACCTTTCATGGCGCGACGGACGCGTTCCAGCATTGGCTTCTCAAGATGCTTGCGCAGCAGCATGCCGCCGAGTTCGCGTATCATCTGTTTTCTGAGCGTCTGGGTCACGGACAAATGGCGTTGGACTGCGTGGACCCGATTATTCAGGTGGGTCTGCGGGCGGGAACTCTACACGGTGATGCAGTTGCTCCCGCCTTGTTCCCTGGGGCCCATCAGTGTTGTTCTAATGTTTTGTTTGTTTTTTTTGGGGGGGGGGGTCAGGGCTTAGCGTCTCTGTTCCGTGGCTTGCGCACTGTTTGGGTGATAGTGGTGTTCGCGTTGCTCTGCGCGCCTGATCCGATCGGGGGATCGACGTTTCATTTGCTAGCCTTGCCGGCGACTTTTGTCGCACCCAGCTCTTGCGATCGCGCGATGGATTTGTAAATGTTGCGAGCCAGACTCGGCGCCAAGACCGAGCTGCTGCTGGTTGTATCTCTGTAAATGGAAGCAACCGAGAGAGCCTGGTGCACGTTGCTGGGCGGGGGGGCCATGTGTCTCGGAGGCGCGCTTTCTCGGGTTAGTTTGGCACGTGCTTGGGGCCCTGGCAGTTTAGCGCGGGGGATTGCATTATCGCTATCTTGGGCCGTTGATCCGTTCAGCTGGCAGTTGCAGCGGTGAGTGTCCTCGCAGGACAGAAGGCGAGGCGCAGTTTCGGGCTTCTGGGGCGTTTCTGGCACAGTTGTGCCAATCTGTGATGGAACATCTGTCGCGTGCCAGGCTGTGACCGAGGATGCTCTTACCTCGCTGCTTCTGTCCGCGGCCGTGGCCCCGGACTGCCGCGCGCGCCCGGGCGGCGTTCAGGCGATCTTAGCTAAGCGCAACATTGCGGGGGGGCTGTCTGATGGAGGAGGTGGAAGGGGAGATAGATCATATAGCGCGGTTGGCGCAGGATATTTATTGTCGACTGCGTTTGTGCTCTATTGCCGTGCGCCCTCGCATTGAGAGGCATCGGTGGGTTCGGGATATTGCGAGGTGGCCGCTTAGCAGCTTGCAGCTCATAGATGCAATGTCGGGGACTTCGGAGTGGTAGGGGTCGAAGTTGATCGGGGGGGGGGGGTCTTATCTTCGAGGCCAGTGAATGGTGGCGGCAGTTTATGCTAGATTGCCTGGAGCTTGCTCGTGTGGCTGATTTTCTTGACGTGGCCGCTGAGGCGCCGAGCTTGCCCGCTGCGTATTTTTCTGCTCTGAGGACGCCAAGCCATTTTTGATGCGGCTGGTCCTCAGATCTTGCGCAGCGAGAACGAAGGCAAATTTATAGCTCCGCCTGCTGAGGCTGAGATCCAGGCTCCTGTCGTCGGCTCCGTGGGCCCCCATTGTCCTCTTGTTCCTGTGGCTGCTCTCGGGTCTGCTCCGCCTGGCCCCCTTCCCTCTTTTTCTTTTCCTGCGGAGCCTCTGGAGCATAGGTGCTGTCTCAATCTATGGGCGTCGAAAGACGTCGGTGGGGCGTCGTTCCCGACCAGGGGGCAGCAATTATTGCGTCGGGCTAACTCTCGTCAGCTTGATCATGGTCACCGAACCCCATCGCGCATTGTTACTGTGTCCAATGCTTACATATAATGTGGCAATCTCTACTCGCTCTCATCTTGAAAAAGAGCTTGCAGTCTGGCATATGTCCTCGCTCCGGGGGGTCCGCAGCCCAGCGCGCGCGCGCCAATCGTCCGCCGTGTAAGTGCGCATGTGAAATCAGCCTCCGTAGCTGCGAGGTGGCCCAGTGGCAGTTTCGTTTTCACCTTCCGCTCGAGACCGAGGGTGCGACGTTCGGCGAGGCCGGGGAGAAGCCTGCCGCGCATGCTCCTTGCGAAGAGGCTGAGGGGTCGCGGGTAAACAAGCGCGTAGCCTTGGCTTCAACGCCTGAGCAGACGGCCGACGTGGCTGCGAAGATGGGGGTGATTGGCACGCGGCGCATCGGGGTGCTAGAGGCCGCAGTTGCGTACCGGATCGCTTAGAAGGTAAAGGATCCGCCATGCGCGGGCATGAAGCAGGCCCGCGACCAAGAGTTATCCACCGAGGGTCAAGGGGCAGAAGGGCCACAAGCTTGGCGCTCCCGACCCGTTCCAAGTCGCAGCAGCAGCTCTGATTCTGGCCGGCAAGGGCGCGCCCGCGCAGCAGGGCGTCATTCGGAAGCGCTTGGACAATCCTACCCCTGCGTCGACTCGGGCGCAGCTGCTCGCGCGCTTATCCAGGGCGCGAGAGATGTTCGACCCGAATGTTCTTCGTTTGATTGTCGCCTTGGCGGACAAGGAGCTTGAGCAGAAGGTCGTTTTTCTTCTTTATGAGCACATGGGCTGCGAGGTTTTCATTGGTCCGCGCCCTGCGGGGCACCATCGAGGGGCAGAGGCTGCCCCATCCGCGGCGAAGCTAGAACGCGGCCACGGTTAGAACGCAAGTCCTGGGATGCCTTTGGCGGGGGACACCTGGGCCCCGTCGCAGCGGCTCTGCTAAGTCCTCGAAATCGGAAGCCCCGTTGCGGGGAACACCTAGGATCCGTCGTCGCGTTTTGCTCGGCGTCTTGTGGCGCTGCATTTGTTCGCGCCGTGTTGCCTCTAATTGGGCATGTCGTCGCCGCGCGACGTGCCGTGCAGCAGTTTTCTGCGGCCTTGCATGTCGCAGCTACTTCAGTTCAGCAGCTGCTCGCGGCATCATCCTTGTGTCGCTTGTCTCGTTCCCGACGCAGCGGCCAGGGTGTGCCGCGTCGCATCAGTCCGAGATCAGGGTGACGGATCCGCTCTATGAGGCAATGGTGCAGGCCCACGGTCACGTGCTTGCCTCGCTCGAGCATCCGAGCAGTGAGGGGGCATGCTCCGTCGATGGCGTCCTGTTCTTGGAGGCGCAACAGTTTCTTTTGGGGCGTGGTGGCGCTGAGGAGAGGGCGGTAATCCATATGAGCTGTGCGAGGGTCGACGTCACTTGCGCCGAGCTCTTCGGCGTTGCAAGGCGGTTGTTTCGCTCAGGATGGGGCCGTCTGATTGTGGCGATCAGTGACATGAAGGTGTCTTCTCTTCTGCGCACGATTCTGAGAGCGCACGGGTTGCGCGAGATTCTCGCCGGCGCAGGGGATGCGTGGGGGGTGGACTTAGGGTGTGAGTGCAGGAGCAGAGCAGTGATCCATATATTACCTTCCTGGAGGGAGCTGTCTGTTGCAAAACATGTTTGAGGTGCTGTCAGTCGTCGCCTTGTGAATATGGCCGTGCGCCGACGGCTGCCGAGAGGCGCCGTCGCTGGCGCCCCCAGTCGCGGGGTGCCGAGGCGCGAGTGAGAGGGTAACCCCCAATTTTCTCATCCGATCATTTGACCTTGGTCGCAGCGGAAGCCCATACCACCACCACTTCCTGCTCCTCCTGCTCCTGCTCCTCCTCCTCTTTCTCCTTCCTCCTCCTCCTCCTCCTCCTCTCCTCCTTCCTCCTCCTCCTCCTCCTCCTCCTCCTTCTCCCTTCCTTTTCCTCCTCCCTCCTCCCCTTTCCCCTTCTCCTCCCCTCCTCCCCTCTCCTCCTCCTCTTCTCCTCCTTCCTCCTCCTCTCCTCCCTCCTCCTTCTCCTCCTCCTCCTCCTCCTCCTCCTCTCCTCTCCTCCTCCTCCTCCTCTCCTCCTCTCCTCCTCCTCCTCCTCCTCCTCCTCCTCCTCCTCCTCCTCCTCCCTCCTCCTCCTCCTCCTCCCCTCCTCCTCCTCCTCCCCCTCCCCCTCCTCCTCCTCCTCCTCCTCCTCCTCCTCCTCCTCCTCCTCCTCCTCCTCCTCCTCTCCTCCTCCTCCTCCTCCTCCTCCTCCTCCTCCTCCTCCTCCTCCTCCTCCTCCCCCCTCCTCCTCCGCGTCCTCCTCCTCCTCCCCTCCTCTTCCTCCTCCCTTTCGCCATCCTCCTCCCATGGTTGGGCGTCAGCGCGGCGTCGATGGCTCATGGGACATGTAACGCGTCATCTGGGCCTGCCCTGCCCAGGTCCCCCCTCCCTGCTCGAGCCGATGCCGCCCCGCAACTTTTCGGTTGTGCGACGCGGGCCCTCCTCCTCCTTCTCCTCCTCCTCCTCCTCGTCCTCCTCCTCCCTCCCTCTCTTCCTCCTCCCTCTCTTCTTCTTCCTCCTCCTCCTCCTCCTCCTCCTCCTCCTTGTCCTCTCCTTTTTCCGGCTCTCCTGGACATGGGAAGCCAGAGTCTCCGTTTGGGGCCTGTGTTTCGACGGCCCCTGTCAGGGGCAACGTTTCTTGGGGGAGTGGGCTCGGGGGGCGGGGGCGCATCGACTCCCAATCGCCCCTTTCATGACCGATATGGGTCCGAGGGCCCACCCAGGCCAGATCGACCCCCAATCGCCCCTTACTGACCGATATGGGTCCGATAGCCCACCCAGCTCGACCTATGGCGCGCTCAAGCGCCGGGCGCGGCCCAGCAATCAGAACGCCGAGGCCTGCGGGCGGGCGGTCCACGGCGGGCCGGAGCCCCACGAGTGCCGCGCGCGGGCCGGCTTCCCCGCCGCCGGCATTGCCCACCAGCGGCCGGTCGCCGCCGCTGGCCTGCAGCAGCTCCCTGGTATGGCACGCCGCCTCGCAGGATGCGGGGCGGCAGCGGCCCCTGTGCCCACAAGAGGAGGAGGAGGATGAGGAGGAGGAGGAGGAGGAGGAGGCGGAGGAGGAGTTGGAGGAGGAGGTGGAGGAAGAGGACGAAGAGGAGGAGGAGGAGGAGGACGAGGGGTCGGAGGGAGGCAGGGAGGAGCGAGAGCGCACGGCGGCGAGAGGCCAGGGCCGATTGAGCGAGGCAGGGACCTTTCCAATGTGTCACGCCGGGAGTGGTCGCCCGGTTCGGGGCTCCAGGGCTCTCACGAGTCGATCCGGCTTGAAGCAGTGACGCACACGGATGGGGTTTGGGGCTCTTACGTTGCATCTGCGGGGGGCCTCGCCCGCCCCCAAGATCGGTGTCTTTTCTTGTGCCCGACGCGGGCTCGATGCGGACTCGACGCGGATTTGGGGCGGATTCGACACGGATTCGACACGGATTCGACGAGTCCGACATGGATCTGACACAGATTCGACGCGGATAGGTTCGCGACGGGACAGGCGAGCTCCCCCGAGGATGCAACATAGGGGGGCTCGGGCGATGTTGTCTTTTTGGCTGTGCAGTGTCAGATCTCTGCGGATGCGGCCGTGGCTCGGCCACGCCTAGGAATAAGTCGGGCATGTCCCTCTACAGGGGGAATATTCAACACTAGTCAACACATATTCCAGGGACGATCTTTCATATATTTTTCCCAACCAACCTGTGTTGTTGGGTCCTCGTTTTGAAGAGACGGTCCCCGCGTTCCTCCTTCCTTCCTCCTCCCCCCTCCTCCCCCTCCCACACCCATTCTGGCACACCCCTCACACGTTTCGTGGCCCCATAGGGAGCTCCACCGAAGGCCCCAGTGGCTGCGCCCGCATGCGGTTCCACCCCCCATTCTGGCACACCCCTCACACGTTTCGTGGCCCCATAGGGAGCTCCACCGAAGGCCCCAGTGGCTGCGCCCGCATGCGGTTCCACCCCCCATTCTGGCACACCCCTCACACGTTTCGTGGCCCCATAGGGAGCTCCACCGAAGGCCCCAGTGGCTGCGCCCGCATGCGGTTCCACCCCCCATTCTGGCACACCCCTCACACGTTTCGTGGCCCCATAGGGAGCTCCACCGAAGGCCCCAGTGGCTGCGCCCGCATGCGGTTCCACCCCCCATTCTGGCACACCCCTCACACGTTTCGTGGCCCCATAGGGAGCTCCACCGAAGGCCCCAGTGGCTGCGCCCGCATGCGGTTCCACCCCCCATTCTGGCACACCCCTCACACGTTTCGTGGCCCCATAGGGAGCTCCACCGAAGGCCCCAGTGGCTGCGCCCGCATGCGGTTCCACCCCCCATTCTGGCACACCCCTCACACGTTTCGTGGCCCCATAGGGAGCTCCACCGAAGGCCCCAGTGGCTGCGCCCGCATGCGGTTCCACCCCCATTCTGGCACACCCCTCACACGCTTCGTGGCCCCATAGGGAGCTCCACCGAAGGCCCCAGTGGCTGCGCCCGCATGCGGTTCCACCCCCCATTCTGGCACACCCCTCACACGTTTCGTGGCCCCATAGGGAGCTCCACCGAAGGCCCCAGTGGCTGCGCCCGCATGCGGTTCCACCCCCCATTCTGGCACACCCCTCACACGTTTCGTGGCCCCATAGGGAGCTCCACCGAAGGCCCCAGTGGCTGCGCCCGCATGCGGTTCCACCCCCCATTCTGGCACACCCCTCACACGTTTCGTGGCCCCATAGGGAGCTCCACCGAAGGCCCCAGTGGCTGCGCCCGCATGCGGTTCCACCCCCCATTCTGGCACACCCCTCACACGTTTCGTGGCCCCATAGGGAGCTCCACCGAAGGCCCCAGTGGCTGCGCCCGCATGCGGTTCCACCCCCCATTCTGGCACACCCCTCACACGTTTCGTGGCCCCATAGGGAGCTCCACCGAAGGCCCCAGTGGCTGCGCCCGCATGCGGTTCCACCCCCCATTCTGGCACACCCCTCACACGTTTCGTGGCCTCATAGGGAGCTCCACCGAGCGCCCCAGTGGCTGCGCTCGCATGCGGTTCCACCCCCCCATTTCGGCACACCCCTCACTCGTTTCGTGGCCCGGGGGCACCACCGAAGAATATATCCACAATTGCGGTATTCACAACTACGTATGGTTGGGTCTTTCGTCAGGCTATTTTTTTGTGTTTGTGCCTATGTTGATATATTATTTGAATATGTTTTGTATTTGTCGTTGTTGAATATGTCTGTGTGCGTGCCTATGTGTGCCTATGTGTGTGTGCCTATGTGTTTGAGTTTTTTTTGTTTGTTTGTCCGTATCTGTGCCTATTTGAATATTTGTTTGTGTTTGCGCCTATGTGTGTGTGTGCCTATGTTTGTATATGTTTTGTGTTTGCCGTTTTTCGTCCAACATCCGCCCGTGGGGGGACGCGCCCGACCGAAACGCAGGGAGCGCCCCTTCGCCGGCGTGGCCTCTTGCGCGCGGCCTCCGGGTGCGCGAAGGGTGCCACGAGCCCGAGCGGGCAGGCCGCTGCTCTGCCGCCTCGCGGCAGGCCGCGCGCCAGAGGGCCACGCGCTCCTCCTCCTCCTCCTCCTCCTCCTCCTCCTCCTCCTCCTCCTCCTCCTCCACCTCCACCTCCTCCACCTCCTCCACCTCCTCCTCCTCCTCCTCCTCCTCCTCCGCCTCAAAGGCCATTCGCTCGTCTGGGGCCGCTCTTATGCTCGCGGCCGCGCGGGGGCGAAGAAACGGAGGAGGGCCCCAGACGTCGGGCGTCTCGAAGAAAAATCGGGACGGATGTTTTTCGCAGTTTTGGGCCCCTGAGGCCCCTCACCGGGCCTCGGGGCCGTCCAAAAACGACTCGGGATGAAGAACCGGTCCCGAGGAAGTGGTGGGGAGTCTGGGGGTCCGTGTCTCGAAAAAATCTAGACGTCAGATGTCTGGGGCCGACTGAGACCAGGATGTCGCCGCTTTGGCTCTCGCGGGGCCTCCTCGCCGCCGCGGCCGGGCGCAGCTCGTGGAGCTGGTGCGCTTGGACCCCGGGAGGGGTCCAGGAACCGACTTTTTTCCGAAGCCTCAGAGGCTGGGGTCAATGCAAGCGGGGGTCAGCCACAGCGCCCGATCTTGCAGGATCCTGCAGGGCCAGGGGCGCATTGACACTTCTCATTGACTGGGGCTTGGGCGCAGGGGATTCTGCAAGGCCTGACTGACCCGGGTTTGGGTTGACGCAGGTCAGAAGATCCTCGAGAGGGGTCCGGGGACAGATTTTGAGCGTATTTGCGCCGCCGTTGTCTCACCGCCGTTGTCTCAAGTTGCTTTTCCTCCGAAGGACGGCGACGACGGCGCTGGCGGCGGCGGCGGCTAGGGACGGCGGCGACGAGGACGGGGACGCCAGGGGCGGGAGTAGCACCCACGGCAGCGGAGGAGCCGGCAGCGAGAAGCCCGGTGGCCGAGGAAAGGAGGGTTACGGAAGAGGAAGCGCACCACCACCACCTGCGAGTGGTGCAGGACAAGCTGATCTGCGGGATGCGGGCGTGCAACCTGACCTTTGGGAGCGCCCGAGTCGTCGATCCCCCCAAAAATATTGGACGTTTAAGTGAGAAGGTGCCTGGTGGAAACCAAACAGTACGCGCCCGAGCCGGCGCATCGAGCACAATCACTGTTCGGGCTCAACAAAAACCCACACTGGTTGCGGAGGCGGGCGCGCGCATTTTGGCAGCCGCAGGCTCACGTGCGCCGTCCTCCTCCTCTCTTGCCAGGCCTCGGCAGAGGCCCAGCTGTGCCGCCGGCTGGCGGCCCCACGGCCCGAACCGCTATGCGGTCAAGGCCGAAAAAGAAAAGGACTACGAAGGGCCAGGGAGGGCCTGGGAGGGAAGGGCCCGAGGAAAAACTTGAGCCCCAAAGGGGGCCGCGGAGAGGGGGAAAGGGACAGAGAGCGGGAGAAGGCCCTTCCCCCTCACCAGGCACTTACTCCCTGAAACCTTACGTTCTACGCACGCTCGAACTCTCACGTTTAAGTGAGAAGGTGCCTGGTGGAAACCAAACAGTACGCGCCCGAGCCGGCGCATCGAGCACAATCACTGTTCGGGCTCAACAAAAAAACCACACTGGTTGCGGAGGCGGGCGCGCGCATTTTGGCAGCCGCAGGCTCACGTGCGCCGTCCTCCTCCTCTCTTGCCAGGCCTCGGCAGAGGCCCAGCTGTGCCGCCGGCTGGCGGCCCCACGGCCACCCAGCTGCTTACCCCCTCGGCGCCCGTGACTTGCGGGAGATGCCGAATGGGGCTTGCACCTCGGGGACCGCACTGGCGGGACGCCCCGTCCCTCCTTCCTCTCTCCTCCTCCACCTCTCCCGGGGACCGCACTGGCGGGCCGCCCCGGGGTCTCTCCTCACCTCCGCCGCTCCTCCATCTCTCCTCTCCTTGGGACCGCCCTGGCGGGAAGTCCGGGCTCTCTCCTCACCTCCGCCGTTCCCGAGGGGTCACCACTGCCCCCAGGCCGCAGCCCCCGGACTGCGCACAATCCAGCATCGGCCCCTCCAGTGGTGGCTCGCAACGGCACATGGCTCGCACACCTGTGACTCTCCTCAGGTCACCAGCTTCTCCTCCACATCAGCAGCCGGCCCTTCTCTCGCCAATCCCGTCTTATACCCTACGTGCAGGGTCGCAACCGACTTCGCCATCGCCTCTGACACTCCAGCGGCGTCCTCATTCGCCTCCCACAAGTACTGGTGAAAGGCTCCACTGTTCCACCGCCCCCATCGCTTGACCAGCTCCGTGTCCTGGAAGCAGTGGTACAGGGCCGTCGCTCCCCCAATTCGGAGCGAATGGCTCTTGAACCTGTCGGGTGGATAGCCCTCCAGCGCCGCTGCCTTCTGAAGCAAGCCCTGGATACGCTCCCGCGTGATCGGGCTGCCGTCTTCCCACCTCGCAAGTGGTAAATGTGCCTCTTTGCCCGAGATACGGCTCGGGAACCAACGGTTGTAGCACTCCGCCGCCCACACCGGGCAGATGCCGAACGGGTCGTTCGAGCGGTAGTGGTTCCTCGCCTGCCCTGCTCCCTTCTGGTCCGCCTTCGACGCCTTAAACCACAGCACCACCTCGTCCGCGGCAGCGAAGTGGCTCACCTGCTCGCCCTTGCACTTCGGGGCAATGTCCAGCCCGGTCAAGACCTTCTTCAAGTCCCAGTGCCCCGAGTGGGCGTACTCCCCAATCCGCATCATGAAGAAAAAGGCGAAGATCACGCAGAAATACAAGGCCGCGTCGTCCGCGCAAGTGTCTGGCTTCAGCATGTCTCGGATTCTCTTCAGCATCTTGGTCGTAACCGGGAGCTTCCTCTTTCCGGGCCCTTGCCAGTTCTCTATCCCATTTAACGCCATCCACAGCCGCGGCTTACCCGCCAAGGGGTCAGGCTCACCCAGCATCACGTGGTGTGAACGGATCCCCAGCAACTTTGACCGTATCGTCCCGTGCGACCGCTTCAGGCTGTTGTACAGGTGCACCATGAATAGCAGCAGCTCCTCCTCGTCTTGGTGACGCTCTTCACGAGTCTCGCCATGCAGGATGGGCGACCTCCTGCGGATCCGGCAGAACGTCGTCCACTGCCTCCAAGCGACGCCGTAGGTCGCCTTCGTCCCCTTTGCCACCGAAGCCACCACGGCTGCGTCTACCAACCTCTGGAGTTCTGGCGCGTACCCAGCATCGGCACGCCCGCCGGCCCGCCTGGAGTCCTCCCTGGCGATCCGCCTGAGCTGCCGCTCGAGCCCTTCGCTGCCCTGTCCGCTGCCCGCTGCCGCTTCCAGGTACCGGCTCACCGCCTCCGGGTCGATGTCCTCGGGCGGTCCAGCCTCCGGTGCCGCACGCCGCGCCACCTCCTCACGCTCGCACTCCTCTCTTCCCCCGTGCCGGGGGGCGACCGCGGCGGCACTCCCTGCCTTGGCTGCCCTCTGCGCTGCCGCCAACCGGTCCTTGGCCATCGAAATGGGGTAGGGCTTGTTGCACATCGGGCAGCTCGTGTCCCGGCCCTCGCCCTGCACACCGCAGTACTCACACCACGCATAGCGGGCGTCTGGGCCGCCTCCTGGGAAAGGAACCGGCCGAAATGCTTCGGCCTCCTCCTCTGTCTCTTCATAGTCCTCCTCCGAGTAGGACTCAGGTGAGTTGAGGTCCCTCACGGCCTCGGCAGCACGTGCCGGTCCGCCAGGCCTGAGCGGGTCCTCCTCCGCCCGGTGGCCAGGGGGCCGCGGCCGCTTCTCCAGCCCGCGGGACCCACTCGACTCCCCCGAAGGGGGGACCCAACTTCCTGGTTGGGGCAGCGGCTCGCGGTCGGCCCGCCCCTCTGGCTGCGGGAGTGGTTCTCGGCCAGGCCGAGGGTGGACCACCGACGTCTCCACCCCGGCGGCCCTCCCCCTGGGGCGGTCCTCCTCCTCTGGTGCGGACCAAAGCCCTGTCCTCTGAAACTCTACCCGCCTAGCGAGCGCACGGTAAGTCTGACCGACCGCCCGCGCAACCTCTGCCGGGGGCTCTTCCTCCGACCTCTCCTCCTGCTTGACCGCTGCTGGTGCAGGCGGGGTCTTCGCCCTTAGGTGGATGTGCTCCGCCTGCCCCGCACCCGGGTGCCCGGCCCCATCCTCGGGCCGCACTGCCTCCGCCTTCCTCTGCCGGGCAGCCCCTCGCTCCGCACGTGCCCGCCGGGCGAGCTCCCCTGGTGACGGGGGGGGGCACTCCTCGCTCAGACTTCCGCTGCCGCTCTCCTCGCCCTGCTCCTCCGCGGCCCCGGACTCAGACCCCGCAGGGGGGGCAGCCAACGCAGCGGCGGCCAGCACTCGGGCGGCAGCCGCTGCAATCTCTTGCTTGCGCTCCTGCTTGCGCTTCTTACTTGCTGCTGCGGTCTCTGACGGCCCCTCCCCACCTGGGGGTGGCTGGCCGTGGGGCATCTTCTCACAGTGTCTGAAGTGCTTCGCGCCTCCTTCTGCCCAGTCCGCTCCCTCCGACCGCCCTGCGCACTTGTTGCAGCAGAACCCTGGCCGCCACAGTGCTCCCCCGTCGACTGCCGTCGCGGGCTGGGAGTGCTCCAAATAGGGGCACCCTGGGAGCCGGCACGGCCGCAAGGCTTCCCTCGCCTCTGGGGGGGGTGGGGCCTGATCCGCACCGCTGGCGCCCTCTCCCACGCCTTCGGCAACCACGCGTCGCCCTGTGGCCGTCCAGGGGCCCCAGCTCTCATCCTCTGAACCTCCCGCATGCCGGCTCCTGGTGGCCAGTGGGTCTCCTCCGCTACCCACCAGCGGGCCCTGCGCCCCTCCAGCGGGTGGACCTTCGTGCTGCCGGCCTTCCCTGGCCGTCCTGGGCGGCGCCTTCACCACCGCAGGCCGCTGCTCCTCCCAGATGGGTGGGAGGCGGCCGTCCGGCGCCGCCTTGGGCGGCGGGTGCCTCGGAGCCTCCTCGCCTGCTGCCTGGGCTCCTGGACCGCCGCTGCCACTCGCCTCCTCGCCCGCTGGGGGGCGGTAGCCAGCCTCCTTCTGCCTCCTCTGGAGGTCTTCGTGTCGTGCCTGACAGTACGGCCCATGGGTGTCGCCATCCGTGTCACGGCATGTCCGACAGCAGTACCAGCCCCAGTCGTGCTCCAAGCGAGCGCAGCTCCTCCCACACTGGTTCCAGCACTGCGGTCCTCCATCTGGGTCGCGTCCCACTCGCAGTAGGATCACATCGGGGTAGGGGTCGTCGAGCAAGCTTTGCGCTCGCTCCCCTGGCAGCATGCCACCGTGCCGCTCACGCCTCCCCACAGTCTCCTGCCGTCGCCTCTCGTCAGCTTGGAGCCAGCTCGTGAGCTCCCGACGTCTCCCCTCGTCCTCTGGGCGGCGGCAGATGCCCGCCGTCCTCTCTCCTGACTCGGTGGATACCTCCGCTTGCCTGAGGGCCGCTGTTAGCGCAGCCGCGGCCGCACGCGGGGGGCACGCCCGCAGGACTTCCCTCAGCAAATCCCCGTGGCTCAACTGCCCACAAAGTGCGAGCCAGTCGGCACTGGACCCTCCGCGCAAGTGCCAAACCTCCTGCGCTTGGAGCGGTCGGACCCCTGGCGGGGGACCCTTTGCATCATAGACCAAGACAGGCTCCAGCACCCCGCTCTCGTCCACCCGTGGGGTCGGTGAGGGGCCGGAGCTGCCGTACACGGGGCGCCTGCCAACCTGCCCCCGCGGATGCCAATGGCCAATGATCCGCGGGAGATGAGGGGGCGACCTCGCCGCCCGCGGGTCCACCACCAGCCGCCCATCCTCGGGCGCCAGCCACTCCTCCTCCTCGACTCGGCGAGCGTTCAGCATTCCTCCTGCCATTGGCAAAGGTGGCGGGGGCTTGGCCTCGTGGCTCCCCAACCAGCCCACAGGCACCGGCGCTCCGCCCTTCGATGCCAATACCCACACCTTCCGCTGGGCCACCGGGTCACCGTACTCGCTGCACACGCGCCCGTCTTCGGCAGCACTCCACCCAACGTTCCGAAATAACTTCAGCACATCCGCCACGGTGGGGCCAGGAGGTACATCCACCAAGGCCCACTGGGCGGCCATACGGTGCAGCTCCTGGGCGAGGTCCTGTAGGTGCGGGCCCACCCGCGACGGGCCTAGGGAGGTCACCACCAACGTCAGGTCGCCTTCTCTCCCCGCCCCGCCTGCCTGGAAGTCGGGCCAGCCCTTCAACAGCTCCGCCTCGCCACATGCTCCCAGCACGGCGGCGGCCCTGGCGTACGGGGCCAGCGTGCTTCTCAACTCCACCACCCGCCAGGCGGTCTGGAGGAGCGGGCGTGGGACCTCCCCTGGCGACCGGCGGGCCATGAGCTGCATGGCCACCTGCCAGTCCTCGGGGTCCACGAGGGCGACGGCGTGGACGCGCCTCTCGTAACCTTGTGACAGTACCTCCGCCCACGTGCCCGCCAGGTCGATCGGCTCGAAACCCTCCTCAGCCATACGACGCTTGACCTCAGCCACGTCGGCCCTGGTGATCATGTCCGCCATCTCGTTGCTGTACGTCCTGATGTACGGTGCAGCGAGGATGCGGCAGTGGTACTTGGCCTCTACGTAGTTGAGCAGTCTCACCAGGTGCCTCGCCATCCGATTCTTCGGCCGGCGCGTCTCCACCCACCTCTGGACCGTCTGGTTGTCCCCCACGTAGATGATCAGCCGCTCTTTCCAGGCCTGCCCGCGGGCGACTGCGAAACCTACTATGCAGAACAGCTCCCCGAGCGCTATGATCACCCATTCCTCGGGTAACCCAGCAGCCATCTTCAACGCCTCCATGTAGCCCGCCAACTCCTGTCTCGCGTAGACCTTGGCCGCCCAATCGATCTGCCCCGCCACCTCCAAGGTCGAGTCGCCGCCGACCCAAACCACTTGCTCCATGGTGCCGGGGATGGCCAACCGCTCCCGCGGCTCGAGCATGCCCGCGAACGAGGAGAGGAAAGTGGCGCCCCACGTCTCCGGCCGTGCGACCATCACCCGCAGCATGTCGCAGCTATCCCAGAACTCCTGCCAAGCGACCTCCTGCTCCTCCTCACCTCCCTTCGGCGTGGCCCGTGCGGTGGGCCCGTGGGGCTGGCACATCAGCGCGTCCAGCGCCCCCAGCTCCGTGCCCAGCGCCTGGTTGACCGCCGCGAAGTGCGTCCCCAACCCGCGGAGCCGCTGCACCGTCTTCAGCTGCACCACCCGCTGACCCGGCTCGAGCTCCGCCTCCTGAAGGAGGTAGCTCATCTTCTGGATCTTGGGTTCTGGGAGCGTCGCGCGGTCTACCACCCGGCCCTCGGAGTCCTCCAGCTGGAAGAGCAAGCCCCAGATGAGCTTCTCGGTACTGAACTCGCCCTCCTCCGCTAGCTTCTCCAGGTTGATTGAGCTATCGCCCAGGAGTAGCTTCGACATAGCGTCGAAGGTCCAGGCAGAAAGCCAAGGCCTCGCGCCCAGGGCCGGCTCCACCAAAACTCCGTCGTCGACCAGGACCTCGGACGAGTACGCGACTTCGTCGTGGAGCTCCTCCGCTGGTGGACGATGGGCTTGGTGGGCATCCTGCACGCCGCGTCCCCACACTGCCCATTCGCCCGGTGCACCAGTCCAACCAAACACCATCGTGAGGTAGAGCACCGTCGTCGGCTCGGCTCCTGCCAACCCCTGGAGGCTCACCGCCATGATGCGGAGGCCAGGCAATTCGACCCACAAAAGTTTGAAGGCCGCCTGGAAGTCCCGCTTCGCCAAGTAGACCCGTACCTTCGGACACCGGCATCTCCACCAGAGTATGGTCCTCGCGATCTCGCGGTGGGTGGGCAACTTCGCCGGGGGGTGGTTCAGCTTGTCACATCCCGCATTGGCGTCCCTCATGTCGTTGATGAAGCGGCCCTCGTCTGCGATCGTGCGGTCGGGCCGCATCTTCGGGACCCTGCCCTGGGGTGACTCCATGATCCCCTCCAGCCCTGGGTGGCTGGACGGGGCGGCCCAAGCACGCCCCTTCACGATGTCGTCCCAGATCTTCCGCCTGGCCTCCTCCTGGTGCTGCGCCGCTGACTGGTGAGGCTTGGCCCTGACCCTCGTGATCTCACCCTCGTGCCTGACCTCTACCCCATTCGTCGCGACCCGCCTCAGGTACTCCAGGAGCTCCGGCTCCACCTTCCCCTCGAGGTAGCTGTCGTGCACGCCCTTGAGGTGGTCCCCCTGGTCCGACTTCCAGGCAGCTCGAAGGGCTGTGGACGCCTCCTGCCATCCCCCGTGAGCGTCCAGGAGCTCCGCACCTCGTGAAATCATGCGCCCGAACGCCTCGTCACTGTACCCGGGCTCTGAACGAGCCGCCGTCCAGAAATTCAGAGCGCGCCGATCGGTGTCTGGGACCGCTCCTCCGACTCGATCGCGTAGGTCGTCCAGCTGTGGGTCAGCGCCCTCTTCTTGGGCCTCATCGCCCTCGGAAATGTGCCCCTCCAACGTTGCCGAAAAATTTGTTGACGGTGGGGGGGCTCCCCCCCCCCCCCTGCCTCCGCGCTTCTGGGTCAGCGTGGCGCCCAGCTCCAGGGCCTCGTTAATCATAGCCCGGGTGATGGCGCTCAGCAGCTTCTCAGGGTAGTGGCCCGCGTCTGACGTCCGCTTGTGCTTCGTGACAGTGTCGACGCCCTTCAGCTCCACATGCTTATGCTGGTGTGTGCACCGGCGGGCCACTTCCTGCAGGTGTCGCACGCGCGTGACCAACCGCGATCGCTTTCTATACCGTTCATCTCTCTCGCCGTCCTGAGGCCCCAAGCCGTACTCGCACTGGTCCACTGGCACCACCAGGACATCCTTCCGGCGAAGGATCTGGCGCCACCTGTCCAAGTCGTACGCCTTGGGATACCGACCATCTGGTGCGGGGTGCTCCGCTGTCGGCAGCGCACCGGCGTCGGCTATGGTCTCGAACAAGCGTCCAGCAAAGTTGGCCATGGCCGTCCCCTCAATCTCCCACGATGGCCCGTCAGGTCGCCCAGCAGGAACGTCGAAGGTGCGTGTGCCACCATTGCGCAGCATCCACGGGCAGAAGGTACGGCACTCGAACCCGAGCCACCAGAGCAAGTACACACAATGTCTGGCCTCCTCCAGCAGCGCCTCCTGCACCTCCTTGCGCCTGGTGTCGTGCTCCTCCTGCAAGCCCTTGCCACGTTCCGGGTCTGAGTACAGCTCGACCGCTGGACCGACTTCGACCCCGGCCTTCCGAAGCGAGTCCGTCCACCCTTGGGTGCCTGCCCAGACCTCCTTCGCCGTCAGGATGCGCCCCTTCCAGCAGGGCCGCCTTCCTCCTGTTGCCTGCCCGTGGCGCTCGTACCGCTTCCAGGCCGGGTTGCTCCAGTTGCCGAGGACCCTCCACCTCGGGTCCTCCCCGACGATGTCTTGCTCCCCGGCTTTCCGCTCACGCCCAGCCTCCCTTGCCGCCCGGCACCGCGGGCACCTCTTCGCCACGTCTCCTGGTACCTTCGCATCCTCATGCAACGCGTCATCCAGGTAGACGTCCCAACCCGCAGCCAGTACCTCATGTGGCGGGTGCCCGCCCGTGAAGTCCCCCCGAAGTGTGTCGGCATCCACCTGTGGAGGCACCAGTACCTGCAAATGACCCTTGTAGAGTAACATCCACACGTCCCGCCCGCTGCCCTTCGGGTCGTACTTCACCCCTACGATGACTTCGAGTCGAGCTCGACCCCAGGGGTCGACGCGGACCACGTGGATGGCCGTCTCCCGCAGCGCGGTCGGCGGGAAGGCTGCCAGGGTCCGGTAGTCCTTGTCATGACTCAGGTGGAGCGTGTCGTGGCAGAACATCCTCACGTCCGACTCGGTGATGGGAATGTAAGCGTCGGGCGGCCCCATGAACGTCTCAGCCTGCTTAGCTTCCTCCCACATGGCGACGCGCCACTGCTGCGCCAGTTCCATCACCTCCGCCACGGACGGGTCGCCCTCACCCTTGGAGTGCAGGTGTGCCGCGGCCGTGTTGATGAAGACGCACTGTCTCTCCTCAGCCTCCCCAGCCTGGCACTCAGGTAGGTACTCCGCCAACTCCTCGGTGACGGCCAGCTGGTCTCTGTAATCCAGGATGTCCCAGATGCGCCCCTTGATATGAACTCGGCCACGTCCTGGTTCCTCCGCTGGCCCCCACGCCACTTTGCCCACGTGCACCTCTGGGCCCGCAAGTTCTCCCCCAACTCGTTCCACCTGTGACGCCAAGTACGGCCGGGCCTGGCCCGCCAACTCCTCATCTCCCAGCTCCACAGCGTCCTGCAGGATCTCCTCGATCGTGGTGATCTGCCCCCCGAGGTACCCATCCAGCAAGCGGCCATGACAATATGAACGGAGACGGTTCGGCGCGTCCGCCACCAACTTTGCTTCCGGCGAGCTGCGGACCTGGTCCGCCATCGCCATGTGAACCTTCGCCACCTCTGGCACGTCTTCCGGCAGTTCGAGTGGGCATACAAACGCGGCTTGGCCTCCGTGGTCCCGCGTCCAGCTCTCATCAGGGCCCTGCACCAACTCCTGGAGCTCGCGCTCCTGAGTGGTGTACTCCATGTCCGCGTACTCCCCGGGCGGCTTGGCGGCTTCCTCCGCCACCACGGATCGGCCAGCTTCCGTTGCTCCTCCCCGCCGACCACCTCGTTGCGCTGCCTGATCCTTGCCTTCCTGCACCTTCGCGGCCTGCTCCTTCTGGGCATCCGCTCGGAGCTGCTTGATCTTGACGAGCCGATCTTCGATCTTTATCTTCGGTCCCGTCTTTAGACCTCCCCGCTTGATGTACTGCGCCTTCACAGTCCAGTGCGCCCTGTCAGCACTCTTGATGCCTTCGGCGTGGGACCGCTGACACGTGGTGGCCGTCTTAGAGCACCCATCGTGGCAAGCTGCATCCCAACATTTGGGCTTTCCCTTGGAGTCGTTCGGCCCGTGTTTGACCGATTCCGCAACCTCGGGCCCCGTCAGAGCCGAGAGGACTTCTGGCGGGAGTTTGACCTTGCTCGCTCCAGCCTTCAGGGCACCTCCTCCTGCTCCTCCTCCTCCGCCTCCTGTCAGACCGCCAACCTTCCCTCCGCCCCCGCCCCCTGAAGGGAGCTGGGGCAGACCTCCTGCTGGGCGGCGCTCCTCGACCTCCTCCACTCCTCCGGCTGCGAGTGGACGCAGCTGGGCACGGTGAGCGTTCTCCCAGTAGGCGTTGTCCGCGGTCTTGACCAGGCGCTCGAAGATAACCGTCTGGAAGTACCCGTCCGGGTCCTCCACCTCGAAAGTCGTAGGCAGTGTCAGCAGCGGTGGTCCCTCTGGCGTCGGCGTCCGAGCAGCGAAGATAAAGTCCTCCTTCCTCATGAGCTCCTTGTTGCAGTAGCGCTGCACCTCCTTCACCTTCCACCGAAGCTCCTCCCACCACCGCCCGTTCAGCTCTTCCCAGGCATCCTGAATGAAACGGGCGGTATACTTCCGCGGCTTCGCCTCGTGCTGCCGGATGAGGTAGTCCAAAGCCTCGCTCCTCTCGTCCCAGTGCTCAGCTCCATACGCCAAACATACCGCCCAGATGCCGTTGCGAGCTTGCCGTGCCCACTTCAACATATCCACAGGCTGCTTCGGTCGCGGCTCGATCTTGTACTCTGTCGTGGGTACGTAGTCATCGAACAACTCCTCTGGGCAAGTCACCCAGTCGGCCACACTGAGCGCGTGAGCGGCCAGCGTCTCGACCGACTTACCTCCCCATGACCCCGACGCGATGCCAAAGGCGATCCGGTAGTTGATCAGGGTAGGCCAGCGGTGGTGCTTGAACAACGCCGAGGAATGCTCCGCCATGCGCAGGAGTGCCTTGACGAGCGCTCGGCCCAAGTCGTCCGGGCAAATGGCCACCCGGAACCGTCCGCATCCACGCGCCGCCAGGACAAGCAGCTCGTGGTCCTTCGTGATCGACTGGAGGGTGCCCATCTTCCCCGCCGCTGCGTCCTCCGCCCGCTTGTTCGTTAGGTCGAGGTTGTACGCGATGTCCGCCATGACCTTAACCATTCCGTCGCTGCCCTTGTCCTCGGGGTCGCCGAGTGCTCCAGCTGACCTCCGTAACTTCTCCGACGGGCCATACTCTTCCTCATCGAAACTCACTCGAGCTCTCCTCGCCGGGACCCCGAAGGTCGGGCCAGCCCGATGTTCGAACAAGTCCATGGGAGGTGGTGTGGGGTCATGACCTGGTCGACCCGTCGGTGGGCCTCGGCCCAGCTCGGCCCGCACTGTGCTGCCCCGCAAGTCGACTCCTTGACCGCCCAAGTCGGTTGCCCGCCGCTTGGGCTCCCAACCTCGAGCTGACCCCTTCTCCTCCCTGGCTGGCCGTCCTGGCTCGGGCATCCTTCCCAATCCAGGTGGCATCTCCACCGCCGAAGGGCGGGCCATGGGGGGCGTGGGCGGCCGCGCAGGGCCAGGGACCGGCCGCGCCAGCCCCTCCCGCCATGCTCCTCCCGCCACCTCCTCCTCATGTGCCTGGCTCAGGCCGCGCCTCTCTCTCAGCACCTCCGCTAGCTGCCGCAGGCTCTCTACCTCGTCGTCCGTCATGAAGGAGCCGCGGTCCCTCTCCAAGGCTTCGAGCGACTCGACGATCGCGTCGCACGCCTCTCCCAGGTCATCGAAACCCTCGGAGTGCTGTAATCTCTCGGCCACGTCCAGCGGGTGATCCTCTCCACTGGCCCTTGCCTTCAGGAACTCCAGCGCCAGGGCCGTCTCCCCTCGTCGACGCCAGCGCTCCCGGGCCGCCCCATTCAGTAGGCCCCCCAGCTCTCCTCGAGTGATCGTGTCCACCCACGGTGGCTGCGTTGGGTATGTCGGGGAAGTCGAGGGCGGGTACCTCCGAGCGTGTCCTTCATCTCGCACTCCTGCCTCCTCGACCCCCCGCGTCAGAATGCACAGGGGATGGTCCTCCCTCCCCGTCGCGCCCCGCGCCAGCGCCTGAGCCACCGGGCTAGCTGTCTGGCCGTACTCATCCATTCCGTCGGGTATCTGGTTCGCCGTCCGCACGATGATGGCGGGCGCTCCAGCTGTGGCAGCCTCGGCACGCACCCGGTCGTCGATCACCGGCCCCAGGTTGGATGGGACTGTCGCCTGGGCTTCGAGCCCTGGGATACGATACGTAGTCCAGCCCTCCTCCTCAACCGCCAGCTGGCACCCGTAGCAATAGTACTTCTTCGCCATCTTCGTACCCCGTGGGCCTCGCACCAGGGCCGTTAGCCATGCCCCACTGGCCGACACCAGGGGTAGGAGTGGTCTCCCAGCCGTCGGCGTAGGGGACCTCGGCCTGTACCGCGTGGGCTGCTCGGATGCCATTCCGGCCACCACAGGCGCCGGTCCCTCAGCAACGGCGACAAGTCGTACGGCCTCCTCATTCGCCAAGTCGTGCTCCAAACACGTCAGCACCCCACGGTTCAGAACCCGACCCAACGCGTGGCAGCCCAGGTGCGCACACTTCTTCACGCCTCTCTCGCGCTCGTAGGCGTTCGTGTGCTGCCAGCACAAGTTGACCACCTTCTCCGCCCCCTTGACATTCGACTTCTCGCCATCCTCCTTGACCAGGCGGACTGGGGCACCTCGGGCTCGGTCTCGACACTTCTCCTTGCAAAGCTGGAAGATCGTGTCACCCTCCTGGTACAGCACCTCGTTGGCCATGCAGCGCTGGTGCTCCGGCTCCGACTCCGTCTCCGAGTTCGGGTCTTTCAACAGGGCGGCGGGGATGTCTGCTCTGCTTCGCCGGCCGCGCTGGCAACCCCTCTGGCCGCAACGCTTGAGGGACCCGCATAGCCTGGCACAACCCTTTAGCCCCAAGGCGGCACAGCCCCGCCCACACGATGCAGCCGCTGCCCCCACCGCCCGACCTGCCCAACAAGGCTTCGGCGCCGCCTCCACCAGCGCCTCCAGGTTGGTGTCCGTCTCAGCTGTCACGTACCCGTACGCCGGGGCATGCACGGCGTAGTTACCTTCGTCCGTGCAGGGCGTGTCCCTACACAGGTGCACCACCTTGTCCTGGGAGTCCTCCAGCAGGTCGCGCAGTCGCCTCGACGTGGTAGCAAGCACCTCGCGGTACGGCCACGCCACTCCTGCCTTCTTATACTTAATCCCAGTATTCAAAGGTGGTCTCTCCAGCCTCGCGGCGGTGTCGCCCACCTTGATGATCAGGTGATGCGGCACCTTGTCGGCCCCTTTTGCGCGAAGCTGGGCGTAGAACTCGTTCTCCACGGCAATGGCGGTGGCTGGTCCTCTCAGCTCTGGGACCACTCCTTCCTCAGCGGCCGTGACCTGCGGCTTCGCGGTTGGGCAGCAAAATCCCAACGCCCGACCCAGGCAGCGGAGGGGTGCGCAGACCAACACGTCAACTGCCGAGGCGATGGAGTGAAGACCATACCCCAAGCCGATGACCAACGCCACGATCAACCCTGCGAAGGTGGTCCAGCACAGCAAGGGCCAACCCGTGCCGAACGCCGCGTACCCCACCGTGTTGAGGCCGCTTCCAACGAGGCCACCTCCGCCCCACATCAGATCAGACCACTGTATCTCCGTCGGCGGCAGGTCAGTAATCCAACCTCCGAGCCAGCTCACTCCGAACTTGACCCCTCCGAAGCTGAACCAGCCTCGCATCTCCTCCTCCGCCTCCTCCGAGCCGCCCGCGCTCTCAGGACTTCGCCGCAGCGGGGGGTCCCGCCGACGACTCCCGAACCAGCTCCACACCCCGCCGCTGCGGCGCCGTGAGCCCTCCTCACCTCCGTCGCCGGAGGCTGATGGCGGTGTCTCCAGGTGTGGCTGGCCTGATGCAGACGCCGTCGGCGGCTGCTGGCGCCCCTTGCCTCCCGAGGGCAGGACTGCCGCTGGCCCCGAGGGCCCTCCTCTCCCCTTCCCGGCAGCGGGGGTGGGCCCAGCTGGGGGGGGGGGCTGGCGCTGCGGCAACTCCGTCGCCGCCGCCATGCCACGGCGCCGCTGGTCCTCCTCCAGCGCCCGCAGCAGAGGCGCGTACGCCCCTCCATTGGCCAGCTCGGCCTCCGCGGGCAGCGACATGTCCGCGGTGCGGGCCGCGGGGGGCAATGCCGGCGTCGCCGGCTGCGCCCGCCACCTGCGGCCGATCTCGACAGCTGCCACGGCCCCGATGAGCATGGGCAGCAACGCCATCATGTGGGAGCTGGTGTGCTTCTTCCGACTGACAGCGCCTCGTGTGCGCTGGGCTGGCGTGGCGCACCTCCTCCCGCCTCACCTCCACATGGCCCTCGGCCCCTGTGCGGACCTCGGTCCGCGGGGCGGGTCGCGCTCCCCGCGCGAGTCGCCCCCCTCAAGGGCCCGAGGAAAAACTTGAGCCCCAAAGGGGGCCGCGGAGAGGGGGAAAGGGACAGAGAGCGGGAGAAGGCCCTTCCCCCTCACCAGGCACTTACTCCCTGAAACCTTACGTTCTACGCACGCTCGAACTCTCACGACATGGGACAAGGGGGTGGGATCGACGACGCCCTCGAACATCTCGGAGGATGTGGGGAACCCTGCGATTTGTGTATATACTTGTGTGTGTGTGTGTGTCCCTGGGCCCCTGTGCAAGCCTCCTCCCCTTCGTGGACCTTGCGGCGCCCGCGTGCCCAGGCGCCTGCCGCCGCCAGCTCCTCGGCCGCGCCGGGCGGCCCCGCTGCCGAAGCGGAGCGGGCCCGCGGCGGAGCGGAGCTGCCAGAGGCCGTCGGGCCGGGTGCAGGCGAGAGCCCGCCCAGCCAGACTGTCCTCCTCCTCCTCCTCCTCCTCGTCTGCCTCCTCCGCTTCCTCCTCCTCCTCCTCCTCCTCCTCCTCCTCCTCCTCCGCCTCCTCTCCTCTCCTTCATCCTCCTTTGCTTCTCCTGCGGACTACCTCCTCCTTCTCCTACCTCTCCTACTCCTACCTCCTCCCCCCTCTCCCTCCTCTGCCTCCTCCTCGTCTTGGCAGGTGCTTTGACTCCTCTCTTCTCTATTCCTCCTCCTCCTCCTCCTCTCCTCCTCTTCCTTCTCTTGCCCCTCCTCCTCCTCTGCCATTCCTCCTCCTCCTTCTCATCCCTCCTCTGCCTCTGCCTTTTTCGTCCTCCTTTCCCCTCCTCCTTTCCCGCCTCGCTCCTGCTCTGACTCCTGCTCCTGCTCCTGCTCCTCCTCTGCCCCTCTCCTCCTCCTCCTCCTCCTCCTCCTCCTCCTCCTCCTCCTCCTCCTCCTCTTCCTCTTCCGAGAGACGACAGACGCACCGACGGGATCTGGCGCACGCCTGAGGGTGGAAAGGGGCAGCGCTCGAAGAAGCAATAACGTCATGAACATAAACTTTTGGCGCTCCGCGCGGATTTTTTGTGGATTCGCGCTGGGCCCCCCCGGCGGTGCCTCTGGCGCCGCCCCCGGCGTATTCCGCGCGCCAGGGAGGGGGGCCCAGCGCAGCTCCAAGAAGTCTGAGCGGAGCGCCACAAGTTTTTGTTTATTGCGTTCTTATTTCTAAACGTGTCCTTGCGTATGTTTGCTTCGGGTTCCACGGAGCCATGCTCCCCAGAGCCGGCCACTGAGTTGAGGCAGCACGCTTGGACAGGAGAGAAGGCAAACGGTACAGAGGAGGGCGCACCAGAGAGCAGCAACACTATCTATGAGGCGATGATGCCCATAAGGGCGGACGAGATCGAGATCAGCAACACAGCCTATAAGGCATTGTCAAAGCGTGTCCCCGAACATTGGGAATCATCCCCTGGATGCTCCGTGGAGACAAGGGGGCTGAGAATATGCCGAGAAGCCCAGAATAAGCACCAGAAGGCCAAGCATGAGCCCTTGAAGGCTCCAGGAGGGAGTCCCAGGATCGCCTCAGGAGCCAAGCGGTGCCGGGGGGAACCGCTCGAGAAGCCCCCGAGAAGACCCGACGTGCTCCGACTTGGTGCTGGGCGAGCCCTGCAGGCGCCATGCCGAGGTCCAGATCCCCTCAAGGGGCATGCCAAGAGCAGGGCAGCCCGCCGCGCATCATCTCCTACACCCCCTTGGAAAATCAATCAGAGAGAGGGTGCCCGAGCGGTCTTACTCTGTCCCTGCTCGCGTTCGTCCGTCTTGGGGTCGTCTCTCCGGCGGCCACGCTAGAATGCCACGCTAGGAGACCACGCTGGGAGGCCACGCTGGGGGGCCACGCTTGGGGGTCACTCTGGGAGGCCACGCTGGGAGGCCGCGCTGGCAGGCTACACTGGGAGGAGGCCACGCTGGGATGCCACGCTGGGAGGCCATGCTGGGGGGCCACGCTGGGGGGCCACGCTGGCACGCTTGGAGGGCTCACCGAAGAGGAGCGGTGTGTCCGTAGCGGTGTGTCCGTAGCGGTTTCGGTTCAAATCCCGCTAGCAATGAGCGCGTCGCGGCTTCTAAGAGAGCCGCCAAGCACCCGCGGGGGATTGGGTACAACTTTGCAGGTCGTGTCAGGAAGTCGTCCCGGGGACCTCCTCGGGGGGTAGTTTCATTCTGGGTCCGTTCCTGATTGCCCCTGGACCCGAAGACGGCCCCGCCCCCGAGGCCAACGGCCACGGAAAGCCGAAGCCGACGAAAACCAAGAAGTCGACGGTTCACTTTTCCAGGGCAGTGTAGGGTTCAGAGCGGCGACCGTAGACGTGGCCATCGAGGAAGGGTTGCCAGAATCCGCAACCCGTCGCCGCGCGCCGGTCCGCCGCGCCCTGACGCTCCTCGGCGGCGGCCATGCCTGCGTCTCGGCCATTTCCAGGCCCCTGGCGGATCAAGTTGGGCAGCTCCTGCACGATTGGCTAGCTGACATGGTTTGCACGCGCGTTTTGTGAGTGTCCCTGTCCCTCTTCTCTGCCCTTGCCCCTTCCTCCACGAGCACTGTTGCTATAAAGTTAGTTACTTGCAGGGTGCATCTGAGGCAAAGGGATGAGCCGATGTTTTCTTTTTCTTGCCAGAAAGCTCCTAACAACAAGCGGGAAATATCCGGGAACGTTTTTTTCCCCAAACAGCTTGCTGAACGGGGTGCTGTTGTGGTAGAAACCGGCCGAGGGAAGTCGGAGCAGAGACATCCTCACACAAAAATTATGGTTTTGGCCGTTTCGCTTGAGACATCCTCACAACTCTCGTTTCTGAGTTGGCCGGGATTGGCCGTTTCGCCTGAGACATCCTCGAAAAGTTGCGCTCCGGGACGCCGCGCGAGCGGTGGTCCGGGCCGTTTCGCCTGAGACATCCTCAAAAAGTTGCGCTCCGGGACGCCGCGCGAGAGGTGGTCCGGGCCGTTTCGCTTGAGACATCCTCGAAACTCTGAGCCCCGAGGTGCCGTGCGAGAGGTGGTCCGGGCCGTTTCGCTTGAGACATCCTCGAAAAGTTGCGCTCAGGGACGCCGCGCGAGAGGTGGTCCGGGCCGTTTCGCCTGAGACATCCCCAAAAAGTTGCGCCAGGGGACGCCGCGCGAGAGGCGGTCCGGGCCGTTTCGCTTGAGACATCCTCGAAACTCTGAGCCCCGAGGTGCCGTGCGAGAGGTGGTCCGGGCCGTTTCGCCTGAGACATCCTCGAAACTCTGAGCTCTGCGATGCCTTGCGCGAGGTGGTCCGGCCCATTTCGCCTGAGACATCCTCGAAACTCTGACTTCGGAGATGCCGCGCGAGAGGTGGTCCGGCCCGTTTCGTTGAGACATCCTTGAAATTCTGAGCTCTGAGATGCCCTGCGCGAGGTGGTCCGGCCCGTCTCGCCTGAGACATCCTTGCAACTCTGAGCTCTGAGATGCCGTGCGCAAGGTGGTCCGGTCTGTTTCGCACAAGACATTCTCGCAACTCTGAGCTCTCAGATGCTGCGCGAGAGGTGGTCCAGCCTGGGCGCCCAGAAGACCACATGTGACATATCCTCCATAGGACCCTGCGAGCCTCAGGAGGCCCCAGAGAGGTCCAGGACAGGCCCCAGGGGCCCCCAGGAGGCTCCCAGGAGGCCCCAGGAGGCCCTCTATCAGAACGTGTCAAGCTAATACACATCTGGTGTCGATTCGTTGATTTTCCTGCTCTTGTGCCCCCCCTCCATTTTGAGGGGCCCAAGCGGCCACAGGTTAGATATCCCCCCTGGGAGCCCCAAGAGCCTTCAGGAAACCTCAGGTGGAGTTCAGGAGGCCACAGGAGGCCCAGGAGGAAGCTCCAGGAGGTCCCCAGGAGGCCCCAGGAGGCACCAGGAGGCCGCAGGACGCCCAGGACAGGCCCCAGGGTCTCCAGGAGATTCCCAGGAGGCTCCCAGGAGGCCCCAGGAGGCCGCCTATCAGAACGTGTCAAATTAATACACATCCGGTGTCGATTCGTTGATTCTTCATGCTCTTGTGCCCCCCCCCTCCATTTGGAGAGGCCCAAACGGCCACAGGTTAGATATCCCCCCCTGGGAGCCCCAAGAGGCTTCAGGAAGCCCCAGGTGGGGTCCAGGAGGCCACAGGAGGCCCAGGAGGAAGTCCCAGGAGGTCACCAGGAGGTCCCAGGAGGCACCAGGAGGCCCCCGCAACTCGGAGCTCTGAGACGCCGCGCTCGAGGTGGTCCGGCCCGTTTCGCCTGAGACTTCCTCGCACCACGTTTCGCCAGAGACATCGTCGCAACTCTGGGGTCCGAGATGCCGCGCGCGAGGTGGTCCAGCCCGTTACGCTGGAGACATCCTCGCAACTCTAGGCTCCGAGATGCCGTTCGGGATCCAGGAGGCCCCCGCAACTCGAAGCTCTGAGACGCCGCGCTCGAGGTGGTCCGGCCCGTTTCGCCTGAGACTTCCTCGCAGCACGTTTGCCCGAGAAATCGTCGCAACTCTGGGGTCCGAGATGCCGCGCGCGAGGTGGTCCAGCCCGTTACGCTAGAGACATCCTGGCAACTCTAGGCTCCGAGATGCCGTTCGGGATGAAGAGGAGGTCGAGGAGGAGGAGGAGGAGGAGGAGGAGGAGGAGGAGGAGGAGGAGGAGAAGGAGAAGGAGATGGAAGGGAGAAGGAGGAGGCGGATGATGTGCATGAGGGAGCAGGCAGGAGGAGGGGGAGGAGGAGGAGGAGGAGGAGGAGGAGGAGGAGGAGGAGGAGGAGGGAGAAGGAAGGGAGTTGCAGGAGAGGACCTAACGGGAAGCGAGTGCGATGTGGACTTGTCAAAACGTGTGCGAAAGATTGTCCGGCCCGTTTCGTTTGAGACATCCTTCCACTACTGAGCTCCAAGATGTCGCTCGCGAGGTGGTCCGGCCCGTTTCGATTGAGCCATCCTCGCAATGCGAGGCTCGAAGATGTTGCGCGCGAGATGGTCTGGCCCATTCTGCCTGAGACGTTTCGTAGCACAGGAGCTCCAATCACAACCTCTCTCATTCCTTCTCCCGCCTCCCTCTTCCCACTTCCCGCCTGGTTCCTCTTCCCTCCTCCCTCCTCCCGCCTCCCGCCTCCCGCTGCTGCGCCTCTGCCTCTGCCTCCCCGCCCCCGCCGTCGTCGTTTCTGCCGCCTCAGCATCCGTCATGCGCGCACTGCCTTCCGCCCTCCACAGACATCCGACGTCACGATTTTCCCCCACATCTAAGTGGGGTTCTTGTTTTCTCTGCACACCCTCCGCGCAGGATCTCTCCTCCTCCTCCTCCTCATCCCTCTCCTCTGCTCCTCTTTGCTTCCTCCTCCGCATCATCATCACCATCACCATCACTCCCCACTCATCATCATCATCATCATCATCATCACTATCAGCATCACCATCACCATCCCACGATCACTCACCATCATCGGCATCGAACGATCATCATCATCATCATCATCATCATCATCATCATCATCATCATCATCATCATCATCATCATCATCATCATCATCATCATCATCATCATCATCATCATCATCAACATCATCATCATCATCATCATCATCATCATCATCATCATCATCATCACTACTCGCTGACTTGAGGCCTGAATAGGGAGGAACTATCAGACGGGAGCCTCGTCTGTGAGTGAATTGTGAGGAAGTCTCAGGCGGGAGCCCCCTTCCTATGGGGCCCGCACTTCATGTTCGAATCCGAGCGGGTCATCCGCAACGTGCAACTGTCGTTACTTTTGGGCTCTTGAGACCTGAGTATGGAGGAAGTCTCGAGCGGGAGCCTCGTCTGTGAGTGAATTGCGAGGAAGTCTCAGGCGGGAGCCCCCTCCCTATGGGGCCCGCACTTCATGTTCGAATCCGAGCGGGTCATCCGCAACGTGTAACTGTCGTCACTTTTGGGCTCTTGGGGCCTGAAATATGGAGGAAGTATCAGGCGGGAGCCTCGTCTGTGAGTGGATTGTGAGGAAGTCTCAGGCGGGAGCCCCCTCCCTATGGTGCCAGCACTTCATGTTCGAATCCGAGCGGGTCATCCGCAACGTGTAACTGTCGTCACTTTTGGGCTCTTGGATCCTGAATGGTGGAGAAGTCTCGAGCGGGAGTTCGTCTGTGAGTGAATCTGCCGAGTGAAGTCTCAGGCGGGAGCCCCCTCCCTATGGGGCCAGCACGTTATGTTCGAATCCGAGCGGGTCATCCGAAACGTGAAACTGTCGTAACTGTTGGGTTCTTGAGGCCTGAATATGGAGGAAGTCTCGAGCGGGAGCCTCGTCTGTGAGTGAATTGCGAGGAAGTCTCAGGCGGGAGCCCCCTCCCTATGGGGCCCGCACTTCATGTTTGAATCCGAGCGGGTCATCCGCAACGTGCAACTGTCGTCACTTTGGGGCTCTTGAGACTTGAATATGGAGGAAGTCTCGAGCGGGAGCCTCGTCTGTGAGTGAATTGCGAGGAAGTCTCAGGCGGGAGCCCCCTCCCTATGGGGCCCGCACTTCATGTTCGAATCCGAGCGGGTCATCCGCAACGTGTAACTGTCGTCACTTTTGGGTTCTTGAGACCTGAATATGGAGGAAGTCTCGAGCGGGAGCCTCGTCTGTGAGTGAATTGCGAGGAAGTCTTAGGCGGGAGCCCCCTCCCTACCGGGGCCCGCACTTCATGTTCGAATCCGAGCGGGTCATCCGCAACGTGCAACTGTCGTCACTTTTGCGGCACGATTCAAGGCGACCCAGACGCAGGCCGGCGCCTCCTGAACGTCCCGAACATGCAAA
>CAUYUJ010020192.1:126517-146517 GCA_963575745.1 Prorocentrum cordatum
GGGTTCTTCGAGATGCTGCGCACGAGATGGTGTGCCCCGTTCTGCCTGAAACCTCTCTCATTTCTACCACCTCCCTCCTCTTGCCTCCCGCCTGCCTCCTCTTCCCCCCTTCCTCCTCACGCCTCTCGCCTTTCGCTGCTGTGCCTCTGCTTCCGCCTCCCCGTCGCCGTCTCCGTCATTTTGCCGCCTCAACATCCGCCATGCGCGCCTTGCCTCCCGCCATCCCCAGACATCCGACGTCCAGATGTTTGTTTCGAGACGTGCGTCCGCGGACCTCTCGATCTTATCACAGGGACTGCTTTTTCGTTAGGGCTCTTTCTTATGACTTCCTCGGTGCCCCTCACGGCCTCCCCAGATATCCGACGTCACGATGTTTCTTTTGAGACGGGCGCCCGCGGACTTCTCGATCTCATCCCAACCGTCTTTCCGTCAAGGTTTTTTCTTATGACACCCGCGACGTCCTTCAAGAGCCTCCAGAGTCTCTTTCTCCATGTTCTCGCCGAGCTCTGCGTGCGCTAGGAACTGCCGCGCGGAACCTCGTAAATGAGGTGGCCCATCTGGTGCATCTTGTAACGCCCCTCCTCCCAGATCTTGTGCACTTCCCCGCTGCGATTCAGAGCGTTGCGGACCCGCTCCAAAGCTGCAGCGTTGAACTTCTGGCCCCCGATGTGGACCTAAGGCCCAAAGTCGGTCGGGAACTCCGCGAAGTCCTCGCCAACGGCTGAGGCGAAGTCGGAGAGGATCATCCTGCTCTTGTGGCCCCCCTCCCTCATTTTGGGGGGCCCCGACGGCCACATGTTAGATATCCCATCCTGGGAGCCCCAAGAGGCTTCAGGAAGCTCCAGGTGGGGTCCAGGAGGCCACAGGAGGCCCAGGAGGAAGCCCTAGGAGGTCACCAGGAGGTCCCAGCAGGCCCCAGGAGGCCCCTGCAACTCGGAGCTCTGAGACGCTGCGCTCGAGGTGGTCCGGCCCGTTTCGCCTGAGACTTCCTCGCAGCACGTTTCGCCCGAGACATCGTCGCAACTCTGGGGTCCGAGATGCCGCGCGCGAGGTGGTCCAGCCCGTTTCGCCTGAGACATCCTCGCAACTCTGGGCTCCGAGATGCCCTGCGCGAGGTGGTCCGGCCCATCTCGCCTGAGACATCTTCGCAACTCTGAGCTCTGAGACGCCGTGCGCAAGGTGGTCCGGCCCGTTTCGCAAAAGACATTCTGGCAACTCTGAGCTCTCAGATGCTGCGCAAGAGGTGGTCCAGCCTGGGGGCCCAGAAGACCACATGTTACATATCCCTCCTGGGACCCTGGGAGCCCCAGGAGGCCCTACAGAGCTTCAGGAGGTCGCAGGACGCCCAGGACAGGTCCCAGGGGTCCGCAGGAGATTCCCAGGAGGCTCCCAGGAGGCCCCAGGAGGCTCCCTATCAGAACGTGTCCAGTTAATACACATCCGGTGTCGATTTGTTGATTTTTCCTGCTCTTGTGGCCCCCTCCCCATTTTGGGGGGCCCCGACGGCCACATGTTAGATTTCCCCCCCTGGGAGCCCCAAGAGGCTTCAGGAAGCTTCAGGTGGGGTCCAGGAGGCCACAGGAGGCCCAGGAGGAAGCCCCAGGAGGTCACCAGGAGGTCCCAGGAGGCCCCAGGAGGCCCCCGCAACTCGGAGCTCTGAGACGCCGCGCTCGAGGGGGTCCGGCCCGTTTCGCTTGAGACTTCCTCGCAGCACGTTTCGCCCGAGAATCCTGTTTTTCCGTGAGCTCTTTTCTTCGTCTGCCCCTTTGCGGCATCCTACTCGTACCTAGGTACCTCGTCACCCTTCATCCGTTCCCGGATTCTTATTCTCGTCCATCGCGTCGCAACTCTGGGGTCCGAGATGCCGCGCGCGAGGTGGTCCAGCCCGTCACGCTGGAGACATCCTCGCAACTCTGGGCTCCGAGATGCCCTGCGCGAGGTGGTCCGGCCCATCTCGCCTGAGACATCCTCGCAACTCTGAGCTCTGAGATGCCGTGCGCAAGGTAGTCCAGCCCGTTTCGCACAAGACATTCGCGCAACTCTGAGCTCTCAGATGCTGCGCAAGAGGTGGTCCAGCTTGGGGGCCCAGAAGACCACATGTGGCTCCCAGGAGGCCCCAGAGAGCTTCAGGAGGCCGCAGGACGCCCAGGACAGGCCCCAGGGGTCCCCAGGAGATTCCCAGGAGGTTCCCAGGAGGCCCCAGGAGGCCCCCTCTCAGAACGTGTCCAGTTAATACACATCCGGTGTCGATTCGTTGATTTTTCCTGCTCTTGTGAACCCCCCTCCCGCCATTTTGGGGGGCCCCGACGGCCACATGTTAGATATCCCCCCCTGGGAGCCCCAAGAGGCTTCAGGAAGCCCCAGGTGGGGTCCAGGAGGCCACAGGAGGCCCAGGAGGAAGCCCCAGGAGGTCACCAGGAGGTCCCAGGAGGCCCCAGGAGGCCCCCGCAACTCGGAGCTCTGAGACGCCGCGCTCGAGGTGGTCCGGCCCGTTTCGCTTGAGACTTCCTCGCAGCACGTTTCGCCCGAGACATCGTCGCAACTCCAGGGTCCGAAATGCCGCGCGCGAGGTGGTCCAGCCCGTCACGCTGGAGACATCCTCGCAACTCTGGGCTCCGAGATGCCGTTCGGGATGAAGAGGAGGTGGAGGAGGAGGAGGAGGAGGAGGAGCAGGAGGAAGAGGAGGAGGAGGAGGAGGAGGAGGAGGAGGAGGAAGAGGCATGTTCTAACATGCCATGCCAGTCCGCACTGGACGGGCACGCAATCGACCTTGGAAACCGCAGTGGGTGTAAAAACCCTGTTTGGGGATACTGCACTCCGGCTATAATTGTTGTTGGCAATGGTTATTCCTAAATATTACGGACTAGTAGTGCGTGTATATGTTTATTCATTCACAGGTAAATGCAGCATGCGTTGCACTCAATTCGTAGATGAGTGTTGCATGCCAGTCTGAGTTGTGTCCGAATCTCAGTTATTTGTGCTTGGTTAAACATATCGTAAAGTGGTTTGAATATGTGACTGCACTTTGTGCTGTTTTGTCTAGCCCTTTGAACGACATTCGAATATTTGTGAATTGTGAAGTTGCTTGAACTTCATTGGGTCTGTAAATTTCAGTAAATCGTCTGTTTAATTAGCCTGGCGAAGGACCCCACCATTCGTAGTTGTGAAAACCGTCGCTGTTCATATCGCCTTCGGTGGATCTCCTCATGGGGCCACGAAGCGCGTGAACAGTGTACCAGAATGGGGCAGGGCGGAGCTCCCTATGGGGCCACGAAGCGTGTGACGGGTGTGCCAAAATGGGGCGGCGCCGCCGTGCGGTTTGCGCCCCTGCGACCTTAGGTGGAGCACCCTATGGGGCCATGAAGAGTGTGAGGGGTGTGCCAAAATGGGGCGGCGCCGCCATGTGGACTGTGCCACTGGGACCTTTGGTGGAGCTCCTTATGTGGCCACGAAGCGTGTGAGGGGTGTGGGGCAAAATGGAGCGGCGCCGCCATGCGGACTGTGCCACTGGGACCTTCGGTGGAGCTCCTTATGGGGCCACGAAGCGTGTGAGGGGTGTGCCAAAATGGTGCGGCGCCGCCGTGCGGACTGCGCCACTAGGACCTTAGGTTGAGCTCCTTATGTGGCCACGAAGCGTGTGAGGGGTGTGGGCCAAAATGGGGCGGCGCCGCCGTGCGGACTGCGCCACTGGGACCTTAGACGGAGCTCCTTATGGGGCCACTAAGCGTGTGACGGGTGTGCCAAAATGGGGCGGCGCCGCCGTGCGGATTGCACCCCTGCGACCTTAGGTGGAGCACCCTATGGGGTGGCGCCGCCATGCGGACTGCGCCACTGAGACCTTAGGTGGAGCTCCGTGCCAGAATGCGGCGGCGCCGCCATGAGGACTGCGCCACTGAGACCTTAGATGGAGCTCCTTATGGTCGGGGGCGGAAAAGAGGGGGGTGATGACAAGGGGGGGGTGGATATCATGGCGTGGGCCATGATATTTCCCCAGATTTCATGGCGCCCCTTTTTATTTCATTACGTCCCTGGCCCCCCCGCTGGGCCGCGCACATGCCGCCGGTCATGATTTGCACCCCCCCTCTTGGACACCCCCCTCTTGGCCGCTCCCGATATGGGGCCACGAAGCGTGTGAGGGGTGCGCCAAAATGAGGCGGCGCCGCCATGCGGACTGCGCGGGAGGAGGGAGAGGACGAGGAGGAGGAGGAGGAGGAGGAGGAGGAGGAGGAGGAGGAGGAGGAGGAGGAGGAGAGGAGCGGAGGAGAGGAACGCGTAAACCGTCTCTTCAACACGAGGACCCAACACCACAGGATGGTTTGGAACAGATGACAAATGCAGTATTTTGTATCTTGAACTGGGTTGATTTTGTTTTTGACATTCAGGTTGGCATTGTTTGCGCTTCGTATGGTCTGGCAAACTCGATGTTTATATGTTAGCTGTTGGTTTAAACTCTCAACTTGTTCCAGCATGTTCAAACTTTTGCCTCAAGTTCCACGTTGTAGCTATAGGGGTTATGACTTTGGTTGACGCAGGTCCATGAAGAAAAAAGGTGCTCGGCACAGGCCCCCGCAGTCGTCCTGAGCCGACGACGTTATGACATCGCAGTGCGCAATTCTCGCGCGCTGTATCGCCAGCGGAAGCCGTACAAACAAGCAGTTGTTTCACACATATACAGTATTAGTCAGCGCTGGCCCCGCACAACGTGTTTGTAGCAACCTCTGGTGCGAACTCTCTTTGGGACAACCTATGCGGTGCAATCGACGTGGTGCACTGTATGGTGTTGAACCTCTGTTATGTATCCTATGGTGTGCAAAATATGTTGTGCAATCTTTGTAGAACAACCTAAGTGGTCAATCCAGGCAGTTCATTCTAAAGTGTACAGTATAGTTTCTGCAAGTTGTGTTGTGCAATATTTGCGTACAATATTTGTGTTGCAACGTATATGGTGCGCAATCTATGTGGTGCAATTGACTACCCTGCACAGCGCTTGACCACTCCACTGCTCGCGCAAACATCCCACCCACCCACCCGCAACTTGGTTCGCAAACTCTCTTAAGACCGTGACGGTGGGTACCAAATGGCACTTGCCAACGACAGCGACGCCGACGACGACCGCGACAACGACGACGACGACGCCGCCGACAACGACTACGACGACACCGACGACGTCTCCAACGACTTCGACGACGCCGACAACGACGACGACGGAACGACACGCCGACGCCGACGCCGACGACGACGACGACGACGCCGACGATGACGACGCCCGACACGACGACGACGACGACGTCGACGACGAGCCGACGACGACGACGACGACGACGTCGAACGACGCGACGACGACGACGACGGCGGCGACGACGCCGACGCCGACCGACGACGCGAAGACGACGACGCCGACGCCGGACGACGACGACGACGTCGCCAACGAAGACGACGACGAGGGAGGAGGGAGGACGACGACGGCGACAACGACGACAACGACGAGGGAGGAGGGAGGACGGCGACGACGCGAACGACGAAGGAGGAAGGACGGCGACGCCGACGACGACAACGACGAGGGAGGAGGGAAGACGACGACGACAACGACGACGACGACGACGACGGCGACGAAATAGGAGGGACGACGACGAGACGCCGACGACGGACGACGACGACGACGAGGAGGAGGAGGAAGGACGACCACGGCGACAACGACGACGGAAACGACCACGACGCCAAAGAGGACGACGACGACAAACACGAGGAAAGACAGAGGACGACGTAGGCGACGACGACGACGACGACGACAACGACGCGGGAGGAGGGAGGACGGCGACGACGACGACGACGACGCAAGAGCGCGAGCGCACGCTTTTGTCGAAAATCCGTGTTGCGAAACCTTGAATTTTTGGAGGTTTTTTGGACGCGCGATTTCGAAATCCTTCCGAAACCGATGGGTTTTGAAGGATTTCGGCGTACGCGCGCGACCACGCGCGCGTCTGCATGTCGTCCCATTTTTTGCAAAAGGATTCGCGCGACGGCACACGCGCAAGGGCGTTCGACAGATTTCGACATGCGCGCGCGCGAAGCCCGTTTGGTAGCATTTTGTGAAAATCTTGAAGAACTTATGGTTTTCTCAGGATTTCGCAAGAGCTCACGCGGAAGCTTTTTTAGCAAATCAGTGTTGCGAAACCACGTGTGCTTTGTATGCTTTTTGGAAACTCGATTGCGAAATCCTTCCGGCACCGACGGTTTTTGAAGGATTTCGGCATGCGCGCTCGACGACGCGCGCGTGTGCACTTCGTTTCATGTTTTGCAAAGGATTCGCGAAAAAGTGCTATGTTAGAACAAGAAATGTCACCGCATAGTTTTTTTTTACAAGGGACCCTCAGGGGGGGAAACCGGCCTGCCTGGGATGGTATGATTTCATATTTAGGATGGACGAGTGTGCAGAATATATATATATATTATATATATTTATATATATATATATATATTTGAAATTATAGTATCCCAGGGGGGGAGCGTTAAGTCCGGGGGAAGGGGGGTAGAGTCTATTTTCTTTTTAGAAAGGAGAACCGACGTGGTGGACCCTGCGTTGCGCAATCTAGGTTTTTTTTCAATCTATGTGTGCCATCTGCGTTGTGCAATTCACTTGCGAGGCCCGCAGTTATCAATTCCACTGCTCGCACAAATATCCAACCCACCCACCCGCAACTTGTTTGGCAAAATGCATGCGGCGGTGATTGCGAGGAGTGTTTTGTGTTTGCTGCTGCATCTCTGTGGCCGCGCGAGCCCACGCATGCTCGCGCGCGCAGCGGCCAACTAGGGTTGGCGCGACCGCCGCGGCCGCGGTGGCGCTGCCTTCTGGGCACATCCCAGCGGGAGCTTGAGTGCAAGTTGGCCACTTGTGTGGGGCGCGGTATTATGGCAACGTCGGCAACAGTAGACACGATAATGATAGTAGCTGCGCTGGTGACGAGAATTAAGACGGCGACGGCACGACCAGTGACGGCGCCGATGTTGATCACGCCCGCTGCGGTGACGGCGTCCTCGCGTCGGCGGTGAGGTTTTAGATGGGGGTTCGACATGCGCGCGCGACCGGCCCGCGATAGTGGGCCGCATGGTATCATGGTATTACTTGACTCGGGTCGTGCCCCCCCAAAACACGCGCACAAGGACGCCGGAATGATGTCGACTGGCGACGCGAAAGGCCCCCGTTTGGCAGAATTGAATGAACATGGCGAGCAACCGATGGTTTTCTTGAGAATGCGCAAGAGCGCGAGCGCATTGTCTTTAGTATTGTCAGATGCATAAACATGCATATCATACTAATAATAAACCGTATACAAATGATGTTACAAAAAGCCATGCACATTGATCTGTTTTCAGGGCACCCGTTTTTGATACCCTTACGGCACCTAAGGTTTTCGAGGTATTCCGGCATGCGCGCGCGACGACGCGCGCGTGTGCACTTCGTGTGTTTGTTTTGCAAGGGGTGCTTCCGACATAACGCGCGCAAGGGTATTCGACCGATGTCGGCATGCGCGCTCGAGAGGCCGCGAACCCACCTTTTTTTGAACATTCTTGTTGCGGAACCATGTGTGTTTTATATATGTGTCCAGGGCACTCGATGTTGAAATCCTCACGACACGTAATGTTTTTTAAGGGTTTTGGCATGCGAGCGCAACGGCGCGCGCGTGTGCCTTTCGCATGGTGTCCCCCCCCGAGGGATTCTTGCAAATTTACAATGTTTTGATCACCGGATGTGCAAGAATAGATTTTGTGGCAAAGGATGAGGAGGGGAACCGTGACCTGCTTTGCCTAGGCTGATATTAATTGATTTTCGGATAGGCGATGGGGCATACTCGTATGTAAGCTGCATCGCGAAAAAGGTTGCGGTTAAGTTCAAAGGGGGAGCGAGCCTAGTAGTTTTTTTCGCAGAAAAAGAGAATGTTGAATTTGAAGCTGTCAATTCTACTGCTCGCGAGATCACCCCACGCACACACCGCAACTTGGTTTGCAAAACCCATGGGGCGGCGATTGCGATGGCTGCTTGGCGCTGGCTGGCGCATAGCGACCTGCCGCGCTAACGCGCGCAGGCTCGCGCGCAAAGCAGCGCGGCCGCGGTGGCGGTGTTCGCTGGGCACGTCCCAGCGCGTCGCGCAGGCCGCGCTGACGCGCGGGCAGTTCCGTGTGAGTCGGTGGTTCGGGCGGGCACGGTATCATGGCGACGCCGACTTTTGTAGACACGATAAGGATAGTGGCGATGTTGGTGGCGACGATGCTGATGATGACGACGGCAATGCCCATGGCATCACCGATGCTGGTCGCGCCGGCGGCGATGATGGTGTCCACGTGTCGGCGATGAAAGTGTCAATGGGGCATTCGACATGCGCGCGCGGCCGACGCGCGCGAGCGGCCGCATGTATTCATTTGACAGGGATCGCCGCCCCCAACACGCGCGGAAGGGCGTTCGATTGTTTCCGACATGTGCGCGCGAGAGGCCCGTCGTGTCGCATTCCGCGAAAGTGTGGAAGCACATGCGTGCTTCCTTTGAGAATTCGCAGGGGCGCGCGAGCATATGTTAAACAAGTTAAGTGGCAAGACTAGGTATTTTTCTCAGGGGCCCGGGACACTCGTTTTTGGTATCCTTATGGGACCGATGGTTTTTGAATGATTTCGGCATGGGCGTGGGACGACACTCGTGTGTGCAGTTCGTCCTCTGTTTCGTTGCAGGAGGTTGTTACACATGGACGATCTGGGATACACGAGCGCGCGCGCATACGAAACTCTGACAACGATGAGGGCTTGGCGGTCGATTTTGGCTTGGCTGGGACGGTATGAGTTCATAGAATTGAACGATGGATTCTACGCTGTGGATTCTACGCGGCGACGGGGCGGCGACGGCGACCACGGAGCCGCCAGGCCGACACCCAGGCCCAGACGTTGGCGGCCAGGCGGCGACAGGGCGGTGACGGCGAGCACGGAACCGCCATACCGACATTCATGGCCAGGCGACAGGCGGCGACGAGGCGGTGACAGAACTGCGACTGCGAACACGAAACCGCCAGACCGCAATTCAGGGCCAGTTGTGTAGAAGCGGAGTAAGAGCCCCTAAGTGCAAACACTGCTGGGGAACGATGTATGAAAGAACCTTGGGTTCTGGGAGCCGTTCTTGGCCAAACAGAAATGACTCCATAGGAAAATTGTCCCCAGATATCTTTACCGTCTGAGCTCCATACGGGGCCGAATGTGGTTCTCAAAGCGTACGCAACCTTCTGGTTCGTTAGTTCGTCACCGCATTGCGCTTGTCACCTTCATTGTGACTGCGACCGTCGGTAGCAGACACTCTCCTGCCAGCTGGTCTGACACCTCGATGCCCACCTCACGTATGCGCTTACGTTTGTCTTGCTGTCGTGCGATGTATTGCTGGGTAGTCTCGTTATTAGTCCGCACGGGAAACTCACATCGCTGGGGTAATTTCAAGTCGCCATCGTAATGGTAACTAGCGTCTAGCAGTTTCGCATTTGCGTCGAACCCGTTGCCTTTCTCCAGTTCGTCTTGGTCGATCATCTCCGCGATGTACCATTGCGTTCCCTGCAGCTGCGAGAATATCAGGTAGGTCCTTTCCGTTACTGGGAGCCTGGATCTAGATTTGCATGATCTCTCGGACACTTCCAGTCCGCGTCGGAACCCTTGGTAGTTCGACTCGTTGATGCTGTCGCGGCTGGGACCAATCTGTGCAAGACCTCCATCCAGCCCTCGCTCCAGGATTACGTATCTCTGGGTCGCTCGACACTGTCCTCCTCACCTGCGGCCTCGTCTGGGGGACTCCTCCAAGCTCCCCCGCTCCGTGGGTCTGGCCAACTCTGCCGTCGCAGCCTATGCCTGGGGGTACTGGCGAGGCTTGCATTCTCGAGGTGGACGGGGACGATGGGTTGCCTGTGCGTTTCAGGGCTGGACCGCAACGGTGTTCAGGTCGTCCCGTGGGCCGTTTTGTTTTCGTTTTGTCTTGCATTCAAGGCGAAGCGACGACCAAACAAGGAATAACGAACAACACAACGAACACGAGAAACACCGTTTAGGCTCAGCCCTGCTGCCTTTCCCTTTTCCTCACGTTCCTCTTCCTCCGCCGCCGGGTGGATCTCATGGCGCTGGTCCCACTGTGCGCAGTGGAGCGACCAGGGACTGCCCGAATACCAATGCTAGTCTCACTCTCTCAGGCGGAGATAGGTCGACATTCTCGGGGTCCTCAAAATCGATGTGCAGAGCAAGAGAAAATCGCACAATAAAGAGTCTCCCCATGATGCTGTGATAAGGTATTGTGTATATCAGGCGCAGTGGGGGGAGTCGAGACCCCTACAGGACCCGGATACTTTTTCCTGTAGCTCAGGGCGACCTGTTCGGGATCAGACGGCAGGGAGAGCGGCGAAAGAGATCGGCAACTGTCAAGTACAATCATCAGGGGAGGGGGGAGGGAGCTCTTCGCATCGTCCGCCGCAATCGAGCTGCCCACAGCTCAATCAGGACCTCCCACCGTAAAAGGATCGACCGGACTCTCCACGTGGCTTGTGGGACGCGTGGGCCGCGGAGCGGCCTAGCCCCGAAGCGCTGGTCAGAATTTACCCTGGGAGAAGGCCGGAGGAAGGAGGAGGAGGAGGAGGCGGGAGGAGGAGGAGGAGGCAGGGAGGAGGAGGTGGAGGAGGAGGAGGATGAAGAGGAGGAGGAGGGAGGAGGAGGAGGAGGGAGGAGGAGGAGGAGGAGGAGGAGGAGGAGGAGGAGGAGGAGGAGGAGGAGGATCGGTTTCTGGCTCGTTTCGGCCCATCTCGAGGCCTCCGAGGGCCGAGGGCCTCGAGGGGGCAAGCACGCTCGGAGGGCCCCTTGGGGCCAATGGAGCACTTGAGCGCGATGAAGCTGGCCCGGCGCAGGTTCCCAAGCTCAGAAATCCTGCTTTCTACCTTGTCAGAATTTGATAGACTTCCTACCCTGACACGTCGATTAAGGAATTGGCCGTTTTCGGTTCGCGAGAGGGCGTCGCCGCCGTCATTTTTGCGGGTCCAGGTCCGTCAGTTTCGGTCCTAGGCCGTTTTCACTAAGGGAAGGTTTACCAAAAGGAGATTTGCCCACTGCCGACCTTGGCGCTGACAGGCTTCGGCATCGTGCAGTAAAGGGAAGGGCCAATTGCGCAAATCATGCAGCGACTTCCAGAGTTTTTGACGCAGTAGTTGTGCTTTCGCCGTTCGCGCAACCAGTATACCAACACCACTATCTGACAAGTCACGTTCGGTCACATGTGACATTGTTGACAGATCGTGCGATTCGCGCGAAGCTGTCTTGGCAAGTTCTCGTGGGTGACGCATGCAGCATGCACAGAGGGCAGTTCATATGGTATGTTTTGGCGCGTCGTCCAAAAGGTGTCTGCAGCAAATACCGCCACCGCGCCAACGCAGCAGAGGAGCAGGAAGGAGGTTGTGTTTACAGTCAACCCGCACGGTGAGGATGGGCGACTTTCCAACGTTACCCTTGCATCCTTTCTCTTCGGCCCTATCCGTGGCCGCTCTCGCTGGCCGCGCCCCGCTCGCAGAGTCTCGACATGGCCTTCCAAGGCCCCTGTATCCTTATCGTGCGTCCTTGTTATACGGGTTGACTGTCAGATACGGTCCAGTCTGGTGCCTTGCTTGAGCTGGCGCAGGTCTTGAACACCGCCGCCTTGTCCACAGCCTCTGTCGCGATTTTTGTTTCTCCTTCGTCCGCCTCGTCGGGGGCCCGTCGTGGGCCAAGCGGGGGTCTCGGGGTCATCTTGGGCGCGATGAATCCACGGAGCTCTCCCGAAGAGGTTCGATGGAATGATCCAGGAGACGTCTGCGCATGTCTTCGGGGCGTCTTGGAACCCTCCTGGGTTACTTCAGGTCCTCGGCCAGTCTTGGGGCTGTCTTGGGGCGCCGTCGGGACCGCCTTCTGGGCTCCTGGGGCCTTCGCAGCAGTAGCCGACGTCGATTTGAGGGCGGAATGCATCGGACGGCTCCTTCACGTTCGTTTCGACTCTTGCGGCCTCGCCGGAGGCCCGTGTGGGTGCCTCGCTGATGCTTCTTCGGGGCTTCCTTGTAGCCTCTTCGGGACACACCTTGTGGGGGTGGTGGCTGACGCATGCGGGCGGTGCCACTGGGGCCTTCGGTGGAGCTCCCCATGGGACCACGAAGCGTTGTTTCTGGGGGGTGGCTGACGCATGCGGGCGGTGCAAATGGGGCCTTCGGTGAAGCTCCCTGTGGGGCCACGAAACGCTAGACTGGGTGGTGGCTGACGCATGCGGGCGTCCCCACTGGGGCCTTGGGTTGAGCCCCATATGGGGCCACGAAACGCTGTGCTGGGTGGTGGCTGACGCATGCGGGCGATGCCAGTGGGGCCGTCGGTGGAGCTCCCCATGGGACCACGAAACGCTATACTGGGTGGTGGCTGACGCATGCGGGCGTCCCCACTTGGGCCTTCGGTGGAGCTCCCCATGGGACCACATGGGGCGGTGCCACTGGGGCCTTCGTTGGAGCTTCCTGTGGGGCCACGAAACGCTATATTGGGTGGTTGCTGACGCATGCGGGCGGTCCCACTGGGACCTTCGGTGAAACCTCCTATGGGGCCACGAAACGCTGTACTGGGTGGTGGCTGACGCATGTGGGCGGTGCCAGTGGGGCCTTCGGTGGAGCCCCCATATGGGGCCACGAAGCGCTGTGCTGGGTGGTGTCTGACGCATGCGGGCGGTGCCACTGGGGCCGAGCTCCCTGTGGGGCCACGAAACGCTGTACTGGGTGGTGGCTGACGCATGCGGGCGATGCCATTGGGACCTTCGGTGGAACTCCCTATGGGACCACGAAGCGCTAGACTGGGTGGTGGCTGACGCATGCGGGCGTCCCCACTGGGGCCTTGGGTTGAGCTCCCCATGTGGCCACGAAGCGCTGTACTGGGTGGTGGTTGACGCATGCGGGCGATGCCAGTGGGGCCGTCGGTGGTGCCCCCTTATGAGGCCAGGACACGCTGTACTGGTTGGTGGCTGACGCACGCGGGCGGTGCCACTGGGGCCTTCCGTGGAGCTCCCTGTGGGGCCACGAAACGATGTACTGAGTGGGTGAAACGCAGGGAGGAGGGAGAAGGGGGAGGAGGAGGGAGGAGGGAGGAAGGAGGCGGGAGGAGATCGCGGGGACCGTCTCTTCAAAATGAGGACCCAGCACCACAGGATGGTTGGGAACAATGGACGTCCTGGGGTCTCAGGGTTGAGTTTCTTGTGGAAGGTTTCTTGTGGTCAGGCCCCTCCTGTATTTCCTCTTTGCGATCTATTTTCTTTTTCGCTTCCTGGGTCCCGTTGGGGGCCTCTCCAGGCGTCTCTGGGAGGCCTCTCGCAGCATCTTGAGAAGCCATTGGCGCTTTTTTGTTGGGGGGCCTTCGGTTGCTCTGGACCGTCTGGAAGTCTCGGCCTCGGCGCGTCCTTTCGCTGTCCTTGAGCCGTCCGGGAGGCAGAACAGCGCGCCGGAGAGCAACCGTGGTGGGGCACACGGGGGGCTGTATTTGGAGCTTGCGCTCCCCAGGAGGGGGGGGTCAGCCCGAGAAGCACTGCAGTCAGCCTGCCAGACAACATAAAGAGCATTCTAGCACGCCGCACCGTGCCGAGGGCACGATGGCAGATAACACGTATACTTCAATGTAGAGTCGAATGTTGCAGACATAGCGAACACAAGCATATATATATACACATATATATATATACATGTGTATATATATATATATTTATATACATACATGCTGCACATACAAACTAGCATCGTTGGACATTACCTGGCGTAGTCCATATCTGTGCGGTGACTGCGACAGCTCCGTCGACGTGTGCTCCCACCAGAGGCTGAGCATACACTCGTGGGGCGAGGCAGGCACCTCGGATAGAGTGGCATGCAAGGGCGGCGGGTCTCCGCAGTCATCGCTGGTCCGAGATCGTTTCAGGAGGGCCGGGGTCCATCATTGAGCTTTGGCTCAGACATGGCTGCCGACGGCGCGGATAGCTTCCCTGGGGCGACGGAGTTGGAGATTGCTCGCTACCGCCGAGCTCGGCCCGACTCTTTGGAGGAGGCCTCCCAGTTGTATCCAGCTGCCTGCGGCAAGTTCAGCATCCGTGCCAGCGCATTCTGTGTGGCGGCCCTTGGAGCACCGCCCAGACGGCCGCAACATGCAGCACCTCTCGGCTCAATTCCGTGAGATGCTCTCACGGGGGCTCTTTGCCTGGGCTGTCCTGGGCTCAAGTGGGGCCGTTTTTGGGGTCATTCTGGACTGCCGGTGGGCCGTCTTGGGGCTCTCTTGGGCCGTCAGCTTGGGCTGTGCTGGGCCCCTCGTGGGCATGTTGTGGCCCGCCTGGGGCTGCCCTGGACCGCCTAGGGGCTTCTTGGGCCCTCCTTGGATTGTGTGGGCTTCTCTTTGGGTGCTCCAGTGCCCTCGTGGAGCCATCTTGAGCTAAGAGCCCCGAGAACCCCAGATGCGCAGTCGAACCAAAGGGGAGTCCGCAAATAGGGCGTCCGCAGGTTCTGAGCCGCTTGGACCGTCCTGTAACTCGTCTGGGCTCTCTCTGGGCGGCGTGCCGGAAGCCTCCTGGGCGCCAGGCTGTTGGGGTGCCTTTGGGAGCAAGGCTGGGCCATCCTGGCAGTCTTAGCTGCTTCAGCGCACCGCCCAGCGAGTCTCGGAGGGCCCTAGACGGGACCCCCGGGAGGCGGCGGAGCGGCCTGGGGGCTGGGGGGGGGAGGCGGCGGAGCGGCCAGGGTGCCTATGGGGGAGGGGGGGGGCGGCGACACGGGGCCCCGCTGCGTGATGAGACGGCGAGGGCCGGGGGAAGGCCTGCGGTCGAGGCGGAGGGATTGGTTGGTCGGCCCTGCCACACTAAGGGCACCCTCGTGTCCTGTGTCTCGCGGACCCTGCCCTCTGCACTCCTGTGGCCGTGTGGCCCTCGGAAGGGTCTCGTGCCCCCTCGCGCGTCCTTCTCCTTCTCCTCCTCCTCCTCCTCCTCCTCCTCCTCCTCTCCTCCTCCTCCTCCTCCCTCTCACCCTCCTCCCCTTCTTCCTCCCCCCTCCTCCCCCTCCTCCTCCTCCTCTTTCTCCTCCTCTCCTCCTCCTTCTTCTCCTCCTCCTCCTCCTCCTCCTCCTCCTCCTCCTCCTCCTCCTCCTCCTCCTCCTCCTCCTCCACGTCACCCTGCCAGACAGCACTTGGCATTCTGCCGCCCCTCGGCGTGCCAGGGGGGCACTGTGGCGGGTAAGAACGAGCTGGCGTGGAGGAGCGCGGACGGCTCGCCCGAGAACCTCGCGGCTGCAGCGGCATCAGTCCATCCTCAGTTTGTCCGGGCACACGGCACCGCTCTAGATGGGTCCAAGATAATTCTCGTGCAGGGCGGCAGGTACGACAGCAGCATCGACGTAGACAAGTACGTTCTCACTTGCCCCCACGTGCTCGACCAGATTGTGCGGCCAGACTCGGACGACCTCGTCACTCTGCTGATCGACGTGCGGCCCCACACGGGCTGGCCCAACCCGCCTGCGCCCACAATGTTCCCGTTCTTCAAGAAGGCGGCAGCGCTGAGCAACAGCTGATGGGCCTGTGTTCCACCACCACCACCGCCACGATAAGTAGGAGGGGGAGGGGGTCCTCCTCCTCCTCCTCCTCCTCCTCCTCCTCCTCCTCTTCCTCCTCCTCCTCCTCCTCCCTACCCCCTCCTACTGATGGTGGTGGTGGTGGTGGAAAACAGGCCCATCAACAGCCGCCCAGCTCATTCTGGCCAAATCAAACGGGTCATCGTCTACCCCCTGCCCGGCATTTTTAGGTACATTTGGACCGTTGCGAGCGCCCTCGTGGATAAGTCCATCAGGGACAAGTTCGTGATCATCAGTGGTGCCGCTGGCATCGGAGCGGAGTGCCCCCTCGAGCTGGCGCAGTACGTGTCGTTCGAGGACCCACGCAATAGTTATTGAACACGGTTTTCATCGTTTCTTGGAATCTGGGCGCTGATCGACACAGTCGTCGATTGCGAAGGCCTTGTGGCAGGTGCCGTCCACCCTGAAGGGGGACGACGACGAAGACAGCGACGATGAACATATTCAAAACGTGAAGGACTGGGAGGGAGGAGGAGAGGGGCACGGAGGAGGGGAAGGGGGAAGGAGAAACGCCAGGAGGAGGGAAGATATTCAGGAGGAGGAGGAGGAGGAGGAGGAGGAGGAGGAGGAGGAGGAGGAGGGAGGAGAAGCTGCGTGGGGTGGCGGAGGTCTGGGTGCTGATCGACCCGTTCGCCGATGCTCGCAGCCGCCAGGGGGCCGCCGCGGCCGGCCGAATTTCGGGGGCGGAGGCGCTGCGGGCTCGGCCGGGCGCGCGGCCCTGCGGGGGCCCCGCGCCCTCGGGCGCCCCGCTTTCGCTTCGGCGGACAGCGCCCGTGCCCAGAGGGCATTCGCGCGCGCCGTTCTGGGACGTCCCCAGACATGGGGCGCCTCGAAAAAATCGAGGCGGAGGTTTTTCCAGGTTTTCGGCCTCTCGGGGCCCTCGCCGGGCCTCGGGACCGTCAAATTATCCCGGCAAAGCAACCAAACAGCGATGTGTAGGAGCATATCTGGAAGCATTCCCCTTAAGATTCAGATGAGAATCCAGTTGTAGAATTCTGCTGTTCTCGCAGTCGTAGTCGCATTCGCGATGACAGTCGCAGTGGCAACGGCAGCCGCAGTCACAGCCTCAGCCTCAGCCTGCCTCAGCCTCAGCCTCAGCCTGCCTCAGCCTCAGCCTCAGCCTGCTTCAGCCTCAGCATCAGTCTGCCTTCAGCCTCGGCCTCAGCCTCAGGCTGCCTCAGCCTCAGCCTGCATCAGCCTCAGCCTCAGCCTCAGCCTGCCTCAGCATCAGCCTGCCTCAGCCTAGCCTCAGCCTGCTTCTGCCTCAGCCTCAGCCTGCTTCAGCCTCAGCCTCAGTCTGCCTCAGCCTCGGCCTCAGCCTCAGCCTGCCTCAGCCTCAGCCTGCTCAGCCTCAGCCTCAGCCTCAGGCCTACCTCAGCCTCAGCCTCGGCCTCAGCCTGCCTCAGCCTCAGCCTCAGCCTGCCTTCAGCCTCAGCCTCAGTCTGCTTCAGCCTCAGCCCCAGTCTGCCTTCAGCCTCGGCCTCAGCCTCAGCCTGCCTCAGCCTGCATCTCAGCCTGCCTCAGCCTCAGCCAGCCTGCCTCAGCCTCGCCTCCTCAGCCCTCAGCCTCAGCCCGCCTCAGCCTCAGCCTCAGCCTCAGCCTGCCTCCTCAGCCAGCCTCAGCCTCAGCCCTGCCTTCAGCCTCGGCCTCAGCCTCAGCCTCGGCCTCAGCCTCATCTGCCTCAGCCTGCCTCAGCCTCCAGCCTCAGCCTCAGCCTCAAGCCTCAGCTCAGCCTCCTGCCTCAGCCTCAGCCATCAGCCTCTGCCTCTGCTTCAGCCTCAGCCTCAGCCTGCCAGTCAGGCCTCGGCCTCAGCCTCAGCCTGCCTCAGCCTCAGCCTGCATCAGCCTCAGCCTCAGCCTCAGCCTCAGCCTGCCTCAGCCATCAGCCTGCCTCAGCCTCAGCCTCAGCCTGCCTCAGCCTCAGCCTCAGCCTGCTTCAGCCTCAGCCTCAGTCTGCCTTCAGCCTCGGCCTCAGCCTCAGCCTGCCTCAGCCTCAGCCTGCATCAGCCTCAGCCTCAGCCTCAGCCTGCCTCAGCATCAGCCTGCCTCAGCCTCAGCCTCAGCCTGCCTCAGCCTCAGCCTGCTTCAGCCTCAGCCTCAGTCTGCCTTCGGCCTCGGCCTCAGCCTCAGCCTGCCTCAGCCTCAGCCTGCATCAGCCTCAGCCTCAGCCTCAGCCTGCCTCAGCCTCAGCCTGTCTCAGCCTCAGCCTCAGCCAGCCTCAGCCTCAGCCTCAGCCTGCTTCAGCCTCGGCCTCAGTCTGCCTTCAGCCTCAGCTTCAGCCTCAGCCTGCCTCAGCCTCAGCCTCAGCCTCAGCCTGCTTCAGCCTCAGCCTCGGTCTGCCTTCAGCCTCGGCCTCAGCCTCAGCCTGCCTCAGCCTCAGCGTGCATCAGTCTCAGCCTCAGCCTCAGCCTGCCTCAGCCTCAGCCTCAGCCTGTCTCAGCCTCAGCCAGCCTCAGCCTCAGCCTCAGCCTGCTTCAGCCTCAGCCTCAGTCTGCCTTCAGCCTCGGCCTCTGCCTCAGCCTGCCTCAGCCTCAGCATCAGCCTGCCTCATCATTCAAAATGTGGCCCGGGAGTGGAGTTCTGGGAACTCGAAGAACACGAAGTGGCTTACAGTTGGCTCCAGGCATTCAAAATCATGCCCAGGAATGGAGTTCTGAGAATTCGAAGACCACGAAGTGGCCTACAGTTGGCTCCGGGCATTCGAAATCATGCCCAGGAATGGAGTTCTGGGAACTCGAAGACCACGAAGTGGCCTACAGTTCGCTCCGGGCATTCAATATCATGCCCGGGAATGGAGTTCTGGGAACTCGAAGAACACGAAGTGGCCTACAGTTGGCTCCGGGCATTCAAAATCATACCCAGGAATGGAGTTCTGGGAACTCGAAGACCACGAAGTGTGTTACTGTTGGCTAAAAAAGGAGTCCCTGGTTTTCCCCGGCATCCCCCCGGATCCTGCCCAGACCTCCCTGGGGAATCAGGATGCTCTCTTTTGACCCCACTAGAAGCCTATCAGTTTTCGCTGTTAAGTAAAAACGACTCGGGATGGAAAACCGTTCCTGGGGAAGTGGTCGGGAGGTCGGGGGGCCGCGTCTCGAAAAAATCGAGACGTCAGATGTCTGGGTCTTACTCCAGGTGATCGCTTTTTCTTTCGGAGGAGGAGAAGGTACCAATACATCGCTACCCTCTGCCCGTGTTCCTCTGTTTGGGCCTCCCTGGCGGCTCTCCTCGCCACTGCTGGATTCGCCTCGAAGTCCTGGTCAGAGCGCACCCAGGGAGAGGTCCGGGGAGTAGCGTTATCGGTACCTGTTCGTTTCCCCATTATTGTTCATTGTTTTGCCGATCGGCGCGGGCCCTCGCACCCCCCCCATGTGGAGTAGATCTTGGCTGTTTTTGGCTCCTGTTTCGAGCAGGTGGAGTCTCCCCCCCAGAGGATGCACTGCTGCAACCAGTCGCATTAGGCAGAGGTCCGGAGCCAGAACCCCTCCCCTCTCCCCCCCCCTCTGCCCAATGTCGAAACGCCGAAAAAGAAAACGTTCCCCAGATATTGCGTTTCTATATACTACTCGGCGTCTGACGTGTCATCCATATAGCGATACCGCGCGCCAGAACGGAGTCTGTTTGCAACGAGAGAGCGAGCTTACATCGCACAGCACCACATCAAAGAGAAGCCCTTGTGAGGGGTCGACCCCTCCTCGTATGCTCTTCGCCGTGGTCGGTCGGTGTTCGTCCTGGGGCGCTGGGGGCTGGAGTGGAATGGGGGGGGGGTCACCCGTGAGTGTAGGCACGAAGCGCGTTGCATGAGATGATGCCAGGTGTTGCCCCACCTGCTGTCAACATATAGGAAAAGCAGTTCTTCGAAGTGCCCGTGATGTTGTTACGATGGCCGAAACCAGCATCCAGCACAGGCTCGGTGATTCATGGTTTGTGTCATTTTCGCACGCGCTGGTTCAGGGAGTACCAGTAGGGATATCATCCACCGCTCGCTGCAAACAATCATCGTTCCAGGAGTTCCCCGAAGACGCGAAGGGCATGTATTCGAGCCTGCAGGCGACTCGTGTGGATGCGGGCAAGCGAAGCTCGAAGCAGGTACAGATTGACTCGGCGGGCGAGGTGTCCTGGAACTGCCACGTGGCGTCCAAGGACATCAACCTGACCGTGAGCTTTCACTCAGCCGAAGGCCTGCCCCCGATGACAGTCTGCGAGGGCGAGAAGGTGGAACACAGGACCGCCAGATCAAATTCCGTGGAAGCCTTGCCGGTCCACGGAGCCCAGGTTTCTTTTTGTGCTGGAGCTGCGTTCAAGTCAGTTGCAGCTTGAGCTCTGTTTTGTTTTGGGGAAATGGGG
>CAUYUJ010020192.1:154017-162112 GCA_963575745.1 Prorocentrum cordatum
GAAGAGGGAGGGGTGGAAGAGGATCTGCTCTAGACCACCTACGCCCAGAGGGCTGGTGGGATTATGATTATTATTATTATTCTTAGCATTTTTATTATTATTCTCATTATTCGGGCGCTGATGTTGCGACTCGCGACCAAACGCTCGGGACGAGTTTTTGGACGCGGTCAGGACCTGGATCTCCATCCGTCCAGCGTGTTGAGCACATGCCCCGGTGTGCTTTGGGAGGGCCGAGCCATCCGGGCAGCAGCGGCACGGGGACGGCCCGAGGAGGTCGGTCCAAGACGACGCCAGCGATGCCCCGCGAGGCTGCCATGTGGGTTCGTCGGTGGCGAACGAGGGGAGGGAGTGAGAAGGAGAAGGCCTTCTCAGAGGGCGGCGGCCCTTCTCAGAAGTCCTTGCGCCTTCTGGGCAGCCTCCTGTGCCCGCGAGGAAGGCCGAATCAGATTCCCATGAACTGGCTGGGGGGCGTCCGGGCCATGCGAGAAGGCCCCGCCCCTTCTCACTCGCCCCCCCATTCGCTCGCCGCCCGGAGCTCAGAAAAACCGGAAGCATTCAAAACCATGTTCGCTTCCCTGTTCCACCCTCAATCCAAGATGACTGCACGCAGGGCACCAAAGTGCGCCAAGGAGGGCCCGGGAGGCTCACAGGAGATTTCAGAAGGGTCCACGACGCCCCTATTGCAGTCCAATTTTGCACTCAAGGTGGCGCCAAGGTGTTTCCACGACGGCCCACATCCGCTTCAAGACGGCCCTACTCCGAGTTTCGTGATAAACAACGGGAGGGCGCCACCCCCGCCGACAGCTCAACATCGACCCCCGTCGCGGGCGGCCACCGCGCGCCAAAGGCGCTCCGACCCTCGTCGTGGCGCGACGACGAGGCGGTTGACCCCGTCGGAGGGAGACCCCCCCCACGCTGATGAAGAAACCCGGAGTAAGTAAGATTCCGCCCACGGTGCCCCAAGGTACGCCAAAGGTCCGCTCGCCGGTGGTGGGCCCGCACCCAGCCGCGCGCACTGCCGCTCCCGTCGTTTTTTCTCCCCCCCCCCCTCCTCCCTCCCCCTTCTCCTGACTTGAGCACGCGCTGACCGTCACGCCACCGCTGCGCAACCACGCCCCCTGCTCCTGAGCACCAGGACCAGGGTGGGGACGTGGACGTTGGCCGAGGATGGCGAGGTCGAGCACGGCGAGGGCGAGGGTGAGGATGGCGAGGAGGAGGCCCAGGACGAGACAGGCCGGCGGAGCCGGATGGGCCGTGCGCGCTGCCACGGGGCCGAGCAGCGACGCCCCCACAGCTCCACACTCTCCCGGCGAGGGGCGCACCCGCGGCAGAGCTCCGCCCACCCCGCTGTTGGGCGAGAGCGTGCCAGGGGGGGACCCGAGCCCGACCTCCTACGATCACGTCGGGCGTGTCCCGCTACAGGAGTCATGCTCAGCAGTAGTAAAACGAATAGTCTGGAGACGATGTTTCGAATCTTTGTTGGCTACGTTTGGGCATTTTTTTCACCCTAAATCCGCCTGTAGGGGGACATGCCCGACCTGATCCTACGGTCGCCCCCCCCCCCCCCCCTGTGGGACTCGTGTGTGGTTTGTGGCCTGAAGCTGCGAGGGATCCTCAGGCGAAGCGGTCCCTGTGGTCCTACACGGTGTGGAGGTCTGAATCGGCGGCGAGCGATGGGGGGGGAAGCGAGAAGGAGAAGGCCTTCTCAGAAGGCGGCGGGGCTTCGCAGAAGCTCTCGCGCCTTCTGAGAAGGTTTTTGCATCTCCGGGGGAGACTCTGAAAACTTTTCCGAGGCCGGGGGGCTTCCGAGCCCTCTGAGGAGGCCCGCCCCCTCTCACTTCCCCCCGGGCTCGCCGCCGAGAGGAAGTCTTAGGCCGAACGGCCTCTGTGGTCTCCAATTGTCAGGGGTCTTGTGCGAAGCGGCAATTCCAGGAGTCTGGTCTCCCACCTCTCTCTGTCCCCCCAGGGAGGACTTTTCTGCGGTCCTATGCCCAGTTCGAGCCCGGTTCGACCGAGCGCTGCGCCCACTGCGACGAGGCAACACTGGACCCAGGCATTCGACGGCCCGCTTGTTGGCTGCGCGCGGGCGCCAGAGACCTGGATTCCTTCCCCTGGGGCGGCTCTCCTCCCCGGATCCGTTCTCGTGGCCCTGGGGCCCGACAACTGGCTCGCGGCAGACCTTCCCCCCGGGGAAAGCCTGTGGATTGGACGCTGTGTCTGCCAGAGGCTGGGGGACATCCAGACGCGGATGACGAGAAAGTGGACGACGACGACGACGACGACGACGACGACGACGACGACGACGACGACGACGACGACGACGACCCTTCCCCCAGGGCCTTCCAGCACACGGGCGCGCCCGACGACGCGCCGCGCCCCCCCCAGGCGAGGACACCGACGGGGGCAGAGCCGCCGTCGGCTCGCCCCCGTCTCCAGGGCCCTCGGTCTAGCCGCGCGGGCCGGCGCCGCCCCCGCCAGACCACCGGAGGTCGACGACGACGACGACGACGACGACGACGACGACGACGACGACGACGACGACGACGACGACGACGACGACATCAAGGCCGAGGCCGAGGCCCAGGCCGAGGGAGGTCCTTCCATCGACGAGAGGCTCCCCGAGAGCGGAAGGTCCTGCCCGCAGGGCGGGGCTCCCATGTGTCAAGGGGGGGCGAAGGCGCGGCAGGAGGAGCCAGGTGAGCGGGAGGTGCAGCAGTGGCTGTAGTTGGATGGCGGGGGAGGCGGAGGCGGAGGCGGAGGAGGAGACCCCAGCCTGGCAAGGAGGAGGCTGGCAGGCTCGTGATCTTGCCACTGATGACGCTGCTCGGCTCCCCCAGGTGCGCTCTAGGAGGAGGATGAGGAGGAGGAGGAAGAGGAGGAGGAGGAGGAGGAGGAGAAGGAGGAGGAGGAGGAGGAGGAGGATATCGGGCCATGGGCTTACTTTTCTTGTCTGTCTCTCGCGCATACGTCGGCATTGCAACGCTTCGTTATTCCCCTCAGAGAGCGCAGCAGCCTCGATGCTTATGTCTGGCCCACGTAAGAGGATGAGGAGGAGGAAAGAATTGGTGATGGTGATGTTGGTGGTGATGGTCCTGATGACAATGGTGACGATGGTGATTGATGATGCTGCCGATGAGATGGGGTGGGGGAGGGGGAGGGGAGGATGAGGGGCTAGGGGAAGAGAATGCGAGGGAGGGTCAGGAAGAGTTGTTTTTGATGTCTTGGCTTCACGCCAGGGCTGCCCCTCGGGGGGGCCGGTGGACTCCATCGCCACGCCGCTGCAGTCGCTCTCGTCAATGTGGGGCGGCCCGTCGTCGATCGCCAGCTCGGCGCTGCTGCAGAAGCAGGAGCGGCGCGCCGCTGCTCGTGCGCCTCCGACTCCTCCACAGGCCTCTTTGGCGAGAGTGAGGAGGAGGAGGAGGAGGAGGAGGAGGTGGAGGGGAGGGAAGGAGGAGGAGGACGAGGCGGAGGAGGCGGAGAGGGAGGAGGAGGAGGAGGAGGAGGAGGAGGAGGAGGAGGAGGAGGAGGGGGGGGAGGTGGAGGAGGAGGAGGAGGAGGAGGTGAAGGTGGAGGGAGGAGGAGTGGGAGCCCCCCCCCCCCCCCCGAGGGAGAGGAGGGGAGGAGGAGGAGGGGAGGAGGAGGAGGAGGAGGCGGAGGTAGGAGGTGGAGGAGGAGGAGGAGGAGGAGGGAGGAGGAGAGGGGAGGGGGAGGAGGAGGAGATGAGGAGGAGGAGGAGGAGGAGGAGGAGGGGAGGGTCGAACATCGACGTTGTGTGAAATGTTGAAAATTGTCTTTACTCCTTTGGGATTTTGGTCTTGGTTTCATAGAAGACCTTGGGGGACGTCAGGGACCCAAGAGAGTGCTGCTCCTGGCGGCTCGGAGAAGCATTGGCAGAAGGTAGGGTAACGGGCCTGGGGAAGTGGTCGACGGCACCATGGGCTTGCGACTCATTATCCGTCTTCTCCCGGGAAAAAGGAGGCGGGAATCGCAGGCGTGGAGGAAGACGCGCCTGGAGAGTACAAGGTGTAGCAGCTGGAGGTTGAGGAGGAGAAGAGGATTAGTCTCAGTATCATTATCATTCTCATTATCATTATGATTCAGCTCTTCTCTTCGCTGGCGGAGTGTTCATGGGGGCTAGTTGCGAAGCGCCCTTTTTCGTTATGAGTTCTATTTCTCTCGTTGGGATCTTTTCGGCCCGGGATCCTGGCCCCGGCTATTCCGAGCCACCCTGCAGGCGGGGTTTGCGTTGGTGGGGTGGTTTCGGCGCGTGGGGGGCGGGGGGGTCCGGAAAAAGTGCCGTCGAACGAGGTAGCATCGGGGAGGCTTTTTAATTAAGATGGTCTGGGTGCCTCGGAGGGGAAGGTTTTTGTTGTTGGGCTCACGCTTGGCGAATGCAAGCCATACTGGAGCAACGGCGTTCTGAGGATAAGTCGGGCATGTCCCTCTACAGGAGGAATGTTCAAAAATAGTTACAGAAATCGTCTGGGGACGATTTTGTTTTGGTAACTATGTTGGAGTATGCTTTGAATCTGTTGTCTTTTTCGCACAGAATCCGCCTGTAGGAGGCCACGCCCGAGCCGACGTTGGGACTGGCCTCCTCCTGGCGGGCCCTGGGACCTCTGCTGGGCAGTGTGCTCGAGGGCCGACGCCCTGGCGCCTCGGCGCGTGCCCGTGCCTCCCCGGGCGCGCGCGCGCCGCCGCGGCCGGTTCCGCCTCGAGAGCTTTTTTGTTGCCAGGGCGCGCCCCTCGTGCCACCGGCGGGCGGGAGGGAGGCCCAGACGTAGGCCGACGGTACGGTGGTGTCCTGCACCAGGACGGGCACCCCGTATACGCCAACACCGATCCTGGCCAGGAGCACCCAGGGTATTACGCCCTCCTGCCTTGGGCAGAGTGCATCTACACCGAGCGTGGCCCCAGGATCGGCCTGGCCGGGGTCGGTGCAGGCGTATAGTCGGTGCCCTCCGACTGCACGGCACGTTCGCACTGCAGGGCGGCGACTTTGGCGTGGGCGTTCGAGGCCGATACCCCCTGGGGCCCGCTTGGGGCCCCGGGGGTCCTACAGGAAGCGGCCCGCGTCGCGAGATCCGTGCAAAGGATGCGGCAGAGAGCCCGCGGGCCGTGTGTTTGTCCACACGGAGCACACCGTGCGGCCAAGCTCGGTTTAATACACCCTCTGGTGTGCGGTCGTCTGGATAGGCGGTCGCATCCTGCTGGTCCACTTGTGTTGGCTGCTCGACCGCTGGATGCTGCGGGGCCCTGTGTAGTATGCAACACAAGCACAGCTTTAGGCGCTCCTTTCGGGAACCTTCCTGGGGGCCACCTGTCTGTCTGATATGTTCGACTCTAGTTCGATTGTGTAGCTCGACTTTAGCTCGACTCACGCTTGATTCGAATCGACGGGCGTTCGACGCAGCATCGACGCACGAGTGGACCGAGTGGTTCCAAGAAGGGTCCCAGAACGATCATATCACATGCGCATGAAATGTTGGGAGTCCGCGCAGGTTTCTCGGGTCGGCAATGGAGCCCCCTTCCGACACCCCCTCTCCGGCTCGCGGGCCGCGCCGGTAGCGGTGGCGGAAGCGCCGCCAGGCTTGCGGGGAGGGGGCCAGTGCCGCCCCAAGAAATTCGCGCGCGGGCCTCCGAAAGTCTATTCCCCACACGGCAAGCTGATGTTGTGAGCCTTTAAGAGAAGCCCCCGACCCACCCGCCAACCCTGCATATCGCGGCCGCCTAGCGCGAGCAGTTCCCATAGTCCCGGGTGTCCAGCTTCGCGTTTTCGACGGACGACGGTAGCGTGACAGACCAGAGCGACAGACACAAGGAGCAGGCATTCTGAACATAGACAGTGTGTTGGCATCAGGTACACACTTGAAAGCATGCATAAGCAGCGCAACCATATGAACACCACACATAAACAACACACACGTACCGAGCATTCACGCATAACATATTGTTAGCATGCCTGCTTGCGCGCATGCGCATCATACATTACGAAGCTACGCAAACAAGCTACATGAGTTACTTAAGCCATCCTCACGAGCAGGCGTACAACACATGCGTGAGCAGCTCAAACAAGGAGTGGCACACTTACTATGTGGCTGCATCAGACATACGTAGCATAACAACATTACTACGTAAGCCCCATGCGAAAGGCACACAGGACCGAGTTATGCATAGTGCACTGACGTACGTGACGAGCAGATACAAGCGTAACACATACAAATGCACACAGTGTCTACGCATACATGAACACTCATACGTGCGCCTCGCACCTGCATCGCATGCAGGCGCGTTGAGTTTGCATTCGTAAGAAACTCAGTAATACCAAACGACGAGCGCACACGGCAACGGTAGAACTAGATACTGCCCATACATGCCGACTATGCATGCGACATTTGACACCATACGCGGGACAAGCACATTGGCAACATGCATGCGTGTGTAATTTGAACAACCCGCGCCGTGGACATCACGACCTACGTAAAAACATATGCGTCGTGCACATACGTCATGGTCTTGCGTAAACAGCTAACGCGTCTAATACACTGCATTGCACATGCGCGCAAAGCATACGTCGAACACTCCTGCAGCAACCCCCACGCGGGAGTCGCTCGAAGCAAACACTTGATCGGTGCGGAGGAGAAGGAGGAGCAGGAGGAGGAGGAGGAGTAGGAGGAGGAGGGGTAAGAGGGAGGAGGAGAAGGAGGAGGAGGAGGAGGAGGAGGAGGAGAGCAAGGAGGAGGAGGAGGAGGAGGAGGAGGAGGAGGAGGATCCCTCGAGGCTGTGCGGCCCGCGCGGCGCCAGGAACCGAGCCCTCTCGTTGCCCTTGGTGGGAGCCCGTCGCTCCCTGGCCTGGCACTCCCTTCTCGGACCCCCGGCCGCACGCGAGAGCCGTGGGCGATCGGGGCTCCAGAGACGGGGTCCGTGCAAACGGGGGTCAGTCAGAGCGCCGGGTCTTGAAGCATCCTGCAGGGCCAGGGGCGCACCGACCCGGGCTTGGGCTTGCAGGATCCCGCAGGATCCTGCAGGATCCTGGCTTGCCCGGGTCTGCATGGACCTGGGCCAGTGCATCCCCGAGGCGAGGCTGACGCAGTGCCCGCAGCAAGTCTGCCACCCTGCCAGCGAAGCACTCCTGTGCGGCGGCCCGGGCACCGCTCGGAAGGCCGTCACGTGCGTCACCTCTCGTCTCCATTCCTCGAGGAGCTCTCGTGACTCTCGTGGGCCACTGTCTACGCGGCGGCGACGCCAGCGCGGGCGCTCCAGGTTGCAGGGCCGATGTCGAACGATCTGCGCCATCGGAAAGCCGCGTTCCTTCGGAGTCGAGCGGCCAACCGCGGTGTCAGGAGCCGGCGCAGACGCCATCGCGACGTGCTCCTGCCGTGGGCGCTGGCCGAAGCGCGGATCGATTTCCACCATCGGGGGTGCTGCAGATCCAGCGTTTCGGGGGAGCGCGCCGATCTCGGCAGGAGCCAGGGCCCCAGAGGGGCCCGAAACCCGGGGCCTCCGGGGCCCCCGGGGCCAGGGCTTAGCCTTCTGGCACGTCGGGGACCAACGACTTGCCGAAGCTCTGGCTCGAGTTCGACAAGGCAGGACCTGGGTGGGTCGTTTCCCTGACTCGCCGAAGTCCTGGTTTGTCACAGGCCTGGTTGAGGGGGCCCTGAGACACCGTCTCGCGCTCCCCGCGCCCTCGCCCCATATCCGGCCCTCCCGCCTCGGCTCCCCAGGGCCACCAGGAGGGGATCGGAGCCCTGAGGGAAAGAGGCCCTGCGTTATTTTGTCGCCTTCGGCCTCCCAGGACCCCCTTTCCCACAGCAGCGAGGAGGAGGAGGAGGAGGAGCAGGAGGAGGAGGAGCAGGAGGAGGAGGAGGATGAGGGATGAGGAGAAAAAGGAGGAGGAAGAAGGAGCAGGAAGAGGAGGAGGACGATGATGATGATGATGATGATGATGATGATGATGATGATGATGATGATGATGATGATGATGATGATGATGATGATGATGATTGATGATTGATGATTGATGATTGATGAGGAGGAGGAGGAGGAGGAGGAGGAAGAGGAGGAGGAGGAGGAGGAGGAGGAGGAGGAGGAGGAG
>CAUYUJ010020193.1:0-75000 GCA_963575745.1 Prorocentrum cordatum
TTGTGTGTGTTGTGTGTGTGTTGTGTGTTGTGTGTTGTGTGTTGTGTGTGTGTGGCGTGTGTGTGTGTGTTGTGTGTGTTGTGTGTGTGTTGTGTGTGTTGTGTGTGTGCGTGTGTGTGCGTGTGTGTGCGTGTGTGCGCGTGTGTGCGTGTGTGCGTGTGTGTGTGTGTATGTGTGTATGTGTGTGTATGTTTGTGTGTGTGTTTGTGTGTGTGTGGGTGTGTGTGTGTGTTGGGGGGGCTCTGACCTGGACACGTGTGTGACCGAATCGTTGAGCCTGTCTTGTCGTATGGTCCTCTTGGGGCCTTTGGGGCTCTCTTGGAGCTCTTTTGGGGTTCGCTCGGGGCTACTTGGGCAACGTCGGCGTACTTTTGAAGGGGGTCTTGCGGTCGCATGGGGAGTCACGGGACCATATTAGAGCCCGTTTGGGTCCCATTGTTTTCGAATACGTGTTTTGCCACTCTGTTCGCACGACCTTTTTCAGCACCATGCATCACATCAGCCAGCAACAGTTGGCAGCAGTTAGAAGCAGCACACGCACCACGCCGCAGTCAGCAGCAAGTTATTGCACCAAGCCGCAGCAAGCATCAGCAAGTAGCAGCGAGTTGCAGCGCGCAGCAGAAAGCAGCAGCACCAAGCCACAGCAAAGAGCAGCACGCAGCTACAAGTAAATACTAGTCAGTAGCCGCGAGAAGCAGAAACGTGCAGCATGCAGCAGCAGCAGCAGCAGCAGCAGCAGCAGGTAACAAGCAGCAGCAAGCGGCAGCGAGCGGACGAGCCAGCAGTGAAGAAATTATACATGAATCTATGAAATTGTACATGCCGAAGCCCCGGATGTCGGAGTCAACGACATAGAAGTGGCCAAAGGCCGGCCACCCCTCCTGCAGTGAATCACTGGCCGGCTCTTCTTGGAAGAGCGTGCCACATCCTGCCGTGAAACACTGGCCAGCTCTTCTTGGAAGAGCGCGCCACCTGGGGCCGGGGCCCCCCTTCCGCCTCCGCCACCTCCTCCTCGCCTTCGCCCTCCTCGCCCTCCTCAACCTCCGCCTTGCTTGTCGCCCTCCTCCTCCGCCAGCCTCCTCCCGGGTCTCGCCCGCTTCGCCCTCCTACGTCCCCTCCGTGCAAATCGCCCTCCTCCTCCTCCTCCTCCTCCTCTACCTCCTCTGTCTCCTCCTAGGACCTTTGCCCCCTTGGCAGTGGCCCTCCGGCCGGCCTCTTTTGCCTCCTCCTCCGGCCCGTCGGCCAGCCTTCCTCCGCCCTCCATCCTCAGCTTCTTCGGGCCGGTCTCTTTTCTGGCGCCCTCCTCCCTCGTCCTGCCTCGCGCCGGTCCGCCGGCCCTGTTTCCACCGCCCTCGCAGCGCCTCCGCCTCGCCCTCCGGGGGGGCCCGCTTTGGGCGGCCCGCGGCCGCCTCCTGCTTCCTCCTCCTCTTTCCTCGGTCCTCAGGGTTCCTCGGCGGCTCGTCTGGGCGCTCTCTCCTCCTGCAGCCCGTCTCCTCGTCCTCCGGCGCCGCCTCCTCTGCTCCTCTCTGCACCTCCTCCCCTCTCTCCTCCTGCGCCTCCTCCTTTCCAGTCTCCCTCCTCAGCCTCTCCTGCGCCGCGCGCCTAGCCTCGTTCTGCGGGTACCTGTCGTCCCAGACCTTCTGCACCACCTCCTCCATATAGCGCAGGATCCTGTCGTCCTCCTGGCGGTCCCGACCCCCGGGCCAGCCCCACCTCTGCTGGAGCACCTCCGGGGGCCGCGCTGGCGCCTCCTCTGGCCTCCTCCTGCAGGCCCACATGATGTGGTCCTGGTCCGGCACCGCCTCCTCGCACCCTGGCCAGATGCACCTGCAGCGGCCCGGTGCTCCTGCCTGCGCCGCCGCCATGGGCGAGAGAAACGCCCCGCACATCAAATGCAGGCGCCGCGTGGACGCCGTCGCCGCCTCCCTGGCCAGCCTCACCCTTGCCTCATCGTACCTTGTGGCTGCCATCCTCACGGCGTCCCTGCGCCGCATCTTCCTGAACTGTTCCCAGTTCCACCACCTCCAGCCCTCTCGAACCTCGTGCATGAGAGCGGCACGTACGTCTTCACCTCGGAGCTCCTCCTCAATGGTGGCGCGCCGCCCGAGGTCGACGTAGCCTCCGAACCCTGGATGGGACCACCGCCAGGGCGCTTCCTCCTCCCACCCTAAGCGACGCAACCACCCCCGGGCCGCGCCACACAGGGTCCCGCGCTGCCTGGTCCACTGGCGATACTGAGGGGCGTTGTGCCGCCTCAGCAACCGCCTCCTCAGCATGGACATCTGGCGGGCCCCAATGATCACGTCCGTCGCCAGCGTGCCCCCCTCCAGGATGGCTAGGATCGGCACCGCCCCCATCCTGCAGCCTCCTGCTGTTCGTCGAACAGCTGCCGAGATCTTCATGGCTACCCCAAGGGGCATTGTCCTCGCCATCCACCCGTAGGTGCACTTTGCCAAACCAAAAGCCCTGCAATACGTCTGCCTCAACCTTCTGCCCACCGGCAGGCCTTGCAGTCTGCGCAGCTCCTGCATCGCCGAGTCGACGCGCTTCGCCTCCTTCTCCTGGAGCGGACGCGGCCTTGCCCCCACCGTCACGACCCCGAGCGCCTCCATCACCGGCTTGACTGCTTCCCCAAGCCCGTGCCTCGCTGCCTCTCTCCGTAGCTCCTGCTCCTCCTTGTTGCCCCGCGCAACCAACTGCGTCTTTCCCGGGTTTTCCTGGAGGCCAGCAATCAGGCAACAGAATGCAGGCAACACAAGTTGCCAAGCAATCAGGCTAGCAATCACGCAAGGAAGGCAGAAGGTGAGAAGTCAAGACGGCAAACGATCTTCACCCGACGTGCGAAGGAGCTCCCGTGGACAATAGTCCACGCATCGGCCCTAACTAGTCTATACTATGATGCCGGGCTCATCGCATGCTGGAAGGACGCATTGCTTACGCGCCCGCCCGGCCCACGGCGGCGGCGCTTCTGCGGCCCCGCTCGTGGAGCGACGCCGTCCTGGCCCGGGAGAGCCCCGCGAGTGCCCCGGGAGGCCACCAGAGCGCTCCGATGCAGCGCAAGAGGGCTCCCAGACGGCCCGAGAAGGCCACCACCAGGTTCCACCAGGCTCCCAGATGGCCTCATGGGGCAACGAGGACGTAAAATGATTGATAGCCTCTAGGCTTTTTGATACTTCCTCTTTCGATCGCTTCTGCGGCCAAAAGACGCCCAACCCACCCCGAGAAGCGTCCCAAATCGTCCGGAGGGCGCCCAGGAGCCCCGAAGGGAGCCCCTACGACGGCCCCAGAGACCCTCAAGACGGCTCTGCGTACTCCCAAGACGGCCCCAAGGGAGACCTCACAGGGCCAAGTCTGGAGCGTTCCCCCCCCCTCCCGCCCTTCGCACGGCCAGCAGGCCCCCAAGGAGCCCTTCAGAGGCTCCACGACTGCCTCCGGGACACTCCCCAGAGGCTCCCAGAGAGCTTCCAGCAGTTCCCTCGAACCGGCTCTGACATGCGTCTATTCCGACAAGGCCCCAGTGCTTTAGAACAAGCGATACCGGACGGGCTCCTCGAAGGCCTCCAGCAGCTCCCACCAAACTGCTCCGATGATTAGGCTCCCAGACAGCACCAGCTCATAGAACAAAAACATACCCACACCTCTTGGACCACCTCGCGCGGGATGGGGTTACAGAAATTAGCTGTCAGATCCAGCTGCGGCCACCCAAGAACGCTGCTTCAGTGACCCCTCCCGCGCCGAGCGTGTCCCAAGAGGTGTGGGTGGGGTTTTGGTCAAATCGTCTTGGGCCTCCTCCTTCTCCTCCCCGTCGTCGCTTTCCTCCGTCACAAGCGCTCCTGTTATTTCGACTGGAGTTGCTGCCGCTGCTACTGTAGCCGCACTGCCGCTGTTGCTACTGCCCATGCCCCTGGAGCTGCTGCCGCTGATACTGCCAGCGCTGTTCTGGACGCCGTCAGAATCATCAAGCAAACAGCGCACCCTCGAGCGATGAGCAGCAGCAAACGCACTCTGAGCACCGGCATTCGTGGACGGTAGTCCACGAGTCAGCCTTAGTCAGCTACAACGCTGCGATCAGCGCGTGCGAGAAGGGAGAGCAGTGGCAGCGGGCCCTGGCATTGCTCAGCGAGATGAGAGAGGCGAAGTTGGATCCAAGCGTTTACAGCTACAGCGCTGGGATCAGCGCGTGCGAGAAGGGAGTCCAGTGGCAGCGGGCCCTGGCGCTGCTCAGCGAGATGAGGGAGGCGAAATTGGAGCCCAAAGTCATCAGCTACAGCGCTGGGATCAGCGCGTGTGAAAAAAGTATGCAGTGGCAGTGGGCGTTGGCGTTGCTCGGTGAGATGTGGGAGGCGACGTTGGAGCTCGACGTCTTCACCTACGGCGCTGGGATCAGTGCGTGCGAGAAAAACAAGCAGTGGCAGCGGGCTCTGGCGCTGCTCAGTGAGATGCGGATGACGAGTTTGGAGCCCAACGTTATTTGCTACAGCTCTGGGATCAGTGCGTGCGAGAAAGGCGCGCAGTGGCAGCGGGCTATCGCGCTACTCATCGAGATGAGGGGGGCGAAGCTCGAGCTCGACGTCACCGTCATCCCTACTATACCAGGCACATTCCGCGCGTCCTGGTCCGTTCGAGATTGCCCCAGTTCGTTCCTTGCTTGTCTTGTTGCAGCTGTCCTAATTATGTATTGTGTGTTGTAGTGCCGCCCGTAGCTTGCATTGACAGTGGTCATGTAGTTGGGTTTGATGTTACATGTGTTTGTATTTAGCGAGCGCTCACGCTGCACTGGTTTACTTGTCTCAGCTGGGGTGTCTCGCCTGCGTCTCGATTGTAGACGCGTCGCGGAACCCCACCAGCCCATCCAGAAGCGATGCCATGGCAGGTTGCCCTCGTCAGGGATGTGCAGTGGCACGCAGTGGAGTAACGGGCTGGGGAAGCCGTCCTACCCCAAGAGGGGGAGGATGAAGGGAGAATCGGAGGAGGAGGGGGAGGGGAAGGAGAATTGTAAAGAGGGAGGAGGAGGAGGAGGAGGAGGAGCAGGCGGAGGAGGGAGGAGAAGGAGGAGGGGGAGGAGCAGGCGAGCGAAGGAGGAGTAAGAGTAAGAGTAAGAGTAAGTGTTCGAGGACGGTGTCAAAATCTCTGAAGTGTTCAATGTGCTGGCCCCTCAAGTGATCTCTTAGCCTTCTCAGTCTTGCTATAGACGTTGGGCCTCAACGGTGCGTTACTTCTGATTAAAAAAACCAGCACGGGTGGGATCGCCTTCATTGGTCATTCTTTACCCACAGCCGACAGTTGCTGGTCACCAAACGCTCCGCACATTGCACAAAAATCAGACATCCACATCGTGGTTATACTGTATCCTGTGAGACCCGTGCACACAACACCAGCGATGGGCAACTCCGCCCCTGGGGAAGGGTCTTGAAGGAACCGTTCAAGGCCACGAGCGTACAACAGGGCAGAGCCCTCCAACGACGGGACTCCGAGATCGACGAAACGCTTCGACATTTGCAACACCGACGTTCCGAATCGTTCAGCGCATAGCTGCTGGACAGCACAAAGACGACCTCGGAGCACGGCGCAGGCCAGGCAGGCTGCAAAGGATGAGGAAGGGGAGCACCATTTCCTCTGCGACAGCTCTTCTCTTGCCGAGCCTGCCCCTCCTCGGTGGCCACCGCGTCGACAGGTGCGCGAAGCAGCCACATTCGCACCGCCAAGGCGCGATGCTTGACCTGGCCCACTCGACCTCGCTCTTGTTCAGGCAGTCGCGTCGTTGCGACCTCCTCGCCTGCCACGACATCGGCCATGGCGTTACCGCATACGAGCCAGCATTGAATGCCCGTGGGCACCATGTCAGCAGCAGACAGACGGGAATGTGCAAACATAGCCACAGCATGTCCAGCACACCGGTAGCGAACAACTTCCCCGACGCGTGCCCATAGCGTTGCGAGCGCACCGCGTGGGGAAGGATGCTTCTCTTCAGGCCATCCGTGATACACCATCCGGTTGCCAGTGATGCACACTGCATGGATGGTGTCCAACCTGGCGGCCGTCAGCAGCATGCGCAATTCACTTTTGGGAGCCGACTGGATGCGAGGCAGAGGGCCCAGCGCGACCTTCTGAGTACTCAAGTACTTGTCGCTGCACACCTGGACGAGACAGCAACGGCACGACGAAGCGGTGGACCCTTCGAATCCGCTCCTCCTGATGTGCCGCCAAGCATGACCACTGACTGCGATTGGGTGCCCTCGCCTAGAGCGCCGTCGCAGACACCCTTGAGCAACGCACCGCTCCCACACCATGCCGCTTGCAAAGCTGGAGCCGATATTGCTGTCCATTCCCGCTGTATCAAAACTCGCAGCCAGAAGGCTTGGTCTTCTCATGCTGTGCCATCGCCGCTGGAAGTAGATCGTCTGATCACCGATAAGCATCCGCATCAACAGACTTCTCACAACCTCAGCTGCAATGATACGGCGTCTCGATCTGGCATCGGCACCGAGGACGCTTCTGGCACACCACGATCTTCGCATAGGCTGCTCAACGCTCGCGTGGCCAAGATCCCCCAGCACATGTGGAGGCCATGGTCTAGGCAAGCCGCCGTCCTCTAGGAAGTGCCGCGAGGTAGCGGAGCAGCCAGTGCAAAGAGACGTTATCCACACCGTCGTGCAGCCCATTGACGCAGAAATGCAAAGCTACATTATGCCAGTATGGTGTTGCCGCGGTCTTACCGAAATCAAAGAAAAGTACTCCATATTATTCAATGCCACCCGATCATACACTTCTGGGAAATTCTACATGCGCTCGCCAGGAAGAGTGTGGTGTTATGGATGCCAGCCGCGCTCGAGCAGAATGGCCAGAGACCTCTTGGATGCTTCTTGGAGTCTCCTCTGATTTGTCTTGAAAGCGTTTGTGAGTTCTCTTGGAGCGTCTTGGGGGCCTCTTGGCGGTCTTGGGGGCCTCTTGGATCGTCTTGGGTGTTTCGGAGGAGACTCTTGGGGCCTCATGTGTATATCTTGGGAGCCCCTTGGGGACCTCGTGGATGCCTCGTGGGGCCTCCTGGGCGCCTCGTGGGGCAGTCTTGGGAGTCTCGGGGGGTATCTTGGAGGAGATCAATCAAAGAAGGGGTGTCGGAAACTAGGGTCCCCTCCCAGGAGGCCAAACTTGGCGTTGCATCAAAGTATAATCAATAATTTGTGTCTTCTCGCCGAGGCCATCGTGGACGTTCCAGTTGGTCGTGGGGCGCCCCGTCCAGGTCCACGGGATGGGGGTAGGGGGAGGTGTCAAGGCACCACCTTCCCCGCCCGCAAGCTGTCTCGCTCACTCCCGCACGCCCTCGCAACACATATGTAGCTGCCGAGCCTCAGCATGTTCAGCGGTCGTCTATAGATGAACAGCTATTGGAAACCAAAACAAACCTCATGTGCATGACGCTGGGGCGAGGCGCGCCCCGTGTGCCAGGCGCGCCACGCGCGCCAGGTGCGGAGCCCAAGCGTGCCAGGCAAGCCTGGCGCGCCGGATGCGCCACGGGCTCCACGTGCGCCATGTGTGCCCATGGTCCAGCCGCGCCAGGCCGCGCACGTGACAGCGCATATCGGGAAACGTGTCAGCCCCCACTTTACTTGGCGACAACCTATGCGCAATCGCGGCGGGGAGGCCATCATGGTGCCTGGTGGGCCTGCAAACAGCCGGCAATATGGCAGCACCCCCGCTGTCCTTATCAGAAACCCGGTGGACAGTGATCGCCATGGGCCGCGCATGATCCACATGTAGCCGCGAAGTGCATGTTGTATTATTAGTTGTGGCAAGGACGGTGGCTTGTCGCACAGCAGGCAATATGAGAGCATCCCGCCGACCCTAAACAAACAATACGAAGTGCTCGCGAAGCCCGCGAGCATGACCCGAGACTGTGCCCCACAGTGTATTTTGTAAACATTGTTGTGACATGGATGGGAGGGAGTTGTCATGGGTCCTCATTGGCTGCCGGTCGGCTGGGGGAGGGATCATTTGTTCATAGGGAAAATTGCTACACCCATCCCCGAAAGGGAAGAAAGGGGGTTGGAAGAGGAAACGCCCTGCACCACCTACGCTACGCCCGCAAGGCCTGATGGGATACATATTTATTTCACTTGTATGGAGTAGGATTGGCTGGATTTGGTCGCGTGCACGCCAACTTGATACTGACTGTGGCGAGCAGTTTGAGTGACTTCAGCGCTCCAAGTGCTGCAGTGTTGTCTGCATGTTGCCGGTTGATGTTTAAAACAGTTGCCCTAGCACTTATGTTAAGCAGGTCGACATGTTCTTATTAGGGAGTCACCCCCTTGCCATCTTTATGAGGTGTCTTGGTCAACGTCTCTTACAAGATCCTTCAACCCCGGGCGATCACTCGGGCATTAAACCCCGTGCTGGCTTTGGAAAATAATTGGTGACGTCCTTTGCGACGACAATACATGAGGATGTGCATCAAGAAGGGGCGGAGAAAGAACAAAATGTGAAAGAGGGTGCTAAATTAGTTCATTGTTCCTTCATGTATGTTCTGTTCAGGTGGATATTGAATATACTGGTTCACGTCAGTCAGCTACAGCGTTGGGATCAGCGCGTGCGAGAACAGTCAACAGTGTTGATTGGTGACGTCCTTTGCGACGACAATACATGAGGATGTGCATCCAGAAGGGGCGGAGAGAGAACGGAATGTGAAAGACGGTGCTAAGGTATGTCATTGTTTCCTCATCTATGTTCTGTTCACGTGGATATTGAATCTACTGGTTTACGTCAGTCAGCTACAGCGCTGGGATCAGCGCGTGCGAGAAAAGTCAGCAGTGGCAGCAGGCTCTGGCGCTTTTCAGCGAGACGCGGGAGGTGAAGCTGGAGCTCAGCGCCAGACTATCATTTCTACATCGTCGGCCCAGTGCGTGCGGGAAAGGCCCCTTCATCGAGTGGGGTTCGGGCCCACCAGGCAGCAGCCCATACGGCTCAGAGGCTCCCAAGATGGCCCCGCCTTGGATGCACGTACAGGAGGGCCGCGGGAGCCCCCAGAGGCTGTAGCCTAGGCCTCCTAGATGGGTTCCGAGTCAATTGGGTCGGAGGTCTCGCGCCGCATCGGCGATGCAGTTCGATGCGGGGCCCGATTTTCTCCATGCCAGCGTCGCCGATGCACCGCCGATGCATCGCCGATGCATCAGCGATGCATCGGCGATGCGGCGCTACCCGCCAACCCCATCTCCTCGGACCCCACCTGGGAGGCCTCTCTATGTGGGGAAGGCCCTGGAGGCGACGAGGCGCTCCGCGGAGCGCCCCGAGGAGCTTCAGGAGCGGCCTGAGAAGACCTCACGTCAGGGCCAGGGCAGCAAAGGCCACTCGATCATGAAGTTGGTCGGTGCATGTCGCCTTCCCGGCTGTCTGGCCGAGTACGGCCTTCGGGAAGCATCGCAGGGCCTCGCCCACAGCCTCCTCCTCCTCCTCCTCCTCCCCCTCCTCTTCCTTCTCCTCCTCCTCTTCCTCCTCCTCCTCTTCTTCCTCCTCCTCCTCCTCCTGCTCCTACTCCTCCTCCTCCCTCTCCCTCCTGCCTCCTCCCTTCTGCCTCTCACCGTTGTCCCTTCTACAATGCCGAGACCAGCGCGTACGAGAACAGTGCCTTGAGGCCGCCAGGCAAGCGGGCTAGCGGGGCCAGACCTCCCTTGGAGACTCCCGGCACGCCCCAGAGACGGCTTCTGAGATCCCTCCCCCAGTCGAAGATGGCTCTAAGAAGCTCTTCCGAGTGCACCACAGGCCCCAAGAGAGGACCCCTGAGGCGGCAAGAGAGTCCCTGGACAGATTGCTTCGGAAGAGCTTCGCGCGGCCTGGGAGCAGAGAGCCCTAAGAGGGTCCCAGAGACCGCCCAGGTCGGCCCAACAAATGCCCAAGAGGGGCCCCGGAGGGCCCACAATCTGCGAGAGTCAGGAGGGGAAAGAACACACAGACACAATTAATCGTCGACTCCCAGAAAATATAGGAAAATATGGGAAGTGGTGGGGAAGACAAAAACCCAGAAAATATACGAAAATATAAGGGATATTGTTATTTGTGTGTATTTATTTGTGTGTCCCAGTGCCCCTTCAGAGAGGTCTGAGTTGGCCAAACATGGCCCGGAGAGGGCGTCAAGACTTGAGCCAGACCACATCTCTGTTCTGATGCAGTGCGTGCGAGAACAGAGTGCTGAGGAACTGCTGGGAAGTTCGGGCCCGAGCCCGCCAATGTGCCCCCAAGGACAGGTCTAAGAGGGCTGGCGAGATGGCCTCAGAAGGGATTGGGAACCCAAGAAAGCAAAACCCTAATCAGCGAGCGAAGAACGGTATAAAATACACTTGTTCGCTGTCGGGGGCGCCTGTCCCTGGGCGGCTGGAAAGTTTATACCCCTACGGTGCCACCGTAAGGATATAAACTTTCCAGCCGCCCTGGGACAGGCGCCCCCGACAGCGAAAAAGTTTATTGTATACCGTTCTTCGCCCGTTAACCTAAGACGGCGCCGAGACGACCCAACCAGGACCCAGGCGGAGAGCCCCAAGACAGCGCAGGACAGTTCCGAATGGCCCACTTGCTTCTTCAGGGCATCACCAGAAGCCCCAAGGTCCCCCAGTACGGCCCCGAAGTACCGGAAGACGACATCCCCGTATCTTCGGATCCAATACAACCACACGCATCGCATGCACTGCAGCTGCAACTTGTTGCCTCCTCGTCGTACCGGCCCAAGACCGCTCTGATGGTGATTGAGTCGTTTGTTGATTGTGGGTTCCATCCCCGGGATGCCCTACTCAGCTACGCAGAGGGAATCGGCGCGTGCGATAAAAGCGAGCGTGGCATGCATGTGGTAATGTTGCTCAACGACTTGACGGGCAGGATTTGGTAGCCGAGTGGAATCTTCTCATCTATTTCGCCAGGCAACATGTTGACAGTTTTCGTCATGGTTGGCTCTGGCTTGGTCCGATTGGTCTCCGCTACTTGTTGGCATGTCGACTGTTCGATCCTGCCCGCCCAGGCGGACCCACTCGGACTCCGCCGCCCGTCGGAACGTGTCGGGAACGTCCCAGCGCGCTCCCCTCCACAGCGCCGTGTCCCGAACAGGTTTGTCGTATCTGATGTGTTATGCGCCATGATTTGTTGTGCCTGCCGCGCCGTGTCGCGCTCAGCACTGTTGTCTTAGAATTTGAGTTGTGCCGCGCGTGCGCTGCAACCCTCACTTTTGCATGCGAGTGGTACTTGGTGGACGGCAGTCCAGGGGTCAGCCCCAGTCAGCTACAGCGCTGGGATCAGCGCGTTCGAGAAGGGCAGCCAGTGGCAGCGGGCTCTGGCGCTGCTCAGCGAGATGTGGGAGGAGAAGTTGGAGCCCGACATTATCTACAGTAGGTGCGGTTCGCGTCGGGTCGACTGGCGGCGACCCCGCCGCCAGCGTTCAACGTTGAACGCCACCCGCGATCAAGAATCGGTCGATGTTGAACAATCTGACGTCTCGGAAATGGCCGATCGTTCATGGTTGAACGATCCCCGCGGTGTCACGAACCAATGCCGGCTGGGGTCGACACCACACGAACCCGCGGTAGCAGACAACAAATGCGGGCCAGGGTCGACCTCACACGAACCCGCGGCAGCAGACAACAATAGTGGGATCAGCGCGTTCACCGCGGTATCACAGTGGCCAGGCCCCCATTTCGCCAGTGCCGGAGGCCCCGACGGCCAAAGGCGGCCTCCAGGACAGCCCCAAATGGCTCTAGACGCCCCCAATGACAGAACTCGGAGGCCCATGCTGCCCGAGGACGCCCAAAGACGCCCCATGATGCTGCTATTGGGGCCCCGCGAGTCTCCAAGATGGCTCCGCGCAGGGTCCCCAATAGGCGAACCTCGTAATAATATAACAAGAAGAAGAGGAAGACGAATAGGAATGGAAGAATAAGAAGAGTAATACTGATGGGGTAATTCTCATTGTAATCGTGATAATAAGATGTGTCATCATCGTCCCCCCCTCCCCATTATCATCAACAGCAACAGCATCAGCATCAGCATCATCATCAGCAGCATCATCAGCAGCATCATCGTTATCATCAGACTCATGCCAATATTACAGAGCTGACGCTCCTGCCTGATTCGTTTAGTAGGGGGCAGGCGGTGGGACGCAGGCCCAGAGACCGACGTCTTGCAAGCGAAGACCTTGCGAATGGGAAGCGCGCGGAGATTTCAGATGCTTCCAGGGTCCCAGAGGCGCGCCCCCCCAGACCTGAAGAGCCCACTATTCCAGGAGTGATCAGGAGAGGTCGTGAGCAGGTGGTGGGTGGAGCCTCGCGGCCCTCTCAGGGTTTTTTTCTGCACGCTGGAATGGTGCGGATGCGAGTGCCGATCTGCATCTTCTTGGTGCACCGCGACAGCTGCAGGGCTCCTGCTTGCAGTGAGTCGCGAAGTTGCGTGGCCGCGCATCGTACATTGACGCTCGGGCGGCTCCAGATGGCCCCAAGAAGTGCCCCAGAGGCTTAAACGAGGGCCCAAGAGGCCTACCAGAGCCCTCCAGAGGGCTTCAGACTCGCCCAAGATAGCCCGAGATGGACCCAGCCGGTCTCCCGGATGGCTCCAACATGGGCCCAAGACCGCCCCCTAAAATGGTTCCAAGGTACCACCCGAAGGCCCCCTGACCGCACCAAACAGCACCTACAGGCCTTCCAGGACTGCCAGATGGCCACAGGAGGCCCACGAGGGACTCAATGGGAGCCAAAGAAGACCCAGAGAAGCCTCCCAGAATCGAGCAGTGGCGAGGCGTCCCAGCTTGCTTATAGGCCCACCGAAGAATGTTGTAAGAAACTGGTTGGTGGTTTGCACGAAGTGTCTTTATAACATTGCTGGTTAGGACCGTTTTGTTTTCGCACATCGGTTTGATGTTATAAGAACATCCCTTTGTTGTTGAATCATTATGTTATTAGATGTCGTGGTAGACCTACAAGAATGCTGGGATGGCCGGCCCCTGCTTAATAGAAGGCCTCAGGTTGGCTTCAAGAGAGCCCCAAGAGCAACACGAGAGGAACAACACCGGATGCTTGGGCACGCACTGCTCGAGGCCAGTGGGAATTTGATGCCGAGGCCGCCCATCAAGCCTCCCTCCTTGCTCCTGGCCCACTGCTCCTCGCCCCCCTCTCCTCGCTCCTTGCCCCTCCCCTGTCACTCGCCCTCGGTCCTCGCTCGTCCTTCCTGGCTCCTTGCTCGTCCCGCTGGGCTGTTGTGTGCTGGTCGCTCCTCGAGCACCTCTCCGCCATGTTCGCTTCTCGCTCCACGTGCCTGGAGCCTCCCGCAGTGCTCCGCGTTCGTCACCCGTCCCTCTTTGCTCCGTGTTCCTGACTTCTCTCGCTTCTCTCCTCTCGTCTCCTCTCGAGGGAGGGGAAAAAACACCCAGACCTGATAATTGGCGTTTATTAGACAGCCCTGGGAGTTGTCTGAACAGCCCTTCCCTGTTCGATTCCCTGTTTGGGTGCGTTTACTGAATGGTTTCGCGTGTCGGGGTGATTACTATGAGGCTGAATGTTCTGCTATCTGTCCTCGCTTCGCTGGCTGGGCCCTCGCTCCTCCCTCGCAGGCTACCTCGCGCCTCCCTCCCGCTTCTCTCCTCGCCGCGCCTCCCTCTTCGCTCCTCGCTTCCAGCGCTGCGTGGATCGCTCCTCGCTCCTCCCTCCTCGGCCCCCCCCCCCGATCCTGACGCAGCGCTCCTCGCTCCCCTTCCGAGCAAAGCAACAGCAGCGAATTGCAGCAGCGCGCAGCATGAAGTCGGCCGGCAGCAGCGGCAGCATGGGCAACAGCAATCAGCAGCAGCAGCAGGCAGCGAGCAGCAGCTTGTGCAGCAGAATCGGCCATCGGCAGCACCTTGGAGCCACAAGCAGGAACAGCTCACAGCGACTGCAATTTTAACACAGCTTGCAACAGCGACAGCAAGCAGCAGCATGCAATAGCAGGCGCGGACTGCGACATTCAAGCCCCACGCTGTGTCAGCACGTCCGCCATTACATGCCAGTTTTGTGCAGAATTCCTGGACGTAGTCCACCAGTAGTCCACCAGCTCTCCCGAATTAGTCAGTTGCAATGCTGGAATAAGTGCGTGCCAGAAGGGCGACCAGTGGCAGCGGGCCCTGACGCTGCTGAACAAGATCTGGGAGGTGAACTTGGAGACCAACGTCATGAGTTATAATGCTGGGATTACTGCATGCGAGAGGGGCAAACAGTGGCAGCGGGCTCTGGCGCTTCTGAACGAGATGTGGTGGGCGAGGTTGGAGCCCGACATCAACAGCCAAAGCGCTGCGATCAGGGCTTGCGAAAGAAGCGGGCAGGGGCAACATGCGATTTGGTTGCTCACCGAGACGTGGGATACGAAGCTTGAGTCCAACGTCGCTAGCTTCAGTGATGCCATTATCGTTGCAGTGCGCAGGTAGACACTGAGGAGGGCAAATTGCAATCCTGTGGTTGACGTATGCGAGACACGAACATCGTTGCAGCAGGCGTTGTCACTGCTCACGGAGATGGGGGAAAGTGAAGATTGAGACCCAATGCCGTGGCGATTGCGACGGCGACGACACCCTGCGCTCGCAGACGACGACGGGGACGACGACGACGTGCCCCGCCCGCCCGACGTGTCCCGCCCGACCGACCGGCTCGCTGGTATGCGACGAAGACGACAACGGCGATGGCGACGGGGACGGCGTCCAGCGCTGGCAAACGACGACGAGGACGACGACCACCACGACGACGTGGACGACGACGACGAGATGTCCCGCCCGACCGACCGACTCGCTAGCAAAGAACGACGACGACGACGTCGTCTTCGTTCGATGGCGGCGAAGGGGGGGGGTGTTCTCGCTGGAGAGTGGGAGGGCCAAGTTTTGGAGAGGAGGGGGAATTTTTGAGGGGAGGAGCCAGGTCCAGAGGGGGGGGCTTCGGTTTTGGCAACTTGTCAAAAACCGAAGCCCGTCCCGATGCACAGGAGACGCTCTCTCACGTGTGTGAAGGTGTCCGAATGCAGTTGATGCGTCTTAACACGTCGCGCCACGGTCTCGTTGGGCCGTGTGATGGTGAGCAGGTTGTTGGGCGATTGCATGTTCACACGTACCCGTGTGCGGGCGGGCGCGTTCAGGGGCAGTGATAAAGTAGGATAGGCTCAGGGCGGAACGCATCGACCCCCAAGCACTCACTCATCGCCGATGGGGGCCCGGGAGCCCACCCCGCCCAGGAGTCTGCAGTTTCGATATCGCGGCAGATCGTTGATCTATCAGCGATGCGTCGCCGATTCCAGGTCGATTTCCCACCTGGGCCAGTCCATCCCCATCGTTGCCCCTCAATTCCGCTGGCTACCCACAAAGCATAGAGGCTCGTACGATCGGTCGGTGTTACCCCCCCCTGAGCCAGCCGCCCCCTGTCGTTCCCCGCCAGGTGTGCGCGTGCCGATGTCCGTGCGCGCCCGATGTGCGTGTGCGCGTGCCGATGTTCGCGCGCGGCAGTCTCTTAGATTAGAAAGTTATGGGTGCCGATTTCCCGGTCTCCAGAAGTGCTGTTGCCCGGCCCTCGGCGGCTCGTGTCTCGCAAGCTGCCAGGGGCCAGTCTTGGTGCACGTGCAGCTGACGACGGTCGTCGGGCCACACGGTCTAGAATGCAGCTTCGAACATAGAATTGGGCGCTGCGTAATGAGGGATCATAAAATGGGGGGGCGGCGAGTGCGGTCCGAAAAGGTACCCAAATGGTACCTAAACGAGCCCCCTGGGGCTCTGGAGGGGCCCGAAAGGGGCACGAAAGGGGACCTTTTCTGACCCCCCCATTTGTGACCCCCCCATTAAGCCACGCCCAATAGAGTCCGTGATTTGGTGGGTGGGGGGGTGACGTGGGTCGCCCTCGATGTCCGCGCGCGCCCGCAGCTGTCCTGGCCCAGGACGGGAGCAGCGCCACCGCCGCCCGCTCGGCGAGCCGCCGCGGTCGCGGGGAGGATGCTCCAGGCGGCGACGGCGTTCGGCGGCGGCGTCTGGGCTGCCCAGAAGATCGGCAAGGGGGCGGGCTTCGCCCTCCGCCGCCGGCCCCGCCCCCCCTCGTGTGATGGGGCTGCGCGGTTCGAGCGCCGAGGTTCGAGCGTCGAGGTTCGAGCTTCGAGGCGCTGCTTCTCCGCTTTCGGCTTCTGGGGCCGGGGTGAAATGCCGTGCCGGGGGGTTCCCGAGAGGGGTCCAGGGACCGATGTTGACCGACATCCGGCGGCGCGACCAGGGGGGGGAAGTGAGAAGGAGAGGGCCTTCTCAGAAGGCGGCGGGACTTCTCAGAAGCCCCCGCCGCCTTCCGAGAAGTGTTCTTCAGGAGGGGAAAAAACACACAGACACGATTAATCGGCGATTCCCCAAAAATATGGGAAAATATGGGAAGTGGGGGGAAGACAGAACCCCAGAAAATATAGGAAAAGATTGAGACATTTTTATTTGTGTGTATTTATTTGTGTGTCCTGGGGCCCCTTCAGTTCTGTGTCTTCGGGGAAGGCTCAGAGAACTTGCGAGAAATCCAGGGGACGTCCGAGCCTTCTGAGAAGACCGTCTCCTTCTCACTTCCCCCCTGGGCTCGCCGCCGATGCTTGGCTACGCGTACGATTGATTATTCGCCGGAGTGGCCTTTGGAGCGGGCACGCACGCGGGCGCGCTGGGATGGTTTGGGCTTGGCCTCCCCCGACGGCCCCCTGGCCAGCCGCGCACCAAAGGCCACTCCTGCCCAGGGTCTCTCTTGCGTGCACCCGAACAGTTGCCGATCTCCTGAGCTCCTGGGCCACCCTTGTAGGGAGCAGAAACTCGAGGCCTCCCAGTGGGGGTCCGAGCAGATCAGCGCGCCGCAACGTTGACGCATCGGCGGTGCGGCTCGATGTGGAGCCCGATGTTCTCCACGGCGACGTCGCCGATGCGTCGCCGACGTCGCAGATGCATCTCGGAGGCGACGATAGGAGCGAATAGCCCAGGGCGGGAGCAATACATGTATCCAGGGGCGCCGATGGTGCATGCCTTCGGTGAGGCTCCCGGGCGAATACGTGCAACGCCCGCCCCTTCGCTATTCGCCTCCATCGCCGCCCCCGAACATCGGCGACGCGGCGCGATCCTCCGACCCCGGCTGCTCCTACCCCCGCCGGGAGGCCTCTTGCGAAGCCCAGTCAACACGCAGCCCGAGGGGCCCCCACGCAGGGGGGCCCTGGCGGCTCTCTCGCTGCCCTCCGTGCAGCGCGCCGTGGACCAGAGCGAGTCCTTCAAGCTGCGCGTGCGGCTGCAGTCCGCGAGCCTCGCGGGGCTGGCGGAGCCCGGCCTGGTCTCCACCACCCACCAAACCACCCCAACCCAACCCGAAGGCTCAAATTTACCCTCGATTTCTAGTGGGGGGGGGTCGGGAAACATCGAAAAAACACGCGTGGAACCCTTACCCCCCCCAACCCGAAATTCGGGTCTTCGGGTTGGGTTGGGGTGGTCTGGTAGGTAGTCAGGTCTCCAGAGAGCGCCCCCGAGTAGATCGGGGGCGGCAAAGGGGGGGGTGATGACTGAGGGGGGGGGTATCATGGCGTCGGCCATGAGATCTCCCCAGATCTCATGGCGCCTCTTCTCATTTCATTGCGTCCCTGGCCCCCCCCCAAGGGCTGCGCCCATGCCGCCGGCCATGATTTGCGCCCGCCCCCCCTCCCTCTTGGACGCCCCCCTCTTGGCCGCCCCCGAGTAGAGGTGGTCGTTGGCGGGGTGCGGAAAGATCGGGGGTTACCAAAGTTGCCCCCGGCCCAGGGCGTCTCCAGCTTGTCGCTTTATTTGCAGAGATCCTGGGGCCTCGCCGGGCCTCGCGAGGGGTGCTCTGGAGGCCATGGGGACCTCCTTGGAAGTCCTGGGGACTCCCTAATCGGCCGTGGACACCTCTAGCAACACCCGAAAAGAGACGGAGCTGGGCGACTTTCACGGCGTGGAGAGCTTCCGCAGCTTGCGGAGCTCCGAGGGGAGCAGCTTCGCAGACGCCCGCGAGAGCCCGTCCTCCTCCTCCTCCTCCTGGCGCTTCCACGAGACGCTGACCTTCCCAGCGGGCCTCGCGGACGTCGTCGGCACGGGCGCTCAGGTTTGGGTCCGAACGCAGAGCGACGTGCGGTTGGGCCCGCTGCAGCTCAGCCTGGCGCAGGGCCGCAGCATCGGCATGTGCAGCGTGGATCTACGCAGGCGCGTGTTGCCCGCGTGCAAGGCCAGGCCACCGCGGCACCCCGACCACGTGGGCGACGACCCCACCTGCCAGTGGGAGACTCCCGTGCTGACTTTCCCGCTCACCTACGTTGGCGGAGGGGAGGGGGACTCCAGCAACGCGCTGGGCGAGAACGTCGGCAGCGTGCGCATCTCCTTCGGCGTCAGCGTGGACCCGTCCACCATCCTAAGGGCCGCGGAGGAGGCCGAGAGGCCACTGTTGCACCGGAAGGCGGACCAGGTGAAGCAGTGGATCGAGAAGCCCGTGCGTTGGGTCGCAGAGGCGAGCATGGCGGCCGGCTGCCAGATTGACGGGGACGGCAGGGTCAACGATAGTGGGGGGTAGGCATAGGGGAGGATGCATCGACCCCCAATCGTCCACCCATCGCCGCTAGAGGCCCGATACTGAGCCCACCCCCGCCCAGGTACGTGCGGATTCACTAATGGGGGCCCATCGCCAATCCATCGGCGATGTGTCGCCGACTCCAGGTCGATGTCCCCCCCCCTATGCCAGTCCCCCCCCCTGCCGTTGCCCCTCAGGACGGCTGCCGCCAGAGCCGGAGCTTCTGCGGGGCGTTCGAGGCCGAGCGCCCCGCCGAGGGCGCCCCCGTGGTGCGGGCGCCCGACCTGGACAGGGACGGCTGGGTGAAGCACCAGGGCCCCAACGGCCGCGTCTTCTGGCACCACATCGAGGCGTTCCGGAAAGGGCCTCGCCTTCGAGGGCCGAGTCGGGGGCCGTCAGAGGCGCCCCAGGGCCCAGGGTGCCCCCAGCTCCTCGCTCCACGCGGAAGCGCCTGGGGCCCCCTTCTGGGCCTCGTGACGGGGTGCTCTGGAGGCCGAGGGGGGGCCCACTCCTGGTGCTGCGGCGCTGGCAGTGGAGACGGGGAGGAGGGAGGAGCAGGAGGAGGAGAGCTTCCTGGGAGACCCAGAGGGGGCACCCTGGGCCGGGGGCACCTCTGGCAGCACCCGCTCGAAAAGGAGCTGCGCCACCTTCCCCGGCGGAGGGCGGCGGAAGGCGCGCGAGGGGCGGCGGACGTGGAAGCGAGGCCGCCTCCGCCGGCGGAGGGCCGGCGGAAGCCGGCGGAAGTAACATCGGGGCTCAGGAGACCGGGGCCGAGCGAACGGGGGGGAGAGGCAAAGGGGGTTTACGAAATTCTAGACGCTTCGCTTATCCCCACCGGCCCATCCCGGAACGATGTCCAGGCGAGTTGAGGTGATCCGGGAAGTGCGGCAGCAAAGAGGAGGACGGCCGAAGCGTGCAAAGGAGTGAGGAGGAGAAGGAGGAGGTGGATGGATGGATGGATGAGGGAGTGGGAAGACGGAGGATGAATAGGATGAGGAGGAGGCGGAGGAGGAGGAGGAGGAGGAAGAGAAGGAGTAGGAGCAGGAAGGAGGAACAGGAGGAGGCGGAGGAGGAGGGCAAGCACAAGGGCCAGAGGTCTCTTGGATGCCTCTAGGAGCCCCTTGCAGTATCTCTTGGGCGATTCTTGGGGGCCTCTTGGGACGTCTTGGGGGTCTCTTGGCGATCCTGGCAGGCTCTTCGGGGTCTTGGGTGCCTCGGGGGGGGGCCTCTTGGGGCCTCTGAGGGTCTTCTTGGGGGCCTTCTGGGGGCCTCTTGGGGGCCTCTTGGGGCCATCTTGGGACCATCTTGGGACCTCTTGGGGCCTCCTGGGCGCTTCTTTGTGTCATCTTGGAGGAGATCTATCAAAGAAGAGCTGAGCTTTAATTAGCGCTGCCCCCCCAGGAGGCCAAAATGGGGGCCAAAACCATGCTAAAATCAATGATTTTGGCTTCCTCGCCGAGGCTGTTTTGGACGCTCTGACAGCTCCCCGCCCCTCCTGTCCAGGTCAGTGGGGAGGGGGTAGGGGGAGGGGTAAACCCCTCCCCGAAGGGGAAGAGGGAGGGGTGGAAGAGGAAACGCCCTAAACCACCGACGCCCAGAAGGCTGGTGGGATTGAGGCGTCGAGTACGGATGTGCAGGCAGAATAACATATTTCTGTGAGAAGCATTTGATCGTTTCGGTTGCTCTTACATGTGTTTTCGCAGTATTCTGGGCTTCGCGTCCCGCGCGAGCGCTCGATTGAATTTATTTTGAAGCAGGTTTTGGGCGTCTGGGGTCCTGATAGACGCCATCGGGGCGCTCTGGGGGGGCATCTTGGAGCAAATCTATCAAAGAAGAGCAGAGCTTTCATTTGCGCTGCCCCTTCAGACTGTCTAAAATCGCTTCCTGGACCCCTCTTGGATCGCTCTTGGAGCGCTCTTGGACGCTGTTGAGGCAGTCTTGAGGCTCTCTTGGGCCCCTGTTGGGGCCCAGTTGGGACATCTTGGCGCCATCTTGAGGCCTCGGATGGGCTTCGGAAGCGAAAAAGTGAGAACACCAAAAACATTGATTTTCCCTAGGATTTAGAAGCATTTCGACCTTTCGAGGGCACTCTAATGATGCTCTTGTGGGCACTTGGAACCATCTTGGAGCGGTCTTGGAACGTGTTGGAGCGTCTCCTGAACCATATTCAGGCATCTTGCGCTATCTTGAACCATCTTGGAGGCGATCTTGGGCTCTCTGAGGCCCTCTTGGAGCCGTCCTGGGTCATCTTGGACGCTCTGACCGCTCCCCGCCCCTCCTGTCCAGGTCAGTGGGGAGGGGGTAGGGGGAGGGGTAAACCCCTCCCCGAAAGGGAAGAGGGAGGGGTGGAAGAGGAAACGCCCTAAACCACCGACGCCCAGAGGGCTGGTGGGGAAACGCTTCGCGTATCCCCACCAGCCCGTCCAGAAACGACGCCCAGGCGAGTAGAGGGTCGTCCTGAGGGGCTTTTCGGCGTCTTGGGTGCCTCGGGGGGGCCTCTGTGGGCCGTTCGGGATCCTGTTTGGGGCCTCCTGGGGGCCTCTTGGGGCCTCTTGGGGCCATCTTGGGGCCTTTGGGGGCCTCCTGGGCGCTTCTTGGGGCCATCTTTGCCCCCTCAGGAGGCCAAAACGGGGCCAAAATCTTCAGTAAAATCAATGATTTTGGCTTCCTCGCCGAGGCCGTTTTGGACGCTCTGACCGCTCGCGGCCCCCCCCGTCCAGGTCCACGGGGAGTGGGTAGGGGGAGGGGTAAACCCTTCCCCGAAGGGAAAGAGGGAGGGGTGGAAGAGGAAACGCCTTAAACCACCGACGCCCAGAGGGCTGGTGGGATTGCCTCGATCAGGGAAGTGGACAGCACACAGAGGAAGCCAGTATGAGACATCTTGGGATTTCTTGAGCCATCTTGGAGGTCATTTTGGGCTCTCCGAGGCGCTCTTGGAGTCATCTTAATCAGTGCCCCCCCCCAAGAGGCCAACATGTGGCTAAAACCTTAGTGCAAACAATGGTTTGACATTATCGCAGAGGCCTCTGGGAGCACCTTGGGTGCCTCTGGGGGGTCTCTTGGGGCCTCTTGGGGGTCTCTTGAGGGCCTCCTGGGGGCCTCTTGGGGGGCCTCTTGGGGCCATCTTGGGGCCATCCTGCGGCCTCTCGGGGCATCCTGGGGGCCTCTTGCGGCCATCGTGGAGGAAATCGATCAAAGAAGAGGGGAGCTTTAATTAGCCCTGCCCCCTCAGAAGGCCAAAATGGGGCCAAAACCATGGTAAAATCAATGATGTTGTCTTCCTCGCCGAGGCCGTTTTGGACGCTCTGACCGCTCCCCGCCCCTCCTGTCCAGGTCAGTGGGGAGGGGGTAGGGGGAGGGGTAAACCCCTCCCCGTAGGGGAAGAGGGAGGGGTGGAAGAGGAAGCGCCCTAAACCACCGACGCCCCGAGGGCTGGTGGGATTTGCTGCATGCAGCTGGTTTCGGCCCCGTCGCCGGGACTATTCCCCGATACATGGGCGCCTCCCGGCGCCAGGAGGCGCCGGGAAAATCAGCTACGTGAGCAGAGTCTCACCCCCCCCCCTTTGCTATCCCCCCCTGTCGCCCGGCCCGAGACCCATGCAAACGTCAAGCAGTGGCGAAGCGTCCTGGCTCGCCTCTAGGCCTACCAAACAATGTTCTAAGAACCGTTTGCGGGTGCCACGGAATGTTGCAGGGTCCTGCAGGACCTTGCAGGGTCCTGCAAGTCCTGCCTGACCTGGGTCTGGATTGAGCCGTGCCAGTAGACCTTCGGTAAAAGTCTGCCTCGCACGAGTCAGACCCGGAACCCCTCGCGTTGTGAACAGATCCCGAGTGCAGGTTTTTCTGAATGTTCGGCCTTTGGGGGCCCTTATCGTGTCTCGGGACCATCCAACAAGGACTCTGGATGGAGAACCGGTTCCAGGGAAGGGGTCGAGACCTTTGGGGGTCGACGTTGGGAAACAATCACGGCATCTTGTGCCTGGAGAGCAGCAATAGGTCATGATAATGATGTGTTCCAAGGTATCCGAGATTCCTCGGGTGTTCTATCATTTGTTTAGGAGTGCTTGTACCAGCGCCGTCCACATGGTAGTCTAGAGCCCCGCACGAAATTTCATGCGTCGAACGATACTTGGGGGCAATGCGCTTGGTGGTGGGGGTAACAAAAACTGCCACGCAAGAGTCAGAGCAGCAAGCGGTAATGATAATGATGAAAGCCCGATTGGTGGGACCCCAGTCTCTCAAGAAGGCCGCCGAACAAATGCTTAGTTCCCCCTAGTTGGAGGGGTCTAAAGACCTTTCAGGGTTTCCAAGATCCCCACGGTTTCCTGCATGTCCTGACGCTCCACGGGCTGCAGGGACGAGAGCCCGCAGATGCTTCCGGGATTATTGGGACGCCTCCTTACCCAAAATCCGACCATGACATCAGTCTTGTCCTAAAGAGATGACAGCGGGTGGACACCAACACCAAAATCGGGGAGTGCGTCCACCTGGGAGGATGATCCTCGATTCTGGAGCTGGTGATCATATGTCGGCCACCTGGGAAGCCCGGAGCTTACCCACCATCACCACCGAGATCGGGATCATCTTCCAGCGGCAGAGGCCACACCGCCAGTACCGGTGCTGGTGCCTACCTTTGAGGCCCTCCCGAAATTTGGCCTCTCCTGGCGGGCACCTCTCGCGTCACCACCGAGTGGTCCGCCCAGTCCTTCTCACGACCGGCCATCCATCGGCCGCGTGGCCCTCGATTCCTTTTCAAATCAGGGGCAACTGTAGGGGGGAGGATAGGCATACGGGAGGATGCATCGACCCCCAATCGCCTATGGATCGCCGATAGGGTCCCGAGAGCCCCAGCTTGCCCAGGAAGGTGCGGATTCAGGATCGGAGGCCTACCGACGATCTGTCGGCGATGTATCGCCGGCTCTGGGTCGACGCATCCCCCCCCTATGCCAGTCTCCCCCTCAGTGCCAGTCGTTGCCCCCCACCAAGCGGATTCCCCACCTCCGAGCCGGCAGCGCCCCTGGGCCCGGGGCCCCCGGAGCCCTCCGCATGTCCCTGGGGTCGCCGCCCTGGGAGCAGCTGCAGCCGCCGTCGCCGGGGAGCGGCAGCAGCGCCGCCTGCTCGCCCGGCTCGGCGGCGTCCGCCTCGAGGCCCGCCGTGGGCCCGGGGCTCCCGCTCGGCGCCGCGGCGCCCGCGCCCGCGCCCGCGCCGGAGAGGGGCGCGGCGCCGGCGGGCCAGGCGGGGGCTCAGTTTGGGCGGCTCCTCGGGCGCGGTTCGCGGTGGTTTCGGGTGCGGCTGCTGGTGCCGATGCGGTTCGGATGCCGACTCGGTGCGGTGTCGAGGGGTTCCGATCCGATTCGTCTCGGGGTTCCGATTTGGATTTCGGTCTCTCCATGGCGGGCCTTACCACCCTGTCGATGTCCGCCGATCCGATTCACTTCGATCGCAGATCCGACTTATCGATTCGATGCTGGGCTCTCCGGCCAGCTACGGGCACTTTTGCACGGGTCCTGGGCAGGTACATCCTGGTCGGTGATCCTCAGGACGTGTGTTAGCCCAATGTGTGTGTGTGCGTTTGCCTTATACCGGTTGCGTCGTACTGAAGGGCCTCGATGGTCAAGCACACGTCGTTGCTAACACCTTCTGGAGATCATCGACCTGGGCGGCAGCCGTGGGCAAAACAACTTATTTATATCCACGGCCTCGCGGGCCAAGCCCCTGGGCCGCGACCCCGCAGATACGGGGCGCTTTTTCGCGGATGCCCCGCGGGGAACGTGTCCGTGAGACCGCGTATCCGCGGGATCGTGCCCCGGAATCCAGATCGCGAGGGCGTGGATGTGGATACGTTCGCCATTTGCGGCCCAGGTTGAACCCAGCTAGGATTAATTTACAAGCGTACAGCTGCGCGACGGAAGACAACGGGGTCGAATGCGCCAACATTCGCGTAAATTTCCCGCGTGAGGCCGCGCGTCAGCGCGCCCGTTTCCAGCGCAGCGGCCCGCGCTGGTGGCCCGCGTAAGCCACCGTGTAAGATCGATATGTTAACCAGACCCCCGACGTCGTGATTTTTTCGCAACGTCGACCCCCAGAAGTCTCAGCCCCTTCCCCGGGACCCGTTCTTCATCCTGAGTCGTTGTTGGACGGTCCCGAGGCTCGGTGAGGGCCCCCGGAGGGCGACGATAGCGAAACATTTACCGTCGGGACGGTTCCGCAACGCGAGTCTAGGCCTCCCAGATGGGGTCGGAGTAGATTGGGTGGGAGGATCGCGCCGCATCGCCGATGTATCGACGCTGCGGCTCGATGCGGAGCCCGATGTTCTCCACGCCGACGTCGCCGATGCGTCGCCGACGTCGGCGGCACATCGCGGGTGCATCGCCGATGCATCGCCGATGTGTTTGCGATGCGGCGCGATCCTCCGACCCCATCTACTACGACCCAATCTAGGATCTAGGAAGATTCTAGCGTTGGAAAGCCTAGGGTTCGCTACGGATTGGTCTGCCCCCAAAACGACGACAACCCTTCCAAAACCCTCGCGAACCCCTCCGGAAACCCTCCCGGAACCCTTCCAGGAGTGGTTTCGGAGGATTCCGGGAGGGCTTCTGTCGCCTTGACAGGAAGCCAGTCCCCAGCGATCTTTGGACTCTCTTAGGGCGACGAGATCTATGCATATCCACTGCTCCTGGCCAGGCCAATCCTGGGCCCAGGAGCGGTGTATACGCCCTCCTGGCCTGGCCAGGGAGGCATATACACAGCTCCTGGGCCCAGGATGGGCCTGGCCAGGAGCAGTGGATATGTATAGATCTCGTCGCCCTATCTCTAACCCGATAGCCCGGGGGTCCGGGGTCTCGCCAGAGACCCGCTTCTTCTCTTCGCTCCGCCGGCGCCCTGCGGAGGCCGTCGGGGCGGCCTCCGCCGCGGGCGGCGCCGCCGCCGGGCGGGGCCCGCCGTGCGCGGCGGCCGCGGGCGGCGGCGGGCTGTCGGCCTCCACCCGCGGCGGCGCCGCCCCGCAGGTCGCCCCGATCGGGGCGCCGCCGGTCGGCAAGGGAGGCGAAATCTGGGAGGAGGGGGGAGGAGGAGGGGGGAGGAGAAGTCAAGCAGTGGCGAAGCGTCCTGGCTCGCCTATAGCCCTACCAGACAATGTTCTGAGAACCGTTTGCGGTTTCCACGAAGTGTAATTCGAGCATGTCTGGTTGATATTGTCTTGTTCGACACATCGAGCTTATGTTCTACGAACATTGTTTTGGCTCTTAGAAAGTTTTCGGGTTCTGGGAACAGTTCGTGGTAGGACTATAGGAATCCCGGGACGGTCGGTCCCTGCTCAAAGAAAGGAGGAGGAGGAGCAGGAGGAGAGCAGAGGAGGAGGAGGCGGAGGAGGAGAAGAAAGGAGGAGGAGGTGGAGGAGAAAGGAGGAGGAGAAAGGAAGAGGAGGAGGAGGAGGAGAGGGGGAGGAGGATGAGGAGTTGGAGGGAGAAGGAGGAGGAAGAGGAGGAGGAGGACGAGGACGAGGACGACGAGGACTAGGACGAAGAGGGAGGAGGAGGAGGAGGAGGAGGAGGAGGAGAAAGGAGAAAGGAGGAGGAGGACGAGGAGGAGGAGGAGGGGGAGGAGGAGGAGAAGGAGGAAGGAGGAGGAGGGGAGGAGGATGAGGGGGAGGAGACAGGAGGAGGAGGAGGAGGAGGAGGAGGAGAAGGAGGAAGGGGAGAAGGAGGAGGGCGAGGAGGGAGGAGGAGGAGGAGGACCAGTGTAAACCCAAGTGTCATCAACGATGTTGGAATAAACCCTCCCTCCAAGCTCCCTCCTTCATAGGCCCCATATAACGGTTAATTCGCATGAGGGGATTGTTTGGTTGGAAGACAATATTTTGAAGACCCTGAAGCATGCATAAACATTGTTATCGGTATTCCACCGCCACGTTGCGTCTTGATGATCTTAAATCGTGCCAGAACGCCAGTCTTGGGATTTCGACACCGCGGATCAGTATAACTGTTGCAGCCACATGATTTTGTATCCGTCCAAAGCAAAATTTCTGGTACGTAGATCATGGGGATCCGTGAAGCCCTTGCACAGTGTTGTAAACAATGTGTGCGCGGCGCTAAGGCGAGAACCACACTTCGAAAAGGAACCGCCCTCAATCCGTGAAACTCTTGCAAATGTTTAAACCGAATGTGCGCGGCGGTAAGGCGATAGCCACATGTTGAAAACGACTCGCCCTCAATCCGTGAAACCTTTCCAATTATTAAAACAAATGCGCGCGGCGCTACAGCGAGAGCCGCATTTTGAAAACGACCCTCCCTCCATCCGTGAAACTGTTGCAGACGAAACGCCCGGCCCGCCCAAAACACTTGGCCTCAGGGAGAACTTGTTCATATGGAAAAAGAATGGAGGAGGAAGAGGAGGAGGAGGAGGAGGGAGGAGGAGGAGGAGGAGGGAGGAGGAGGAGAAAGGAGGAGGAAGAGGAGGCCTCCAAGATCCCTGAGATCCTGGCGTCGCAATTCGTTCACAACGGGCGTGTTCGCCCTGTTTCGGGCCCTGGGGCCTTCGCAGATCGATCTGGCTCGAAACATGGTCGTGATGTTTTGCGATGTTATATTTTATTTCCGCAACTCGGATCTCAGGTATTCGGGGGTTCGTGGAGGGGCGGTATCCAAGGTGGGGAGTGGGAGCGAACCCAGTTGGATGCTCGCATTTCCTTCTTCCAGGAGCCGTTGAGAGCGATTTTCCTCCCAACCTCACCCCTGCCCCTACCGCACCTTCACGTTCCCCCGACAGATGGGGTCGGAGCACAGAGCGTCGGAGGATCGCGCCGCATCGCCGATACATCGGCGATGCGGCTCGATGTGGAGCCCGATGTTCTCCACGCCGACGGTGCCGATGCATCACCGACGTCGCCGATGCATCGCTGATGCATCAGCGTTGCGGCGCGATCCTCCGACCCCATCTGCTCGGACCCCATCTAGGAGGCCTCTAGTCATGCGGGGGCGAGAATGGGGGGGGGGACAGATAATTAGGTGCACCTTTTGTGCCCTCAAGGGGCCCTGAGGGTACCCCCTGGGGCCCAAAAGAGGCCTCAATGGTGCACGTGTCTCGAAAAGGACTCTTGGGAGGCCCTGAAGAGGCTTCTCGGGAGGCCCGTAAGAGACCTCGTGGGAGGCCCTTAAGAGGCTGATTGAGAGGTCCACACGAGTGACATCACACATGATGTCGATGATGTCGATGATGATGAGGACGAGGATGAGGATGAGGATGATGATGATGATGGTGATGGTGATGGTGATGATGATGATGCTCATGACGCTAATGATGATGATGATGATGGTGATGGTGATGGTGAAGGTGATGGTGATGGTGGTAATGATGATGGTGATGATCGTGATGATGATGGTGATGATGGCGATGGTGGATATTAATGATGATGATGATGATGATGATGATGATGATGATGGTGGTGACGATGATGATAATAAGGTGATGGTGATGGGGATGCTGATTATGATGATGACGACGATGATGGTGACGGTGATGATGATGATGATGGTGATTATTCTTTTATGATGGTGACGACATTACAGATGGTGACGGTGGTATTTCACATGGGATTGACATTAGTTACACATGATGGTGACGATCATGGTGGTGACGTCGAGGAGATAGCCGACGACGCATGACAATGACGACGACATGAATGTTGCAGGGTGAGGACGGTGATGCTCGTCATTCTAATGATCATGACGTTGATAATGATGATGGTGATGATGATCATAATGATCATGATGATCATGATGATCATGATGATCATGATGGCGGTAACGATGATTACGATGATCATGGTGTTGATGGTGATGGCGCTGGTCATGACAATGCCGAAGACGATAAGGACAATAATAGAGGGAACTGCCAGGACGATGACGATGAGGTTGACGAACTGCCAATGACGACGACATGCATGACGAACTTGATGGGCAGGGTGACGACGGCGATGAAGTTGTTTATAATGATCCTGGCGATCTCGATGACGACTCTTACAATGATCATGGTGTTGATGGTGATGATGCTGGACATGACGTCGCCGACGGCGGCAACGACACTAATGAGGACGACGAGGAAGATGAAGATGACGATGACGACGATGATGATCACGATGATGCTGATGCTAAACCTCTGACGAAAATAGTCTCAACTATGATGACGATGACGACAACGGTATGAGGGTGATGATGGTGGTGATATGACGATTAGGACGATGACGTGGCGATCGCAAGTCTGATGACGCCGATGTTGATGTGAATGACAATGATGATCTCGTTCGAGATTGTGATGGCTACGATGGCGATGATGGTGATGATCATGGTGATGAGGATGCTCGTCGTCAGGATGACGATTGCTGGGGTAATCATGATGATGCTGGCCCTTCCTCCGGCTTCCGTGATGTGCGTTTCTCAGCCCGTTCCAACGATTCGATTTTCCCACCGTTCCGCTACCCACATGTCCGTTCAGGTTTTTGTCATTCCGTTATCATTCCGTTCCGTTGTAGTTTCGTAACATTAGTTTGTAATGTGCCAGTTTCGTGTTAGTGGTTGTTCGTTATGTTGTATGTTTGTTCCGTGTCGTGTTTTTGATTGTCCGTTCCGTTGCATTGTTCGTTTGGTCAGTCGCATGGTTGTTCCATTCCGTTGTTTCCGACCGTTCTGTTTTGAGGCCAGGGGGTTGTTTGGCAACACGATGTTTAGGTTTGTTCACGAATCATAGTATTTCTCTTCGTCTTGATTATCATTATCATTATCATCATCTTTCATGTTCCTTCTCCTAAGTTGCCTCTCTGGCTCTGAACCCTTCGAGGCTCGTGCCATGCGGCGCTGAACCCTTCGGGGCTCGTGCCATGCAGGCTTCGAGTGCAACACCCTTCGGGGCTCGTGCTCTTGGCCTACGCGCTCTTGGCGCAGAACCCTTCGGTGCTCGTGCCAATCGCGCTGGGGGCGCAGGACCCTTTGGGGCTCGAGCGCTCATGCTTCCTGGCGCTAGTTCCATGCGGCGCTGAACTCTTCGGGGCTCGTGCCATGTAGGCTTCGAGAGCAGAACCCATCGGGGCTTGTGCTGATGGCTTACGCGCCCTTGGAGCAGAACCCTTCGGGATTCGTGCCAATTGCGGTGAGAGCGCAGAACCATTTGGGGCTCGTGCTCTCATGTTTCCTGGTGCTGAACCCTTTTCGGGGCTCGTGCCACTGGCGCTCAACCCTTCAGGGCTTGTGCCAGGTAGGCTTCAAGCGCAGAACAGTTTCGTGGATCTTGAAGCTCTCCATGTTACGCTCCATCCCTTCCGGTTTACGTTCCTTGCGTTCCGTTTACCCTACGTTCCATTGTTTGTTTCTTCCCGTTCAGTTTTACATTCATTCTCTCCGTTCCGTTAATGTCTATGTTGTTGTTTCCGTTGCGTGTTATGTTTTGGTTTGTTGTATTGGTTGTCCGTTTTGGTTTATGTTCCTCCGCGTCGTTGTATCTTCATTCAGTTGCCCGTTTGGTTTGTATGTTTGTTCGGTTCATTGTGAGTTGTGTTCCGTTTTTGTCTTCCTCTTTCAGTTCAGTAGTATTGTTGTTTACTTGTCCATGTGATTTCCCCTCCATTCCGTTGTACCGTCCCTCCGTTTCATGTTATATTTCCGTTGTTCCGTTTTACCCTCATTCCGTTCCGTTGTATATGTTTCCGTGTCGGTGTTTTTTTTCCGTTCCAGTTTATGTTATTTCGTTTGCATGTGATTTGTCTTCCGTTGTGTTTGACCTTCCCCCAGTTCAGTCATACAAATGTTCCGTTATCATTGATTGCGTTTTTCCGTTATGTTGTACCTTCATTTCGTTCCGTTTCATTTTCCCGTTGAGTTGTATTATATGTTAGTGTTGTTGTATGCTCAGTTAGTGTTGTTTGTTGAATGTCCGTTCTGTTTTATCATTTTTCCGTGCTGTTCTACACTCGCTCTGCAGGAGGAGGCCCGGATTTTTAAATTCCGAGTTCCAAAGTTGAAAGTTTCCAAGCTCCAAATTCCCCAGTGCGCCCAAGCTCCATTCCTCCCCATGAAGCAACGCCCGACCGCGGGGAGGGGGGGAGGGCAACGCGTGTACCAGGCGGGCCGCCCGGCGAGGATCGAAGAGTGAGGAGCGAGGAGGATCGAGGAGTGTCGACGATCGAGGAGGATCGAGGATCGAGGAGGATAGAGGATCGCCCCCCCCACATATCACCCCCCCAGTAAGCAACGGCCAAAGAACTGCACACACACACACAAACACAAGCTCTCGGAGGTCCGCGCGGACCTCTTGGAGCGGCATTGACCCCCCTTGCGGGAAGCCGATCCAAAGAATCCAGGCGGACCTCCGAAAGCTCATGCTTACAGTCGAGGCTGCCAAATCAAGGGTACCCTGCCAAGTCAAGGGTACCCTCAGTCATGTGCTTCGCTCCGCGACCCATGACTTCTACACTCCTGTGGCAATGTGGCCCTCGGGAGGCTCTTGTGTCCTCTCGCGTATCCTCTCCAATCAACCTCGGCTGTATGACCTTCAGGTTTACGTCCAGAGGGCGGCTGGCGGCACTCCTGCGCGCCTGGCGATGCCCGCGGGCGCGCCGGCGCAGGCCCCCGCAAGGGCCGCCGGCGCGCGGGTCGCGTACGCTGCGCCAGGCGGCTACGTGGGTCGTCCCCGCGTGCTGCTTCCCGTTCCCAGGCCAGGGTGAGCACGCATCGAGGAGGAAAGATGGTACGGGCATGGGCTTTCGAAGGTCCGCGTGGAGTTCTTGGATCGACGCTGGGCGCCCCGCGCCGGGGAGGGGGAGTTCCAGCGCCGATCCGAGAAGTCTGCGCGGACCACCGACAGCTCATGTTTATCTTCGTTTCGTGATATCCGACCCCGAACCAAGTCGCTCGGTCGATGTTGTAGGTCTCCGCGGCGATCGCGGTGGCCACAAATCGGGGCAAGTTGTTTGTCAAGGAGTGGCATGCCCCTTCCCGGCTCCCTTCCTCCCCGCTCTGCGATGTAGCCGTGGCTCGTAATGAACCATCCAGCGGCACAGAGTCGTCAGTTCGTGTCCAACATGGGCAGTCATGTTTGTGTATCAGGGGTCGGTGTTCACGCAACCGTTCTTGCTCCTCTGTAGCAGTACGTGGTGCTTCCAGTGCCTGCGGCCCGCCGTCCTCCCGAAAGTCTCGACGTTCCGCACATCCACGCCGGCACATCCAGAAATGACGCCCAGGCGAGGTGCCTTGATCAGGGGAGCGAAAGGAGCAAGCAGTGGAACAAAAGAGTCAAGCAGTGGTGAAGCATCCTGGCATGCCTTTAGCCCCCCACGTAATTCTCTAAGAACTTCTGGTAGCTGGCACGAGATGGTCTTAGAGCAGTTTTGTCTAAGACCGTCTAGTATTAGTACATCGGCTTCATGTTCTAAGAACACTGTGTGTTCTAAGAACACTGCGCTCTTAGAAGAAAGGTCCTTTCGTTCTAAGAACATGGGCATGAACTTGCTCGCAGATATTTCGCTATGGAAGGTCTTGGCAGCTTACTTGGGCCATCTTGGTGCCATTTTGGATACAAGTCGGGCCATTTTGGAGGCCATCGACCAAAGAGGGGGGGGCTCCACTTTATGTCAGCCTCCCTGCCAGAGCCTTCAACATGGTTCCTTGGGGTGCCATTGGAGCGCTCTTGGGCGTTCCTGGCACCGCCTTGGAGCCTTCTTGGACCCCTCCCGGGCTCTCTTGGGCCATCTTAGAGCCACCGTGAGGCATCAAAACCCCGTCAGAAGCGAAAATGGGAGAACTTACCATCGCTCGGAAGTGTGCACGTTTCCCACAGCGGGAGTCATTGAGGAGCATAGCGGATCATCTTGTGACCAACATTACGTTACCAAGGAACCCCATTTATTTCTGATATGTTTGGCGTGATGATAGTTGACGTGAAATTTGTGAGAATGATGCAGACGAAGGGTTCGGCAAGTGCCTAGCCAAGCATTGCCTCCTGGCATCGTCAGTGCCTCCTTTACGCGGCAACTCGTTGTACCTGGTTAGGAGCGCGTCAGGCCAACAGTTTGCCAGTTGTCGGTGGTAAGCATCAAATGCGCCGCGTATCAACGAGCTCCCATGCCGCATAGCATCGCCGCGCAAACCATCCAGGTTCATTGCGGCGCCCATCTCTAACATTGATTTAGTGGGCTGCTCGCACGGCGGTGGCAAAGCGGCCATTGCGCATTTTGGCGCCATCACGGGGACCGTGCTTTTGACGGAGAGTCACCAGCGGTCCTCTGCGTTCAAATATCGAGCAGTCTGAGCCCGCATGAGCCAGGGTGGCTACAGTTCTTGACGATGAGAATAATGATGATGATGATGATGATGATGAAGATGATGATGGTCACGGTGATGGTGATGGTGATGGTGATGATGATGGTGATGGTGATGATGATGATGATGATGATGAGGATGATGACGATGATGCTGCTGATGATGATGATGATGACGATGACGATGACGACGACAATGACGATGATGAGAATGGCCCCCCCGCTCCGTTTGCGTGCCCCTATGGCCTCGAGACACGCGCGCGAGGCCATGGGAGACCGACCCCCCTGCGCACACCCTGTGGTATCGAGAAAATGCTATGCCTGCTATACCTTGGACGACCGTCGCGCATAGCGGCCGCGGTGAGAAACCACCCCATGCGCACCCCCCAAGGTGTCGAGGGAATGCTTCGCCTGCTGTGCCTGGACGACCGTCGCGCATAGCGGCCGCGGTGACAGACCACCCCCCGCGCACCCCTTTGTGGTGTCGAGAAAATCCCACGTCTGCTGTGCCCTAGACAACCGTCGCGCATAGCGGCTGCGGTGAGAAACCACCCCCTGCGCACCCCCTACGGTGTCGAGAACATGCTTTGCCCGCTGTGCATGGACGACCGTCGCGCATAGCGGCCGCGGTGAGAAACCACCCCCTGCGCACCCCCTACGCTGTCGAGAAAATGCCACGTCTGCTGTGCCCTATACAACCGGCGCGCATAGCGGCCGCGGTGAGAGACCACTCCTTGCGCACCCCGCAACGTGTCGAGGAAATGTTTCGCCTGCTGTGCCCTAGACAACCGTCGCGCATAGCGGCTGTGGTGAGAAACCACCCCCTGCGCACCTCTTACGATGTCGAGAAAATGCCACGCCTGCTGTGCCTGGACGACCGTCGCGCACAGCGGCTGCGGTGAGAGACCACCCCCTGCGCACCCCCTTACGGTGTCGACACAATGCCACGCCTGCTGCGCCCGGATGTTCATCGCGCATAGCGGCCGCGGCGAGAGACCAACCACCCTTTGCGCACCTGGTTGTTGTGTCGATAAAATGCCACGCCTGTTGTGCCTGGATTACCGTCGCGCATAGCGGCCGCGGTGAGAGATCACCCCTGCGCGCCCCCTCCGGCGCCGAGAAAATCTAACGCCCGCTGTGCCCTGGACGACCGTCGCGCATAGCGGCCTCGGTGAGAAACCACCCCCTGCGCACCCGCTACGTTGTCGAGAAAATGCCACGCCCTGCGAGCTTGCAACGCATAGCGCCCCCACCCCCAACGCACCCCTTGCGGCGTCGAGAAAATGCCACGCCCGCCACGCCCTGCGAGCCTGCAGCGCATAGCGCCCCCACTCCCAGCGCACGTCCCGTGGCGTCGAGGAAACGCAATGCCGCCACGCCGTGCGAGCCTGCAGCGCACAGCGCCCCCCCCCAGCGCACCTCCTGTGGCGTCGAGGAAATGCCACGCCTGCCACGCCCTGCGAGCTTGCAACGCATAGCGCCCCCACCCCCAGCGCAACCCCTGCGGCGTCGAGAAAATGCCACGCCTGCAACGCCGTGGGCGCGTGCAGCGCATAGCTCCCCCACCCCATACGCGCCCCCTGCTGGTGTCGAAAAAATGCTACGCCTGTCACGCCCTGCGAGCCTGCAGCGCATAGCGCCCCCACCACCAGCGCGCCCCCTGTGGCGTGAAGGAAATGCCACGCCGTGCGAGCCTGCAACGCATAGCAACCCCACCCCTGGTGCACCACCCTTTGTGGCGTCGAAGAAATGCCACCCTTGCCGCGCCCTGCGAGCTTGCAGCGCACAGCGCCCCCAGTCGCAGCGCACCCCGTGTGGCGTCGAGGAAATGCCACGCCTGCCACGCCCTGGGAGCCTGCAGCGCATAGCTCCCCGCGTCGAGGAAATGCCACGCCCTGCGAGCCTGCAGCGCATAGCGCCCTTACCCCCAGCGCACCCCCTGTGGCGTCGAGGAAATGCCACGCCCTGCGAGCCTGCAGCGCATAGTGCCCCCACCCCCAGAGCATCCGTTCTGCGACGTCGAGAATATGCCACGCCTGCGATGCCCTGGGCGACCGTGCGCGTACGTCTTGGGTGGTTGACGCAGTGCGCCTGCCACGCCCTGCGAATCTTGAGCGCATGTGTTTTGCGTGTTTGTGCATGCGTGCGGTTGTATGTAGAACGCGTGTATCACGCACGTGCCGTGCATGTTGCGCGCTGGTGAGGCGAGGAAGAGGAGGAGGGAAAAAGGAGGAGGGGAAGAGGGAGGTGTGTGTGGGAGGAGGAGACGGGGGTGCGACGCGGCTGGGAAGAAAACCGAAACCCCACTAAGCATATGGGGAAACACGTTTGTTTTACGCTGGCGGCTAGGCAAAATAACTGCGCTGGCAGAGGGCTACCTGAACGGGGGTGCCGTTGTAGCGAATCGTGCCACGACTCAGGGCACGGCGCCCCCGCCCTGCTCCTCGCAGCCGTCTGCCGCCTTGGGGGGGGGGGGGGGGCGGCGCTCCAGGCCCGTGCCACGGGGCCCTCTCGGGGGCCGCCCTGGAGGCCTGGGGGCCTCTGGAGAGGGCCGCCCTCGGCTGTCGGGGGCCCGCGCGGCGAGGGGGCAGAGCAGAGGGCACGGCCGCCACCAAGAGAGCACGCACGAGGCCGAAGCGATGCACGGGGACTGGGACCCCCGAGCGATGGCACGAGCAGGATGCGCACGCTGCGGCCGCTCGGCCCCGACGGTCCGGGCGGGCAGGCGTAAGTGGCATGCAATGTTGCCGGGGAGGCGCCAAGCCGCTCAAGCGTCACGAAGTCATCCCATCCGCACATAGCCAGAGCAGACATAAACAGTGCACGCCAAGAACGTGCACCCAGAGCATACACCCAGAACACACGGGGGCAACATACAGCAGTGATACACAACAAGGACAGACAGCAAGAGCAGGCATCAATGGCACACCAACAGCGGACATCCCAAACTGACATCAGTGGCGTACACTCGTGACAAGCGCCCATAACATACACCAATAACATAAATCGGAAGCATACATCAATATCCGGCACTACGAGCAGGAACACATCGTAAACATAAGTGTCAGGCAGACATCATTGACAAATGAACGGCATACGTAAGTAATAGTCTCGAGCGACATATCACAGGGACCGACTCAGAAGATTGAATAGACACCGGGAATTATCATTAAGAACATGCACGTAGTGTACGCCCGCCGTAGGCACCAATAACCGATCCCCCAAAATAGGAACATGTAGAAGACCCGACATCAAGAGCAGACATCAATTACCCTTTTCAATAAGAGACATCAAGGACAGACATTCCGAAAGTAGCTCGAGTTGCCGAAATTAATTGTTGGGGATTGCGGGGTTTGGGCCCTTCGGGGGCGTCCTGTGGAGGCCCCCGAGAGGCCACTTGGAGCCGTCTTGAAGCTGTCTTTGGTCCTCTTGGTAGCACACTGGAGGCCAGTTTGGGATTTGCAATGTTGGGCTACATGAGGCCACACTGGAGCCGGGGCTACCTTCAACGCTCCACCCGTCGCGCATCCCTCTCCTCCAGACCCAGGCGAGGAGACATGGGGACCACCTCCACGGGGAAGACAGGGGTTGGAACGAAGTCGCTCAGCAACCTGCGCCCTGAGAAGCTGCTGGGATGCCAAGAGGCATTGGCGCGCAGGTGGATGACAGGCTGCGGCGATGAGTGACTGCGCGTGCCATGAGCGCGAAAAGGAACGCTTGCGCGGATCGGAAGAGGTTGTTGGATATTCGGAGGGGAGCGCGGTCCACCGTCGGCGTTTGTTTCTAGAGGGGGGGGGCTCAGACACCGGGGGAACACCCCCTCTGAAAAAAAACGGGTGGGAGGGGGTCAGAATCCGGGCGACTCCCCCCCCAAAAAACACCCTTGCCCCAACTCCACCCTGAATCCCCCCCCACCCAGGAACCAGAGTGGCCTCGACAATAGCAGATGCTATCGTTGCAATATCAAGTTGCCTGCGCGATGCACTGTGACACATCCCTTTGCTACAGCATGTCCAGGCAAACCCAGCATCGTCAACGCACACATCCCACCATCGGACCATGCATAATGATATAATTTCATACCAAGACGTCCTTTAATCAATGTCACGAACAGCTTGTACCATTTGTTGTGGTCGTGTTTATTGGTTCGATTGTGTTGTTGATGTTTATGGTATTGTTGTTTGTTTCCTTCCTCGTAATGTTACACCCGTCGCAAGCCTCACTGCAGCGTAGCTCATCGTTCTGCCAAGTGTCGTTGAATTGAGAGGTAATTAATTCGGCATCATGATGTCGCCCATAGAATATTCTCGATAATCGACGGCGTAAGCGCTTTCGACCACGTTTCCAGGGTGGTTCACATGTTCGCGCATGTGTTTCAGAACGAATGGTTGCACGGATCAGTACCGTATGTGAAGTTGTGGTATGATGTGCCATCGCAATACAAATGACGACCATGGGAGAGTGCACACTTTACTATAGGGGGCGGGGGCGAACTGGGCGACGCCCTAATGCCAGCCTTATTATGTTTAGCGTTACACACTGCGCTGGAACGCATAAGGGCTGGATGTCCAGAAGGGGCCGATGTCACCGCGTATCTCGATGATAATTACATCATCTGCGACCCGACCAACGTCGCCCACATCTACGACGCAATACGAAGCATTGTCCTGGAATCTGCCGCATTGACGTCAGCATTGGTGAGTTGGCCGCTTAGGGCAAACCTCGGAACCTTTGTCCTCTGGGCCTCGCCGAACAATCCCGTACAGCGTGGGCGCACGACAAACCAGTTTCGAAATTGGGATTACGAGCTCCAGGGGCACCGTTCGGTGCAGAAGCGTATGTCGAAAATTCTGGAAGCACGCACGCCACGGAGAAAGCGAAGCTCCTTAATTTATGACCGAAGTTTCTTTTATTGCAAATGGCGTGGCTCTTATTTCACTTCTGCGGCGTACCACGGCTCAACTGTTTATTGCGGACAACGCCGCCAAGCCAATCGCATGTTGCAGCGCAGACGCACGACGCCAACGTAATGAAAATGATCTTTGATTTTTTCTGTACCCCATCGCCGCAAGGACGCCCCTCAGCTTAAAAGACAAAGAAATCGTCCAACGGGCGAGGGGCCTCAAGCTTCAGAATTGAAATACCCCACCATTATTCAAGCAGCATGTGGCCTACGGAGTTTCCACCATCTGTGCAAAAGGCCCATTGTAGCTGTCACGGCAGTAATTGGTAAGCTGGACAATTTCGAGTCTTTGGAGGCCGCATCCGCATACATACAGACCGACCTCAATAAGATTTCCGAGCCGATACCCGCAAATGTTTATTCAAAAGGCGAGCTCAAGAACCTCATCTTCACGGAATATGGGACGACGCTCGACAAAGAGACGGCAGTCGCAGAATTACACAGCGCAAAATTACAACGAGGAGCCAATACAATATGGTACACGCCAGATCGGGAACCCGCAGAAAGGGCAGAACGATACATCTTGAAGCAAAACATGCAGAACGAGTACAATATCCAAATATCCGATACAATATCAAGTACGTGTAGGTGGGCATTTTGCTCTTACAATAAAAGTCGATGGCGCCACCACCGAGCGCATTTGGGAAAAAGAGGGGAAACATTTGACAGAATCGCACAAGAATGCTGCTTAGGTTGCGGGCTCGCCGCGTCAACGCTCCGTTTCTTTCCAATCAGGTTTCCGGACGGCGTACTTTGGTCAAATAATAAAAAAATGCGGAATAAGTGTGACACGATATTGCGAAAATCTTCCGTGGGTATGAAACGCAGCGCCAAAAATACACCCAATGCGGTGGGCATAGGACGCCAGGAAGCCAATGCCATGATGCCGAATTTTCACAATCAGCCGAGACATACTTTTCCAAAATTGCGAGTTGGATTTACGGAGCCGCATGTGGACAACGACTCGGAGAAAGATGCCGACTTAACGTGTATTGCCGGAGACAATCCATACTTACGCTTCTACACATGCTACAGCCGGAAGCGCCATGTCCATGCCTGGTGCGTTGGGGATTGGCGATGCCAGGCGAGTAGACCGGGCGACCCGTATCTTCCAAAACAGACTCCACAGCCACCAGAGTAACGCGTGTGAATGGCAATTTTGGATATAAGATTTTTTGAATTGAAAAAGTAAGTCAGTCAAGGGTGACTTTCGTTTTTTGTTGTTTTTCCAGGCCATGACTGTTTACCCCGAGAAAATCCATCGCATGAGAAAGAAAAATGTTTCTACGCGAAGAGGCAAACATATGCATTTCCGGTAATGGTTTCCATTGCCCACCCGCATATTTAGCAAGACTGTTGGCGACCCCTGACGCGCAACGCTTTGCTTCCGTAGTTTGCTTCGCAAGCCCTTCAATTTGTTAAGGGGCTTGGTTTCCACACGCAGTGTTCCACAAAATTCATTCCTTACCAAAAAAAAAAAGGTCACGAATCGTTTGCCCCTGAACGTTATACTACATGTTCGCTTAAAGAAACGTCCAACGATATCGGCGTCCAAACTTACAACAACAAGATTTTCATCAACATTCGAAATACATTTCAAAAACGAAGCGCCCGCGACACAATGACCAATTTGAGGAAAATTCTCTGTGAAATGCTCCGCGCCAAATTTGCTACCCTCATCAAACACAACGGCTGTATTTTTGATCCGTCTGGGAACCCTCTCAAAACAGTGGAGCAGACAATTTACCTCGGAAGTTGAACCACTGTAGACGCGTCCGCAAAGCAGAGCTTACCAGACGGATTGGGGAAGCGAAAGGCATTTTCAAAGTGATGCAAAGGTGGTGGTCGCATGCAAAGTGCGACTGTATTGCCAAAGCTTCTGTGCAGTCTCGAATCTATATGGTTGTTGCAAGCCGACAACCGTCATTTGGACGGTTTCCACGCGCGCTGCCTGAAGAAAATCATGTCCATCCCATCTTCGTTCATCTCGAGAGTTTCCAACGCGGAAATCTTGGGAAAAGCATCTTTTCCCGCTTTGGGTTCAAGATTGGCTCAAGAATCTCGGCCCCCAGGCTCCACAACCTACTTTCCTTTTCCCCTTACCTGCTACATCTACCCATCCTATTCTCATTCACTTCCTACACATATCATTCGATATTTTTCCCTTCTTGTTCGCGACCACGCGTGTGACGGACGATCAGCAGACAGATGGAATGGCTGGGGGTGATGGCCACTGGGGCGTTCGCTGCGGTGGATTGGGGTTCCGTCCGCTCGTCATTGTGGGGATGGGGCTCCTCCGTAGTGCAGGGGACGGGCGGCTGGATCAGTTACGCATCCACAGCGACGACGGTGTACCTTGCAGGGCTTCCGCGCGAATGCCATCTGGCAGCCATACACGCTGCTGCGGTGTGCAACGGCGAGAACCCACAGTACTCCACAACGCCGGGGTTCGCGCATATCTCAATATCGTGGGGATGGTTGGTGGTCGGTTTGATGACGGGGGTACTACTGACAATCGGGATCAGGGCATGCCTGGGGCATTCCAGATGGCCAAAGTATGGAATGCATCCGTACCCTTTGGATCACATACGGTACCCCCCGGGCCTGGCCCCCATGCCGCCGGCCCTCCAGCCGCAGGTGAATCAGGAAGATGCCGCGAAGCTCGAAGTCATTCATCACATCGAGCGGCGGGGGGCGCCAGCGCTAACCGACATGGCCCAGAAAGCGGGGGTATCGGAGCACGAATTCCTCCGCAGGCTTGTTGGTCTAGTACCGGGTTCCAGCTGGGTTTCCCGGAGAAGGGCAGAGGCTGGGGAGGGGATTTGCTCTTTACTAGCTTGGTGGTGGGCCCAGTGCCCGGCATGCGCCACCCACACCAACACCACCGTTTGTGGTTCCGCCGGGGGCGTCAATGATTGCATCAGTATTTTAATTCACGGCCATGCTGTCAACAATTCCGGCAGCAGCTCTGCCAGAGGTTCCCGCGGCAGCCCCGAGGGCTCCGACGGCGGCGCCCACGGCATCTCCGACTGCGGCTCCGACGGCGGCGCCCACGGCAGCTTCAGCATATCCGACAGCGGCTCCGACGGTGGTTGCGACAGCGGCTGCGAAGGCAGCCCCAAGGGCTCCGACGCTTGCCCCCAAAGCATCCCCCATCATTGTTTTCACGGCGGCAGGCCCGGCAGCCGGTCCACGAACGGCTCCGACGGCGGCGCCCACCGGCTACGACAACACCGACTACGACAACACACAGCCGCAGCATTACCGATTACGGCAACAACCACTACGCCTACGGCAACACCGTTTGCGACTTCAACAATACCGATGACCGCATCGATAATAACACCGACTTCGACCACACCGCCTACGACATCAACGCTTACGGCAGCTCCGACGGGTTGTCCGTGGCACGCCAAGCTTAACAGACGTCGTCGCGATCCTTATCTTGAAAATACCAACGTCAATTCGCATGCGAAGAAAGGTGACAAGAAGGACGGGCCTGACAAGGCAGATCAGGAGGCCACGATGAATGTCTGGGGGTCATTGGGGGCAATTCCTGAATCATTTGAACAATATTGGAAACAATACTATATAATATTTCAGGATTTTTACCCCCCCCCCCCCCCCCCCCCCCCCGCAGCGCAGCCCACACACATACACCTCCAAGTGCCTTTCGCTAAACGCAAATGGGGTGAAACACGACGGAACCTGCACAGCCCCGGCGCGCGGCTAAGCAGGGAAAAGGAGGAGGAGGAGGAGGAGGAGGAGGAGGAGGAGGAGGGAAGGCGCCCCCTCCAGCCTACAGGACAGCGAGCTCGTCCAGCGGGCAGGGGGCTTCAAGCCTCTGAGTCGGGATATCTGACCACTCTTCCAGCACCATGTGGCTTACGGCTTTTTGCAGAGTAGTGCCAAGGAGCCCCCACCATCTGTGTAGAAGGCCCAGTGTTGCACCCCGCCGTATTCGCACATGTAGGTACCTGCACCGCTCCTTGGCCAGCGCGGGCAGTAACCGCACGGGTTGTTTGCCCCATATTCCAAACACCTCTGCCCCCAGACATTGTAGTGACCCCAGTCCTGTTGAAATAACGTCGTGATAAGTCACACTGTTGTCTTGTTCGGCCCTTTCCAACATCTTCCCACCTCTATTGCTTGTTCCGGAGCGCGGGCCTCCCGTGCGCGCAAGGGGAGATACCACAGTAACGTCGCAGAAGAGTGGCAACCTTCGATCGACATTGAGCCCAGGAACAATAAGATCTAGCCGTCGGTCGTCGCCTGCTGGGATCGGTATGTGCGTTTCTCGGAGTAAACGTTCCACATTTATGTCTGGTATTTGCCCCCCTGCTTCCATTAGAACCTGTCGCCACGCATTCACTATTTGCGTATGTCTTGAATTGACCTTCCATTATGGTTTGTTGTCATTACGGCATGGCCATGCGGGTCCCGGCCGTCATATTTGACAGCAATACCAATCCGGCGGCGGATAGCACAAGACACAGTCTTGTTATCCAATCGCAAATTGTCGGTAGTGGGGCATATGGTGAGCCATGTTGCTGCATATGGGCCCATACAGGAAAAGATCCGTGTCTTCCCCGTCGTCGCTGCGTTTCTCCTGGCCCCATCTCCCCCCCCCAGCGTGCGAAGTAGTGCGGCATGTGCGGATGTTTCCATAGGGTCCGATGCGTGGAATTGCCACCCATGGGTCCATTCGCCGAGAGCATGAGGATGTGGGTCGGGGGCAGGCGGCCTTTCTCCGATAGCCAAGTTCTCCCACGTAGGTCGGCTGGCCCATCCCATGTCTGCGCAAACTCGCCCGGCCAGTTCCGCGGCCCTTAAGCAATCGGATCGCCGCTTTGCCTCCAGATGTGGTGTTGTATGTAACGCTCCCAGATGGTAAATGATAACGCTCCCAGATGGTAAATGATGTTCCTACCCACCGTCGGGAACCACTGTACCAAGCTTTCGATTGAGTCTGCCCAGCTGGCCCAATATGCTGCAGGCGCGGGCCGTGCGGAGTCGCGCAACCCCAATCCGGCATACCTCAGTGGAAGCTTTGCTTGGGCCACCCACGTGTCATAAGTGATTCCGTGCACTGTTTCAGCCCATTCTTCTGGGCCTGGGATGCCGAGTAACGTTTTGAACGTATTCAAAACATGGTTGTCGTGCGCAATGGCAGCAGTTCTGGATTGCGCTGGCGGCGCGGTCCGTAGCAGGTGGTTTAGCCTCGGCATTGCGCAGAAGTAGAGTAGGGGAACCATGCTGCCTGAAGCGAAGGGAGCTGAGGTAGTGTTTGTAGTAGCTTCGCCTTCTCCTCTGCCAGCGTGGCCCCGAAGGCCTCGACATATGCATCTGTGCCCATCGGTGCGCCCAGCACTCGTAAACCTTGCTCTGCTGCGGGTTGTCGTGTACCCATACGTTAGCCGCCCGCTGGGCCAGTCCTGGCGGGCACGGGTTGGGGTGCTTGCTCCAGGCCGCAAGTTTCCCAATGTTCACATCGATGTGGCAAACCTCCCGTAGAGCATCGCGTACTAGATCATATTTACTTGAGGCATCCGCCGCATTGCAAACGATATATATGTCGTCCAAGTAGGCGATGACGTGGGAACCTGGTGGGAGGGATTCTTGAATTCGTTGTAAGGCGGGCCGCAAAGCCAGGCAGAATAAAGCCGGCATCAACGCGTCGCCTTGTTCCCCTCCGTCTCCTTGCCGCATCGCGTTCGGGGATGGACAGAACCCCCCTTAGCAAAACGTGGTTCAGTGACAACGACCTGGCGCCCAAACCTGGAGGGCGCAAGCCTGGAAAATGACGGCCGCGGCGCTCTCTCGAGAACCGAAAACGGACAATTCACTAATCGACGTGTCAGGGTGGGGGTTCTGTCCAGCCCCGACGTGTAGATTTTCCCGTCACAATCTCTCCATTTGAATTTGGATTGCACGGCGTACCATTGTCTCACAAGCGGTAGAAGCCCGTGAAGTTCGCGTGTACGCATGAGCTCCTCGAACATCTTCGTCTTGCAGATGTTGTCGAAGGCTCCGACCCCGTCGATGCTGAGAACTACTTTACCAGAGATACCGGATCAAGTGGATGGCTGCATCGGTGCCGCTGCGATCGTGTAGCCCGAAATTCAATGGCGATACTACGTCACGTAGGGGTGTTCGCAATTGTCGGGCCAATGATTTGGCTACCAGCCGTCTGAAAGTATCTCCGCTTGAGATGCCCCGTACCCGCGAATTGGGTTTGAGAAGGGCCGTCAGTGAGGACACCAACAAAACATCTCTTATGACAATCGGGACTTCTGTTTTCGCTAGTCTTTGCGCCACTTCGTGTAAAGAGTCGAAGGCCGCGTCGTCCTCCAGACATGCTTTGTAGTATTCGTATCGGCTACCCCATAAGCCACCACTCAGACCCCGTCTGGATTCGCGGAGAACTTGCGCAAAAACTCTTTTATCCAATTCAACTGGTTCAGTGTGGAAGTCCTCGAGGTTTGTAGGGAAATCTTCAGCTGGTTCTGTTGGTCGTAACAGTGGGTTCACCAACTCGTCGTACGTAGCCCGTGTGCCTGGGGCAAGCCCTTTGGAGGTTAGCAGGCGGGCCGCGTGGCTGAGTTCTCCTTTCTGAATTAGAGAAATCGCCGCGTTGATCTTAGCCTCGTCGTTTTCAGTGTCGGTCTTCGTGCGGCTGGCATTGCGCGCCTGTGGTTTGGTCGTTCTTTGCCGTGCTCGGTCCAGCAACTGCCCCCATTCGCCTGAATCGAAGAGGGCAACACGTCTTCGGAGATCCCGCTCTCCCGCTTTCCCTCCGTGTATGGTTGGGTGCAGGAGCATGTGAGGGAGGAGAAGAAATAAGATCCACGCCCGGATGCAATCCCCTTCGGCATTGTTATTTCTGTCCCAAGACAAATGTGCCCGTTCCACTTCAGCTAAACATTGAGTTAAGATGCGCAGAAATGGCCCCCTGATGCATTTTGGGATCGATTTGAGTGTTTTCACCTGCGCGTCGATTTCCTTGTTGATGTCCACAGCGTCGATGTGTCTCCATCCGTTCGGCACTCGAGCAATGCCTGGGCGTCCACCCCTGTGCGTGGTTGCTTGTGAGGGCTCGCCTCGAGGTGCTGGAGCTGCCTCTCCAGAGATCGCGGATTCTCTGGGGAGTGGTGGCGTTGCCTTTTGTTGGAGATTGGGTTGCAATACTTGGGAGAGAAAGTGTCGCAGATCTGGCGCCTTGTACATGCCCATTGTCATCGCAAAGTATACCGTTTCCATCCTCTTTGCCATAGCAGTCGACGCGGCTATATTGTCCATCAGTCGTTCTTGCAATTCTCCTGGAAAATGTTCGTTTAAACGTGTCGTGCCCCGTTCGCTTGGAGCCATAGAACCAACCCGTCTGCATTTGCAATCTTCATTTGCCGCATACCAAACCGTATGTGGGCGAATGCGTCCCGTATGGTCTGAACGGACACAAGCGTGTGGAAAGTCGGGAACTCGTCCATGCAGAATTGCACCATTGATTCCATCCATCCGAGTAGTTCTGAATTATCGTTGGTCCCGCCTGCCATCCAAAATATCGGTATGTTGAATGATGACCATCTGTGTCGCAAAACATAGTCGTCGATTGTCGCGTCACTTGCCCCAAGAGGTATCGAATCTACCAATCGCAAAAGTTGGATCGCCGCTTCGCGGGCTTCTGGTGGAGGGCGGGTTGGTTCGAAATCGACGCCGTCATCATCGATATCGCTCATGCCCTTCACGTCGCACGCTAGTGGTGCCGCCGGCCCCAGGGGATCATCGCCAGGTGGTGGTTGGGGGGCCCGCCGTCGGTCGTCGTCATTTGGTGCAAAGGGGGCTGGAAGCCGCGGATCTTCATGCAGATTTGAACCGTGATTCTGTACAGCCCCTGAGAGAATACCGTCGTACATTTGGGTGGTCGTGCAAGCAGCGTGCCGCAGCAACAAGTGCGCCTTCATTGAACACCCACGGGCTCAATTCGTCGACATTCGTTACTCCCACTTCGCGGAAGAATTGTCGGAGCCGTAGACATGCCAATCGCAATATTTCTGGTGTCAGTGGTTGGCCGTTGATTTGTGCATTGGTCGCGAGTCGGCAGATAACGACGCAAAGCCAATCTAGGGCAGGATGAGATATGATATCTCCCGCAGCCGTCCAAATAATAGGCTCCAAGAATTTTGACCATCGGTGGTTGCCGATAATCTCCATTGTCTCCTCTTCCGTGGCCGACGCACTTGTACGATCCAATTGGCGTATCATGGAGCGTACGCTTCGTCTGGCAGATGGTTCTGGCAGAAAGATGGCCACCGCCGCGTCATCATTGTCCGAACGATCGCCGACTGGAGGGGCTGGTCCAGCTGCGAGGTCTGCACAAGCTGGCCCCATGTAGGGAGAAGAGTCTGCACCAGCTTGTTGGTCAAGGCCAGGTTGGAGGGGCGCAGGGAAGGTCAGTCCAGGTGGAGGGCTGGGCGGTGTGCCCGCGGGGGTTGGGATTGATGTGGGGGTTCCGGGCATTGGTGCTGCTGAAATTGCAATGCGGGCCGCTTCGCGAGTCTCAGTTGGGGCTGGAATGGGAGCGTCGTCGTGAGTGCCCACCCCAGGCCCCAGATGCAAGAGCTCAAGGGCCCTGTCGATAGGGGGTACTGGCGGCGGTAGGTCGTATTCTACCTTTCCTGGTGATAGGGGCTTTGGAGCCGAGGTAAGGGGCACAGGGACGGGCATGGGGATAGGGTGGGTGGACAAATGGGTAGGGGATTACGTTAGGAAGGTGGGGAGGCGGACCGGATGACACCGTAATTGGTGGTACGTCGCCAAATTGTCGTGGTCGAAGTCGTGGTGCGGGTGACGTAAATAGAATTCGGTCTCCATCTTCAGCCGCACGATTTCCATTTGTAGGTCCCAACCCCAAGAATTGCAATGCTTCGTCAAGTCCAAGTGGACCTGGATGCGCAGCCTCTCCCATCCGCACACCTGCATACGGCGAGAATTTGTATGGGAGATGTTGCAGTACGGACGATGCTAGACGTTCGCAAACATGGCGGTAGCGGCGCAAAACCATAGTTGTTGCCTTATAGAGGTCGATATCCTTATCAGGGCGCGTCCAAAAGGTAATGTCAGCACTCGTCGGTTGCATGTCCCCAAATATGACATAGAAAACCGAACCTTGTAAAAAAAAACCCTACCATACGGATGTTGGTTGTGCCATAGGTGCCAGCATTTTGCGGTAGTTGGTCTTGAGGCATCTCCATGGTGATAGTAGTGGTCCTCGTATGCTTGAAAACGCCGAGCATCGTAAAAAGGGGAATCGATACCTCCATCGGGACCACGTCGGGCAGCAGTTGGTTGCAATTGCCGGCCATTGCCACCATGGCGCGCACCATTCTATTATGTTGCATTCGATGCGTTACTGCAATATGGAATGCCACACACCATCGCAAGCATAATTGTATTACCTGCGGCCCTGGATGCGCTGCTTCCCCGATCCTTTTCCCAGCATGTGGTGTAACCTTGAACTGCCTTATGTAATAAGGCAACCGACACACATGTAATGTACCATGTTCGTTTCCGTATAGGAACCCGGGCAGAGAAAATCCATGATTGGAATCCGGTTGACAGCGAACTCAGGAAACGCAATACGTACCGAAGATGGACAAGGTGGTTGTGTTGTGGCCGTCGCAATATCCAAAGTCGATGCTGGAATTGGAAACTACGGATGAAAATCAATAATGATGGGGTCGGAAGTCTCAGCCCGAGTCGGAAAATCGAATGCGGGAGTCAGAAATGTAATCGGGGTCGGAACGTTAGCGTCGAGGTCCCAGATGGGTCTTTTTGGGAGACCATCGTGGAACCTTATGCTCACAAGTTTGCTTTCTGAAGTTCTGAACGACCAACCCTCATGAGCCTCCAATGGGACTATCTTCGCATTTGTTTTGGGAGCTTTCGAGGGACCTCTTGTCGGATTCCGTCTCGGAGGAAGGGGGGGTGGGCGGAGGAATGAGGGCGGCTAATAACCAATATAGGGGTCCGTCCTTTAAGACATTTGTCCCTGTACTGCAGTACGCACCGAAGATGGACAGGGTGGTCGTGTTGTAGCCGTCGCAGTATCCAAAGTCGATGCTGGAGTTGGAGACCACGGATGAACATCAATAGCGACGGGGTCGGAAGTCTCAGCCGGAGTCGGAAAATCGAATGCGGGAGTCAGAAATGTAATCGGGGTCGGAACGTTAGCGTGGAGGCCCCAGATGGTTTTTTTTTTGGGGAGCCATCGTGGAACCTTATGCTCTCAAGTTTGCCTTCTGAAGTTCTGAACGACCCCCCACATGAGCCTCCAATGGGACTATCTTTGCATTTGTTTTGGGAGCTTTCGAGGGACCTCTTATCGGGTTCCGTCTCGGAGGAGGGGAGGGCGGGCGGGGGAATGAGGGCGGCTAATAACCAATATAGGGGTCCGTGCTTTATGACCTTTATTCCCTGTGCTGCCTAGGCACCGAAGTCGGACAAGGTGGTCGTGTTGTAGCCGTCGTAGTGCCCGATGTCGAAGCCGGACTTGGAGACCATAGATAAGCATCGGTAGCGTGGTCTTTTTCCTTTTGATTCGTTTCGCCGTTCATTCTCTTTTCGTCGTCTCCCTCATCCTCTTCATTTGTTTCCTCATCTTGCACGTGTTTTCCTGCCCCATCGTCATTCTTATGCATCCTGGATAGTTCGCCGCTCCAATATTTCGTCCGTCGGAAATGGGGATGGAATGGGAGTCGGGCATAATCGATCGGGCAATGGATGATCGAATGGAGCCGGGATCGGGATAAAAGTCGGAAAGTCCGCAGACGATGCTGCGATGGACGCCAGAGTCGGAGCCAAGGTCGGACCGGGAGGCAGAAGTCGAGGCAATATCGCGATCGATCCAAAGCTTCGTGGTCCCACCTCCCACTAATGACGATCAAGAAGCGCAACCAATGCCGAAATCGCTTTAAACTGCCTGCGTACCGGTGTCGGAGGTGGGGTCGCCTCCTGGAGTCGGGTCCGGGGTCGGAGCGGGAGTCGGAAATCGAGCAGATACCCCAGAGGGCGCTGACGTAGGAACCTTCATCGTCGATCAGTCGTTGGGTGTTCGGTGGGTGCCGGGGTCGGAGCGGGAGTCGGAAGATGGAAGTATCGCCGGGGGTATTTGTGGGCTTTCTTCTTGAACCTCTTTCGGGCCTTCTGTTGGAAGTGCCACGGGGCCCTTTATGGAAACTTCTATTGCTCTGGGGAAGCCGTTGGGGCCCTCGTGAAAATCTTCGTTGGCGCCCTGGTCGGAAGCCGGTGTCGGACTGCTGGGAGCATAGGGGATGAAAGCCGGAGTCAGAATGACATAAAGGGCGGAGTCCAAGATCGTGCTCGGGGAAGTCCGAAAAGGTGGGCGGGAACAAGAGGAAATGATCAAACTCATCATCCTCCCCCCTCTTGGCGGACCGTGGCCGGTAGTTCGGGTAGACAACCATGCCGCATGTATCGGTTTAGTAGCCATTAGTAGGGGCCATGTCCCGGCAACCGTGATCCTCTCCCTGCGGGTCCGTATGGCAGGTGCGCAGGGGCTTGCGCCGGGAGCCCGGCCAATTTGCGCAAGATCTCGGTCTCCGTCATGTTCGCGATCTGTGCCCTCGCTTGCAAGGCCGCTTGGCCGCCCGCGGTCAAAGCCCGGATGACTTCGAGCCGGGCGCTTTCCTCTTGTGTTAGCGCCTGTGCTGGTGGCGGCGGGGCGGGCAAGCCTGGCAGGGGGCCCACCGGGGGTTGGGGCGGTGGTTTGGTTGAGTACCCCATGCTTTGCATGATAAGCGCCCCCGCAATGATGCCAACCACCATCCAGCCATACCCCAGCACAATCGGACCGAATCCCGACATTGCGTAGTAGTGGGGGTCCTGGCCAGAGCAAATCGCTGTGGCGTGGGCCCCCGCTAGGTAGCATTCGCGCGGTAATCCAGCGAGGAATGTTGTAGTGTACCCTGTAGCTGTGCTTGCCCATAGCCCCATTGCATTCCAAGCAGCACCACCCCAACCAGCCCAATTGATACCACAAACTGCTGTTAGAATACCGTCTACCACTTGACCTATACATGCCATCGGTCGTCGGCACACGGGCGCAGTGAGGGCGAGGAACAAAAGGATGGTATGTGAGATGTAAAGGGTGAGTGCAGGAAGGGAGATAGGTTAAGGGGGTACTTCAGGATAGGTTCTACTTCGTGCAAGGATTGTTCGGGCATTTTTTGATTCCCGATGCTGCTAACGACGATCACGGCAATACTTGCGATACCGACGAGGGCGCTTACTTACACCAACATGACTAACACGGACATTATTCCGGACAATGCCGGCATCTGCGCCGACGCCAACACGTACGGCTACGACAACATCGGCGATGCCAATGACGCCTATTCGCCTACGACGGTTCTCGGGCCGGAACGGGTTTCAAAATCTCCCCTCCAGAAGCCATCCCCTCCGCCCTCCGATGCCTCCGATCCCCGAGTCCCACCTCCCGAGTCATCCCATCCATCCCCCAATCACTCCTCCGCTCCCCGACCCATCCGCCCTCCGACCCCACTGGCCAGAAGGCATCCGTTCCACTTAAGGCCAAGGAAGGTTGACGACGGCGCCAACGGGAGCGTAAATACTGGCGGCTGCTCCATCATCGACGGTAGTTCCGATGACGCCGCATCCACGCTAACAACACCGATGCCCACGATTGCCCCTACGATACCATCGACGAGTACACCTACGCCAGCACGACCAACGGCACCTACACCAGCACCGACAATTTTGACGATGATGGGCGGCACGACGATTTTAACGATAATGGGCAACGTAACGACTCCAATAACACGATTGATGGGATGGAAATCTCTGCAACGACTCCGGCACCAACTCCGACTACACCACTTGCAGCAGCAACAATCCCGACGATGTACAACCGAAGCTTTGCGCGAATAACCTTCCATAATATATCGACATTGGAATGAGCAACCCAGATCTGGGACGAGCAATCGCGGGGGAGCATTACTAGAGCGAGCAGAGCGCAGAAAAAATGAAGATTACCACGAAAAATGGGAAAGTGGATTGGGATCATTACTATGCTTGGGCTCGGAAGTCTTTGGCCGATGGAATGCCCAAAGCATGCAGATTGTACCACAACTTGCTCGTGAGCGCTCCCGGGGCTTGCATAGGAGGGTCCGCCGGGGCACGACCTCATACACCGTTGGTGGGGCGTTCTGGGGATCAGCCTGCAGTCGGCCGTAGCTCGGGCGGTTTTGCGGAACGTGGCGGACCTGCCAGAAGTGCGGCTCGAGCCCGCACCACCACTGGCAGACCTAGAGGTCGTGTGAACCTCCTCCTCCTCCTCCTCCTCCTCTTCCTCCTTTGACGCTGCTCAGCCGGCGCGCCGGGCCCATCGCTGAAAGCGATCGTGCCTTGTTTCACTCCCTTGCGCTGCGCTGCACTGGCGGACTGGCTCTGCGGAGGGGAGAGAGAGAAGAGTTCATTTGCCCCCCCCCCAAAAAAAAATGGGCCTCCGCTCCTGCCTCCCTCCCTTCCTCGGCCTCGGCTCCTCCCTCCCCTGTTCCTTCACCCGGTGCCGGCACGCATTTGTCATGCTTCAAACACGTATTCACAACAAATGAATCTGTAGTTCGGCATGTCCTGCCTCCATCTTAGAAAATAATTTGTCAAATTGTTTTTGTATTGCGGCCATCTGTGTCGAATACCTCTGCATATATATATATATATATATATATATATATATATATATCTAAATCTTCGTGGAAACGGAGTGTTCTGGATGCCTCCAAATTGCGCGTCCCGGGCAGGCGAATGAGGCAGGGGAACGCGAACTACGGCAAAAGATACCATGGTTCGATGGGAAGGGGGCAATGGGACATTCTCTTGCCTTCAACGCGTAGAATCGCAAGAACAGCATTTACCGAACAGACTGGCAAGAACCTGGAACAGAAGAAAATGAAACAAGTGCAATACTGAGTACAAATTTGTGAATTCTGCTATGGCGACCTGCCCCCTAAGAACTTGCAACATCGAATTCCATCACTTGTGGTATTAAACCGCTGACTCTTTGAAATGGCCTTACGAGAGACACGGCGAGGATTATCCGTTGGGCTGTGGGGTGCAAGCACGCCGAAAAATATACGCGGAACCAACATTCATGCAAACAAGGCGACTGCTATCGCGTTTTTTTGCACAACAATCCACATTTTGCGAGCCACGATTCTCTCTCTCTCTCTCTCGGTTGCACGCTTGCAAAAACAAATCAACAACCGCAACAATTTCATATTTTTTTGCATTCATTCATATAATAAATATTTCATTCGATTCTCACCTGCGGCTGCGACGAACCGGATTTGGGTTTCGTCGCGCATGCCGTTCAAGCCGGGCCGCGTATTCGGCAAATTGGGTTAATGCCTTTCCGGAATTATTACCCCGATGCATTCCGCAATATCTGCCGATGTATGGTTATTTCACAACGAACCGGAAATATCATCTACAAAAAACATGGTGCCTTGTCACACGAATGGAAATCAGATGACGACCAAACTTGATATGGACCTTTCTTTGTCATCAATTTCTTCTTCCGTGACCGCCCGTTTGGCCTGTTGTGGTGTGGAGGGAATAATCTTCATCAATTATTATTGAGTTGCGCGGTGCAGTTTGCTGGGGGACGAGGTGCATGTGAGATTACGTCGATCAACATCAATCAACGTGCGCCTGTTTAAAGGAATGATGCCCACCACGCGAAAAAAGTTTGAACCAATTAAATAGAAAACTAAATCATTTTGCGTGCGATCATAGTTGGAACCAACGAACCATGCATCTCTTAACGGTTGACGTTGGCTTATGATTTTTTCCTACATTACGCCAACATTCTTAACTCCGTGACGCTTTAATTTAGAATCGGCAATCCTGTCAAATATTTCCGTGCAGTTGATTTAGAAAACTTATTCGTATGTCTGCATCTTTTCCCGAATTGATATCTACGCGAAGCTCCAACAAACATCTATCTATCCATCCATCCATCCATCTATCTGTCTATATATATATATAGATATGTATAGACATATCTATATATATATATATATATATATATATATATATATAAACACATCTTCCTCTTTCTATATTTCTACAAGCCCGCGGGGGGGGAAAACTCTCCCTCCCCCCAAAACCTGGATCCCCGGGATCTGGGGTTCTCGGGCTCCCTTGGACGTCCTTCGAAAAGGTCACCTGGCTTTCCAGGTCTCCACATACGCCTTGCAAGCAGACCCAGAGCGATCAGAGGGATCATCAGAAAGGCTCAAGGGAGGCCCCAGACAGCACAAGAGTGCTCCAAGAGGGACTGCAATTGCTTCAGGACGGCCCAAAAGACCCCCAAGGCACCCCAAAAAACTTTCCAAGGGGCATTTAAAACACACAAATCGTCCCATTCCCTCCGTAAAACTTACAATTTTAGCATATTCGCCTCTCGGAGACGCTCCAAAAGGCCCCCAAGACAGCTTCAAGAGGCCGAGCCGGACCCCACGATCGCCCACGAGAGCCCCAAGACAGCCCATAATGGACCCAAGAGGCCTCCCAAGGGCTCCCAGCACAGACCCAAAAGGGGCCATGGGAGGTCCCCGGAAGTGCCCAAGATGGGTTCAAAGGGGGCTCCAGCGGGCCCAAGCTCCCCAAGCCGGCCCAAGAAGACCCCAGGACGGCCCATGAAGGCGCCAAAACGGCCAACGAGGGCCCCGAAAGCACCCCCACGATGTTTCCGCATGCCAACATTCATCGATTTTGCTCCCATGACATTCCACATTGTGACCCAGTCATTGCTCCGGCGTGCACCGACAAAACACGTACGAGTCGCACATGCATGTTCATACCCTTACACACATAACATCATATATATAGATGTACATCTATATATGTACGCTGTATACACGTACAACAATGAACATATACTGTATACACCTAGACATATATACGGAACGTGCATGCGCGTGCGCGTGTATACATGCATGCGCACATGTACGCACGCACGCATTCCGCTTGCGTGCGGAACTCAAAGGACCAAGGTGCATGGCGCGCAGCGCGAATGCAGTCTTATATATATATATATACACATATATATAGAACCATTTTGCAATGAAAAGGGAACCATTTTGTGGTGAAAAGGAAGGAAGAGAGACGGGCATGAACAACCATCACTTTGATTTGTTCCATCGGTTCCAACGTTGGTATCCGCCTCGGTAGTTACCATCTGTTGCCCGGATCTTTGGACACATTCGTTTTGTGTGCATCCATGCCACCCGTTTGAAATGATTTGTCTGTGCGCAAATTTAAAATTCATGACTCAACAGAAGGCGGCCGATGCCAACGGAGACGGACTTCGGTCGGAGGGTGCCGTACCTGCCGTGGGGCCAACTTACCAGCCGCCATCTGGGTTTACAGTTGGTGTGACGAGTATTTCAGCCGTTCGCAAAGGGGGAGGGAGGAGACGATCCTTCGCAATTCTTCGGCCAATCCTCCCTCCGCGTCCAAAGCAAAACGTTTGACTTGGCCGCTTGCCTTGGTCCGACTACGTCCGGATATCGACGCAACTGGTTTTGAACGACCGTATATGTCGACCTCTCCTAACATTGCGGCGCTTCCCTCTCCATTCCGGAAATCCCCACACGGCGGAATCCCTCACACGGCGGCTCCCATGGAAGCCCCGACGGCAACTCAAACGGCCGTTCTAACAACAACTCGCCAGGCAACCCCGACAACAACCCCATCAAGGGCGTCCGATGACGGCTCCCGCGGCACCTCCCCCAGCAGCTTTGATAGCAGCTCCGACGACAACGGCTCCGACAACAGGTCCCAAGGTAATCCAAAACAGCCCGGAAGTCCGCGACCCCCACGACAGCTGCGTCAACAGCGGCGGCCCGAAGGATTGACAACCGCTCCGACGTGGGCACACGTACCCCCGACACAAGAGACACTGATACCAGGCAGGAGAACGTCGAAGAGGAAGAGGGGGAAGACGACGAGGATGCCGATGACAATGCATGCTCTCTCGTGCCCCTTTTGGGATCCGTTGGGACGGCGTCTGAAATTTAGGAGCCACGCTGGGAACCCCATCGAACACTCCACGGCTCAACCCTCCACTTATTCTTTCGGCAACTTTTGAGACCCGCGTGGCTGTCTCTGGCATAAAACCCCGATGCCGACCCGCCCGCCGCCCTCGGCAGCGACCGCAACCACAAATTCATCAGCGAATGCCGCGACCCCACCGCCAGCCCCGAACCTGCTCCCGAATATGTCCGACGGCTATTGCTAAGGGGTCTGCCGTGTAGGCGGCCATCAAAACTTACACAACATAGCTTACACCACGTGGCTTGCATCCCACACAACATAACTAACATCGCATTCAAATAATCTTGCCCAATCTAGCTCACACAACGAATATTATGCAACGTAGCTTACGCGATATGGCTTACACCACATAGCTCAGACCGCAGTACTTGCACCTCCAAATTCAATCACTCACTACTTGGAGTCCACACTTGCGAACACATGGCTTCTGCGTGCTCTTTCCAATATGAAAAGGGGCAATCGCGGGTGCACCTGAAGCAGACCACGTTCAGAGAGAATCAGGTGAGTAAAGCCAACATGAAGGGAGGAACATGGGGGCGACGGAACAACAGGACAACGCAATGCCGAGCGTGCCAGCTTGAGGGTGATGCGTCCCAACTGCAGACCATGGTGCGTCCCAGGACGGTTCTAGGTGAATTTCGGGTGCGCCCGCCAGGCGGGCAAGTCAAGGGACGAGGCAGAGGATGTGCCGCACTCGCCGGAACAGCTGCCCTGAGGCGTGGGTCCGTGGCAGGGGGGCCTTTCAAGGGGCGTGCCTAGGGATGTGTCGGGGAGGTGGCCAGGGTCGTGTCTGGAGGTCGTGTGCAGCAGGGCTGGACCCAAACGATAATTTTCGTGTTGTTTTCGTCCCGTTCGTCGTTTTGCTCTACCTGTACCCCTGTAACTCACTCCCAACACGAAAAACATAACACAGCCGAAATCCAGCAAAACAGCGTTTAGGTCCAGCCCTGGTGTGCATGGGTGCGTGCGGGGACGTGGCAGGGCACGTCTGGGGCAATGTCCGGGGACGTGCCTGCGGACACGGCGAAACAAGGCACATCAGGGGCGGAAGGTTTACGTCAGGTTCGTGTCATGCCGACTTCGGCGTTGGTTTCTGACACCATGGGGATCGTTCAACCTTGAACGATCGGCCTTCTCTGAAACATCCAAATCGTTGCACATCGAACCATTCTGGGTCGCCCGCGGCGTTCGAAGTTGAACGCCGCTGGCGGGGTCGTCGCCGGTCGACACGACACGAAGCTGTCGTATGGGGCTGTACAGATCGTGTGGGACGGAGGGCAAATACGACTTCCGCCGGATCAGGAGAAGATGCAAGCAACAACCATCGGATGTGGCGAGAGAAAGTGAGGACGGCAAACACCGACGGGTGCAAAAATGAAAGGTAAGGGAGCAAGGCTATGACAAATCGTCCTTGTGAACCCCTCACGACACTGCTCGCAAAGTCTGCGCAAGAACAGAGCACATCGATGTTCGGTCTTGTGTCGGACTCTGTCGGCTCAGCCCGGCGCAGCGCCGTAGACTCAGTCCTCCGGCGAGGGAGGAGGGTAAGAATTCTACAATCTGTCACCGGTGTGTCGAAATCATTTTACTATATTGGATTCATGCAGGGACTCCTTCTGTTGAAGATTCGCGCGAATATCATGTAGTGGCCATCTCAATCGGGTGGTGGCATAGGGGCCCAACATGATACATACAACAGATGCCCTCGTATAGGAGTCTAACACTTGCACGTGTTCACTGATTCCCAGAATTCACGAACGGGAGCAATACACTGACACCGCTTTCTGAAGCACTGACAATTCGTCGACGCACGTACGCGGTGATGTAGGTCATGGAAATAAAACTGAAGTGCTGTGTATCAGATATGCTATCACGAACCTGACAACTTAATGGAAACATGCAAACGCAATACTTTTATGGTCTGGCTTGCGTTGTGTACGCTTGCCCCTCGGCGCCATCAGCATGGGATACACATGCGAATGGTCCCGCTAATGAGCCAACTCGATTCGAAATATCGCCGCGTAGAGCATCTGTTGGCACCCTTGTGGGGCCACGAGGCTCCGCAGATTAGGCTCGCGGCTCCCTGCGCCAGTTCCAGTTTCCAGTCTCCAATGTTCTGGTCCTGCCTTCTGTTTCCTACTGTGAATTGTTGAAGCCCGCGCGAGGGGGGGAGTCGAAAAGCGCCCTGGTTACCACTTATGGGGAGGTTATCAATATTCATGGGGTTTCCTGGGAAACGTACAACCCCCCGAAGCCATAAGCCTTTGAGATTGCGCAGAATTCGCGGCCCCGAGGCCAGAATCCTTCGTCACTTACACAAGATGCACGTCCCCGAGGCCATACATCCTAGCAGACTACAATGTACTCGCGATGCCTGGGCCATCCTTCATTGTAAATCACGCTATGTTTGCGTCTCCGAGGCAACACTCTGTTGTATATTGCGCAATCGCTGCGTCCCCGAAACCACGATCCCTTGTACATTACGCGTTCATCGCGTTCCCGAAATCACAAACCTTGGTAAAGTATGCAATAATCACGCTTTCGAGGCCGCATTCCTTCATAACAGGGCTCCCAAGCTGTTACAAGAGGCCTCGGAGACGGCCCAAGAGTGCTCCAAGGCGCCCAAGATGGTCCTACGACGGCCCAAGAGGCTCCCAAGAGGCCCCCGAGAGCGCTCCAAAGGCACCCCTCAGAAGGGCACACGATGCCAACATCTGCGATTTTCCCTACGTTATTGATAGATTTTGGCACGCTCGCCTGTATGGGTTTCCGACGCTCCAGGACGGCCCGCGAGGCACCCCAAGACCGCCCCAAGACGGCCCAAGAGGCTCTCAAGAGCGCCCCAAGACGGTTTAAGTGGGCCCCAAGACGGCTCAAGAGACAGCACGACGGCACAAGAGGGTCCCAAGACGGCCCCAAGAACCCAAGTGGCCCCCGCTCGGAGTTTCGACGCTGCTTCACGACGGCGATCAGGCCTCACAACATAGCTCTTGCATACCTTCACACCCCATTATCCGAGAGAGGGGGCCGGCAGCAAGGGGCGAAGCCCTTAGGGATCTACACTGTAACGACCGTCGTGGGGGCAAAACCCAATCCTACATCTTACTCTTTGTAACGAAGTGCCGCCTTATTCCTCTCCTCTCTCATATTTCCTCTGCTTCTTTTGTCACTCAACCTTCCTCTTTCGCTCTTTTTTATTATGCTTATTCTTCGCTCCTGCTTCTTCTACTCACCACTGCTTCCTTCTTCTCCCCCTCATCATACTCCTCCAATCCTTTCCTCCTCCTGCTCCTCCTCCTTCTCCTGCTCCGTGCATCCTGCCTGTTCCTCCTCCTTTCCCTCCTCCTCCTCCTTCTCCCCCTCTACTCTGCTCTGGGCTCTGGGGGGCCCACGTCTAGCGTGCCAGCTATATTCATCTCAGGAGCTGAGCCTCGCGTTCTCGGCGCTCCCGGCACGGCAAAATTCAACCGCATCACGAGAATCTGCAAATCCGTGCAACTGCGCCACTCGGTACACATCAAGCGCAAGCAGCAAACGCAGCAAGCGCCGCAGGGTCAGCGCTCCGCTTCGAGACTCCCGATGGGACCAGCCTCCCCTCCAACAAAGCTCGGACTTCCAACCACGGCTCGGGCAGATCGCCGAACTTCGGGGGGTGGGTGGGCATCCGTCGCATCAGGGCGAAGGCATCGCCTCAACCTTGACCTTCGGGTGGCTAGACCAGCATGCTTGGGCTCCAGACAAGGCCCAGCAAGGCCCTCACCAGGCCTGTGACTATGCTGCACACTCGCGCCACACATGATACAAATCAAAACGGGACCTACAAACTCATCTTCATGGGCGGAGGGTTTTCACAACATTGCCCACCACTCTGGGTCACATAACCCTTTCTCATGACGCCGCCTATGCAGGTGGCTCTGCTTCCTTCCTTCCTTCCGACCGCTTGACGCGCACCCACAGTCGGGCGGCGCGCCCGGCCGGGCCGCCCGGCACGGGCTCTTACTTTTCCCGCAGGTGGGCCTCCTAGCGCCCAGCCCGCGGCTGCTGCCCCTCCCCGCGGCCAGGGGGTCTGGTGGGTGGCGCCCGACGCTGACGCGGGGGGCCCCTGCGCACCAGCCCTCTGGGGAGGGGGTCCCCCGGCGGCCCCCCCGACGCTAGGCCGGACGAGTGCCGCTCGGTGGGTAGCCTCCGGCAGCCACGCTTGGGGCGGGTGGCTGCTCGGTAGGCACTCTCGCCAGAGCGGGGTGGCAATGCACGGGGCGACATCGCACGGCGAGTGGCAGCACTCCAGACGTGCCCAGGCCAGCCACCGGACACCCCGATGGCGCCCGGGGGCGGCCCGCCGCATGGCAAGCTTGGCCAGCGCCAAGCTTCACGTGGGCTGGCCGCCCCGGGGTGCTCACCGGCGAGCCCCGGGACTCCCCGAACCGTCCGAACATTCCCGGCAACCCCCCCCCCCCGAAGGACGCCCGCCCCGGCCCCGGCACGGGGCCACCCCCCAGCCCCCAGCCCCCGGGCCCGCGCCGGAGGCTGGGCCAACCGGGGCCAACAAGCTCCGGTGCGCCCATGGGTGCCCCCCGGACGGGGTCGTCAGTGCGGGCGTCCCCCGGGATCAGGGGCCTCCTGTCCATGCCTCACTCTGGCGCGGGTCAGGGCCGGGCACCAGGGCACGGAAAAAGGTATGAACAAATATTCATACCTTTTTCAGCCTGCGGCGGCTTCCATATGGGGGGGGGAGAGAGGCGGGCCGGCGGGGGGCGAGGGCCAGGGAGGGAGGAGGGGAGGGCGGGGAGGAGGCGAGGGGGCCAGGACGACGAGGGGGCGAGGGCGGGGGGGCGAGGGGGCCGAAGACGAGTCGGAAGGGGGCCAGCTTATCGCCACTTCTTATACCTCGCTACTCCGCTCTGGTTCTATCATGGGGCCCGCGCGGCAGCCTCCGCAGCTGCCTCCTCCGCAGCTGCCTCCAGCCGGCGCGCCTCGGCGGCCGTGGGGGGGGCTGCTCGCCCAGCCCGCTGCCGCCGGCCCCGCGCGCCCCAGCGCTGCCACCGCCGGGGGGCACTGCTCAAGGTGGGCCCAGGTCTCGAGCGAGGCGCCGCAGAACCGGCACGCGGCCACCGCCCCGGTTGCATCGCGCAGGAGGGCGCCCTGCAAGGCGAGGCGAACCCACGCTCGAACCTTTGGTAGCGTGGCTCCCTGCGCGCTGAGGTCTGCCGCCGTGGCCCCGGTGCCCGCTGGCCGCTGGAGGGCTTCCCGCTGCGCGGGCTCGGCCAGCCATGCCCTGTCCTGGCCACGAGCGGCAGCCCGCACCAGGCGCCTGAGGTGGCGAGCTGCGATCACCCCACCCTGGGCGCGGCCGCCCCCCCCCGGGTTCGCCGTCCTGGTCTGGCTGCGGACAGTGGGGGGAGGTGCGACGAAGGTGCCAGGGCCGGCCCCTGCCCCAACGCGCGCCAGCGACCCGGCCAAGACCGAGCCGACTGGCGGCGCGAGGTGGGTACGCGGCGCGGCCCTCCCGCCCGCCCCACCGCCCGGGTCGCACCTGCTCCTCGGTCGGGGCGCCCCCCCCGAGTCCTGGCGGGCCTCGGCCGGAGGAGGAGGAGGAGGAGGAGGAGGAGGAGGAGGAGGAGGAGGAGGAGGAGGAGGAGGAGGAGGAGAGAAGGGCCCAGGGGGGGGCGAGGGAGACGGGGGGAGGGAGAGGGGCAGGGGGGGAGGGCCCCGAGAGGGGGGAAAGGGGGCCGCCCCGCCCGGCCACGCGCCGCGGAGAGGCGCGGGTCTCAAGGGCCCTCCAGGGAAGGTCCCAGGCACCACACGCCCCCGGCCACGCCGTCCCACGGACGGGGGTCTCAGGGGGGCGCGCTGCCACCCCGCCCGGCCACGCGCCGAGGAATGGCGCGGGTCTCAGGGGCCCTCCGGGGGAGAGACCTCCCCGAGCCCCCAGCCTCGCCGTCCCACGGACGGGGGTCTCAGGGGGGCGCCTGTCCAGGGTAAGCTGAGGAAGGAGGGCCCGGCCGAGAGGCGGGAGGAGGGGGGAGGGGCACGGGGCGGGAAGGCAAGAGGAGAGGGCGGAAAGGCAGGGGAAGGAGGAAGGGGGAGAGGGGACGAGCAGAGCACGGGGCGGGGGAGGGGGAGGCGAGGGGGAGGCGTGCCTCCTGGGCGCTCGCCGGATGTTCGGCTCCCGGCCGGTCCGGGCCTCGGCACCGCCGGTCAGTCCTCAGCTGGACTGCAGGACCGTGCCGTGGAGCTGAGGGGGGGAGGGTCCGCGGGGTCGCCGCCCTCCCAGTCCCCCGCGATAGCACGTGCGACACCGGCGACGACGACGACGACGGCGACAGCGGCGGCGACCGCGACGACGACGGCGACCGCGACGACCAGCGGCGGCGGCGACGACGGCGGCAGCGGTGGCGACAAAGGGCCCCGCGTCGCCACCCGCGAGGGTCCGGGGCCAATCCCTGTGCTCCAGGCCGCCTCGGGAATGCCCTGGCTGCAAGCACGCCGCGGCCCGCCGGACAGAAAAAGGTATGACAAAAATCATACCTTTTTCTGCCCGCGGCGTCCCCGGATGCTCGGCTCCCGGGGGATGCGTGGCCCCCGGGCGCTCGCCGGATGCTCGATCTGCACCCTCTCTGCGATGCACTGCGCCCTGGTATACCCCTTCCAGATCGAGCCCTTTGCCTGCTTCCTGGCCCTCCATGCTCTGTCGGCCTGGAGGGTCGCCTGGTAGAGGCTCAGGGAGTCCTTGGCGAGGGTACTTATGCCCTTCCTCTTCTGCACCGCCTTCATAGCTGTCTTCGTAGCTGCCGTCGCTAGCCACGCCTTTGCTGAGGCCCTCCGAGGCAGGGTCATCTCCGGCAGGCGGCGGCACCCGGCGCCCAGGGCGGCGGTCCTCGGCGCCCGGCGGGGCGGCGCCTTGGCCCGGGGCGGCGCCCGGGGAGGCGCCCTGGCCCGACCGAGGGGAACCCGGCGAGGGCAGGCGGCGGGGGCAAGCTGCGGCGCCTGGCGTCTGGCGCCCGGCGCCCTGGCCCGGGCCGGGGCAGGCTGCGGCGTCCGGCGCCGGGGGCGGCAGCGCCCGGCGCCCGCCCTCGTGGCGGCGTCGGCGCCCGGCGCCCGGCGCAGCGCGCAGGGGCGGCCGCTCTATTGCTGGAGGGGGGGAGGAGGGAGACGGCCCGAGGTGCGCGGCGGGAGACTGGCCGCACCGCCCGGCGGGAACAGAAAACACGCTGCTTGAGACATGCTCCTATTCGGCTTCTCAAAGAAGAACTCTTTTGCAAACCCACTCGTCGGTCACTAAAAACCGGTTCGAACCCCCCCCCACTCCACACACCGCCGGCAAACGACTTCCGGGTCCCCACCACCGTCCGCACCACATCCCCCACTGCTGTCCCCAGCACCATTGTCACCAACACCACTGTCCCCACTGTTCCCACCACCGTCCCCACTGTCCCCACCTGCCCCAACCACCACTGTCACCACCACTGTCCCACTGTCCCTACCACATTCCCACTGTCTCCACACCACTGTCCCCACCACCACCGTCCCCACCACTGTCCCAGTCCCCACCACTGTCCCACTGTCCCCACTGTTACCACCGTTACCACCATTGTTCGCGCTGTTCCCATCAGTGCCCCCATCAGTGTCTCACTGTCCCCACTCTCCCCACCATTGTCCCACCACGGCCCCACTCCCCACTTTCCCCACGGTCCCCACCACTGTCCCACTGTCCCCACAGTTCCCACCACTGTCCCACTGTCCCCACTGTCCCCGCCGCTGTCCCACTGTGCTGTCCCACCTTCTCCACTGTCCCCACCACTGTCCCACTGTCCCCAATCCCCACTACTCACCCCACCGTACTACTGTCCCACCACCGTCCTCACGACCGCCTTCACCACTGTCCCCACCATCACCACTGTCCCCACCATCACCACTGTCTCCACCACCGCCGTCCCCACTACTGTCTGTACCACTGTCCCACTGTCCCCACACCACTGTCTCCACCACCACCTTCCCCACCACTGTCTCAGTATCCCCACCACTGTCCAACTGTCCCGAGGAGCGGGAATCGTCTGCCGGCGGCGAAGGGGGGTGGGTTCGAACCGGTAGTGACCCCCCCCCTTTTCATGATGGACCAGGGGGGGGGTTCGAACCGGTAGTGACCCCCCCCCCGGTTTTCGAGGGGGGGGGACGGGTTGGGAACACCCAGTGACCCCCCCCGGTTTTCCGCCAGCAGCGGTAGAACACGCTCTTTCCGATATGGCGACGGGATATGTGGCGGGTTCCGGAATCCCGAACCCCAAAACATTGCCATCTCTTCTGGGCGCATCTTATACTTCCACCTGCTTCCGCCTGCGGAGCCGCCCTCGTTTAACTTCCGCCGCCTTCCGTCGCCTGAGATGGCAACTCCTTCGATCCTCGAAGGCGAGGCCCTTTGCTCCGTCCCCGCACGCCCCGCTCACCACCAGAGACGATGTAGGTCGGCATCTTGCCGCGGGGTGGCGGGCCGTCTTGCAGGGCTCAGCTCGAGCGCCGACTTGATCCAAAGGTCGGGTGTTGCTGGAAGTGATCCTGGCCAAAGTGCTGCAAGACTTTCCAGGGATGCCCCGGCGGCCTCCAGAGCACCCCTCATGGGGCCGGGCCCAGAGGGCCCCAGGGGCTCCAAAGTGGAGCGAAAAGCTGGGGGCACCTTGGACCAGGGGTTCCTCCAACAACACCCGAAGGGGGGGGGACGGATACGCCCGCTCCTTGCGGCCGCGAAAGCTACTGACCTGTATCGTGTCACGACGCTCCTCTGCTGTGGCTGCTTGTTGTCGGGTGCGCCGAAGAGGGAGGCCAAGAAGAGGTGAGGGGGTGCGCCTTGCGGCACGGAGCATGTGCGCGGACCAAAAACGGCCAGGGATGTGCTGTCCCCCCAAACAAACTGCGACATCAGGGAGATTTCATGGCCATGGTCATGTCATCCACCCTCCTAATCCTCGCCCGCCGCTTGGACGCCCCCGACCTTAGAAAACCGTGCACAACTTCTCTGGAACGGTCCTCGTTAAACGCAGGGATCTTCTCGCCATACCGCAGAGGCATGATCTCGTGCCCACCTGATCCAGCTTGTGCGACAGCGGCGGGAGGGAGAGACATAAGCAGGGAAGGCATGTCCATAGCACACGAGGCTAACGACATAATGTCAGGTTCGACAATCCCGCGCGAGACGATAAAAGCAGGTGCCTACGCATGTGATAAGTAAATGGCCTTGGCCAAAAGCCCGCGTCGTCGGGGGGCCTTGGGAGGCGACCCGGGGGTCCCAGGGCGCGAGGGAAGCGTGGGGTCGGGCCTGGGGCCATCCCGGATCCCCTTGGGACCCAATGTCGGCGCCAAGTTCAGGCTGCACAGCAGATTCATGCCAAAGGCGGAAATTCAGCGTGGACCCAGACGGCAGACTCTTGCACCCTCCAAGTGCGACCTGTACGGTGCCTGGGTCATGCACCTCACTTCGACCGTCTTGAAGCCCACTGCTCGTGCAGACGTCCCACCCGCCCACACGCCACTTGTTTGGCAAAACCAGTCGGCTCTCAATTGGAATCTGCTAGCGCGTCCCTACGACGGCGCTGGCGCGCGCACGCTCGGGCGCAGAGCGACCAACTGGTTTGGCACAGCTGAAGCGGCCGCGATGGCGCTTGCCGATGAGAATTTCCCAGCACGTATCACAAGCGGCGCTGGCAAGCGGGCATCTCAATGCAGGTCGATGACCCGGTCGGGCGCATTATCATGATGACGCCGACAACGACGGCAACGATACTGACAATATCGATGGTGGTGGCGGTGATTGCGATGACGACCGCAAAACCAATGATGGCGTTGATTGTAATGACGACGATTATGATGCTCATGTCGGTGATGAACATGCTTGTGATACTGATGTCGGCAATGACGACGATTGGCGATGATGGTAACGGCGGTGGTGCGACGGCGCTGAGGAGGGTGATGACGTGCACGCGCGCGCGGAACACCAAGAAACCTTGCCGACGCTTCGTCGACCAACTAGTCCCACCAGCCCTTTGGGCGTGAGTGGTTTAGAGAACCCGCTCTGTTCTCAACCCCCCTTCTTCCCCTTCGGGGAGGGGTTTACCCCTCCCCCTACCCCCTCCCCCTGGGCCTGGAGAGGGCGCCTCGCGGGTGGTCAGAGGGGTCTTTTTCGACTCCTGGGAGGGCTAAACAACGACACCCCTCACGAGGATTCTGGCCCCGACGGGGGGAGGGAGACAAAATGCTCCCCTCTTCTTTGAAGCCAAAATCATTGATTTTACTACGGTTTTGGCCCCATGTTGGCCTTCTGAGGGGGCAGCGCTAATTAAAGCTCCCCTCTTCTTTCAAGCCAAAATCATTGATTTTACATTGATTTTGGCCGCATTTTGCCTTTTCTGAGGGGGCATCGCTGATTAAAGCTCCCCTCTTCTTTGATCGATTTCCTCCAAGATGGCCCCAAGAAGCGCCCAGGAGGCACCAAGAGGCCCCAAGATGGCCCCAAGAGGCCCCCAGGAGGCCCCCAAGAGGCCTCCAAGAGGCCCCCAAGATGCCCCCAAGAGGCCCCCAAGAAGCCCCAAGAGGCTCCCCCGAGGCACCCAAGACGCTCCTGGAAGCCCCTGGGGCCGCCAAGAGGCCCCCAAGACGCCCCAAACGGTCTCCAAGAGGCTCCCAAGAGGCCCGAAGAGGCTCCCCCAAGGCACCCAAGACGCTCCTAGAAGCCCCTGGGGCCGCCAAGAGGCCCCCAAGACGCCCCAAAAGGGGACGAGGTGCCCGAACGCCTCACGCCACGAGGAGCCCGAACGACTCACACCAGGACGAGGGGCCCGAACGACTCACACCACGAAGAGCCCGAACGACTCACACCGAAGGAGGGGCCCGAACGACTCACACCAGGACGAGGCGCCCGAACGACTCACACCACGAGGAGCCCGAACGACTCACACCACGACGAGCCCGAACGACTCACACCACGACGAGGGCCCCGAACGACTCACACCACGAGGAGCCCGAACGAGTCACACCAGGAGGAGGGGCCCGAACGACTCACACCAGGACGAGGGGCCCGAACAACTCACACCACGAAAAGCCCGAACGACTCACACCAGGACGAAGAGCCCGAACGACTCACACCACGAAGAGCCCGAACGACTCACACCAGGAAGAAGGGCCCGAACGACTCACACCAGGACGAGAAACCCCAAACGACTCAAACCACGAGGAGCGCTTTCTCTCCCTCCTCCTCCGCCTCGTCCTTCTCCCGCTCCCCTCACAAGGAGGATGTACAAGGAGGCGGGAGGAAGGAGGAACATGGGAGATATGCGGGGGCAGGCGGAAACACACCTGAAAACCACGACCGTCGGCATGCTTCGCAAGAGTTGCTGTTTTGAGATGGGCTGGTGGGGATACGCGAAGCGTAAAGAATTTTTCCAAGCCCTCCTGTGTTGGTTTTCGTTTTGAATAGAGCGCTGTGGTCTCCACCTCCCGCTTCCGCCTCCTTTTTCCTCCCTGCGTCTATTCTCCTGGCGTCTGCCTCGTCGTCCTTCGCTGCAGCCCTCCCGTGTTGGATTCTCATATTACATGTAAAGCACTGTGGTCGCGACTCCTCTTCCTTCTCCCCCTCCTCGTCCTGCACTCTTTCTGCCTCCTCTTGCGTTGCTCCCTGGGGGACTGCGAACTGCGCAACTGTCGCCTCTTTCGTGGGCTCCTAGGAGGTACGGCGGAGTCGGGGAGCACGCGCATCCAGACGAGACCTCGCTGCCCCCTGGGAGGCTGCGAACTGTGCAACGTTCACCGCCTTCGTGGGCTCCTGGGAGGTCCTGCGGAGACGGGGGCCACGAACACCCAGGCGGGACCTCGCAACTCCCTGGGTGGCTGCGAACTGCGCAACCGTCGCCGCCTCCGTGGGCTCCTGGGGGGCACAGCGGAGTCGGGGAGCACGCCGATCCAGCCGAGACCTCGCTGCTCCCTGGGTAGCTGCGCAGTGCGCAATTGTCGCAACTTCCGCGGGCTCCCGGGAGGTCCAGCGGAGACCCTCTGGGAGGCTGCGACCTGCGAGACTTTCACAACGTCTGTGGACTCCTGTGAGGTCCAGCGGGGTCGGGGGGCACGGGCACCTGTTTGAGACCTCGCTGCCCCCTGGGATGCTGTGAATTGCGTAACTGTCGCGGCATTCGGTGGCTCCTGCGCGATCCAACGGGGTCGGAGGCCACGCGGACCCAGGCGGGACCTCGCTGCTCCCTGGGTGGCTGCGAGCTGCACAACTATCGCCACTGACGTGGGCTCGGGAAGCACAGCGGAGATGAGGGCAGCGTTGATCGTGACTATCTGGCGGTGCGTTCTTTTGAATGGAGCTTTCAGGCAACGATTCGCCTCGCGTGGAGAAGGGGTTGGGTACGTCTCGAGCAATTCGTCTGTTCTTGGAGGGCCCTCTATCTTGAAATGTGCCAAGGACGCGTGGGCTTGGACGTATTTCGACGCGCTCATGTGGCTCGCATTGAATGGCTTGATACGGATTGTGCACTGGGCACATGCTAGATAAACGCGAATGCACCACGTAGTGAAATGACATTGAGGGTTCTGGACGAGATTGCTGAAACCAATGTCTTTCCCATGCTTGCGTCAAGTCCGCGCGGGCATAATACCAGCTGCAATTTGTCCTACTCTCCTGTGTTGATTTTCAGTTTAGGAATAATATTGTGGTCTCCACCTCCTCCTCCTCCTCCTCCGCCTCCTCCTCCTCCTCCTCTCCCTCCTCCTCCTCCTCCTCCTCCTCCTCCTCCTCCTCCTCCTCCTCCTCCTCCTCCTCTCCCTCCTCCTGCCTCCTGCCTCCTCCCGCGCTGCTTCCTGGGTGGCTGCGAACTGCGCAACTGTCGACCTTTTCGTGGGCTCCTGGGATGTCCAGCGGTGTCGGGGAGCACGCGGACCCAGGCGAGACCTCGCTGTTCCCTGGGAAGCTGCACTCTGCGCAGCCGTCGCCACTTTCGTGGGCTCCTGGCAGCGGAGTAGGGGAGCACGCGCGGACCCAGGCGGGACCTCGCTGCTCCTAAGGGAGGTGCGAGCTGCGCAACTGTCGCAACTTGCGTGGGCTCCTGCGAGGTCCAGCGAAGTCGGTAAACACGCTGACCCAAACGAGACCTCGCAGCTCACTACGGAACTGCGACATGCACAACTGCCGCCACGTTCGTGGGCTCATGGGAGGTCCAGCGGAGACGGGGATGCACGCGGACCCAAGTGGAACCTCGCTGCTCCCTGGGTGGCCGCGAACTTTTCAACGGTCGCCAATTTCGTGGGCTGCTGGGAAGTCCGACAGGGTGGAGGCACACGCGGACCCAGGCGGGACCTCGCTGCTCCCCAGCTGGCTGCGACCTGCGCAACCGCCGCCACTGTACGCGGGCTCCTGGGAGGTCCAGCAAATGTGGGGGTCACGCAGACCGGAGCGGGACATCGCTGCTACCTTGGTGGCTGCGAACTTTTCAACGGTCGCCACTTTCGTGGGCTCCTGGGAGGTCCAGCGGAGTCGGGGGCCACGCTGACCAGGGCGAGACCTCGCTGCTCCCTGGGTGGCTACGAACTGTGCAATTGTCGTAACCTTCGTGGGCTCATGAGAGGTCCTGCGAAGACGGGGGCCAAACTGACCCATAGGAGACCTCGCTGCACCATGGGTAAATTCGAACTGCGCAAATGTCGCCACTTCCGCGGGCTCTTGGGAGAGTGTCCAGCGGAGGGAGTCGGGGGCCACGCTGATCCAGCCGAGACCTCGCAGCTCCGGAGGGGACTGCGAACTGCGCAATTGTCGCCGCTGTCGTGGGCTCCTGGTAGGTCCAGCGGGGGAGGGGATCACGCGGACCCGGACGAGACCTCGCTGCTACCTTGGTGGCTGCGAACTGCGCAACTGTCGCCACTTTCGTGGGCTCATGGGAGGTCCAGCGGAGTCGGGGGCCACGCGGATTCAGCCGAGACCTTGCTGCTCCCTGGGAGGCTACGCAATGCGCAATTGTCGCCACCGTCGTAAACTCCTGGGAGGCACGGCCGAGCGGGGGGCAACGCAGATAGTGCATATCTGGCTTTAAAGCAGTCGTGCACATATTAGCAGCGGGTTGGGTGCGTCCTGGGTAATTTCCCAATCCTCCTGTGTTGGGTTCTCATTTTGCATAGAGCGCTGTGGTCTCCACCTCCTCTCCCGCCTCCCTTTTCCTCCCTGCCTCCTCTTGTGCTGCTCGCTGGGGGGCTGCGAACTGCGCATCTGTCGCCACTTTCGTGGGCTCCTGGGAGGTCCAGCGGATTAAGGGAGTATGCACATCCAGCCAAGACCTCGCAACTCCATGGGGGACTGCGAACTGCGCATCTGCCACCACGTTCGTGGGCTCCTGGGAGTCGCAGCGGAGTATGGGGAGTACGAACACCCAGCCGATACCTCGCAACTCCATGGGTGCTTGCAAACTGCACATGCGTTGCCACTTTCGTTGGCTCCTGGGAGGCACGGCGTAGTAGGGGAGTACGCACACCCAGCCGAGACCTCGCAGCCTCCTAGGGCACTGCGAACTGCGCATCTGTCGGAGTAAGGGAGTACGCACACTCAGCCGAGAGCTCGCAGCTCCCTGGGGGACTGCGCATCTGTCGCCACTTTCGTTGGCTTCCAAGAGGCACGGCGGAGTAGGGGGGTATGCACACCCACGCACACCCAGCCGAAACGTCGCAGTACCCTGGGGGGCAACGGACTGCGCATCCGTCGCCATTTTTGTGGGCTCCTGGGAAGGACGGCGAACTTGGCGAGTACGCACACCAAGCCGAGACCTCGCAACTCCCTGGGAGACTGCGAACTGCGCAACTGTTGGCACCTTCGTGGGTTTCTGGGAGGCCCAGCGGAACCCCACATCCAGCGGAGATCTCGCAGCTCCCTGTGCGGCAGCGACCTGCGCAACCGTCGACACTCTGGTGGGCTCCTGGGGGGCCCAACCGAGAAAAGCAGTTCGCACATCCAGCCGATCCCTCGCGGCTCCCTGGGGGGCACCGACCTGTGCAACTGTCGCCACTCTGGTGGGCCCCTGGAAGGCCCAGCGGAGTGGGGGAGAACGCAGTCCCCGACGAGAGCTCGCGGCTACCTGGGCGGCTGCGAAGGGCGAATCGTTGCCACTGTCGTGTGGGGCGGCGGAGGCATGGGGGTCAGCACACAGCCGAAACCTCGCAGCACCCTGGAGGGCAACGGCAGAGTAGCCACATGGTTCTTGAACAAACAAATGTACTCGGTCTGATTTCAGCATGTGTGCCCGCGCGTGGACTGTGTTGCACTTTTCCCAAGCAACACTTCCAATCAAAGAGTATTTTGATTAGTCAAGATTGCTCAAAGACTGGATCAATATGCTGGGAATTTGCCACGTTGCCGCTCGTTGCCGCCTGCGGGGGTATGGCGAAGATTTGCCACGTTGCCACCCGTTGCCGCTCGCTGCCGCCTGTGCGGGTATGCCGAGGATTCGCCGCATGGCCACCCGTTGCCGACCCTTGTCGCCGGTGGGGTTATGACGAAAATTCGCCACGTTGCCGCCCGTTGCCGCGTCGTTGCCGCCTCGTCCTCTGTAGGTATTCCGAAGATTCGCCACGTTGTCCCGGACCATGTGTTGATAAAGTGCTTATGTTGGAGCTGTTGCATCACTCGTGTGTTCCGCCTGATGGAGGCATGTGCGCATGTTGAGGTCGTTGTGGTATTTCTTATGGTTCAAAAAACGTAATTTGAGATAAACGGGTGTGTGCGCATGGTATGATTCGTCAAGGTTGGGGGGGGAAATGCACGATGAGGCATATGTAAATACATTGCAACACCCCGAGGCCTGCGGATAACCCCAAGCCCCTGGGGGGTTGCGGATGACCCCAGGGGCTGCGTATAGGAGAACCCACGTTCTGCGTTCATGCGATGTAGTGCAACCCTTGGAGCACAACCTGTGTGAAAATCACAGCGCAACGCGCGTAGAGAAGAAACCCGACATATTTTGATACAGCGCATCAAATTTCTTCATACGCGCACCATTGTATTACGTGATCGGGATTCGTGCAAAACGCGTTTGGTAAATCAACGCGTGTGTACCGAATGAAATGCGACAAGGGTGAATCGGTTTTGTCTTGGCTGAGATGGCATAGTGGTACAAACAAACATGGAAACACAACTCGTGGAAGTGAGCTGGCAAATCTAGCCTCGGCATGGAGATCGAATCGGATCTTCTTTTGGGGAAAAAACGAATATGTGATGCAATCCGTGTGAAGCGTGTGCAGCCAGCGCGCGAAACGCCCACGAAGTGGCCACTGGCGGCCACAGGGCGACAGTACGGAACATCCAGCGGGCACACGATGCTGTCACCAAGCGGCCACTGCCGACGTTTGGTCTGCCGACGTTTGGTCGGGAATCTGGGAACGCTAGCTAAAGCACGGGGCGGCCGCTTGCGGCTTCCGACAGCTCGCCCAGAAACGCCAGCAAATTATTTGGACTAGGGGAAATAATTTTTAGTTCCCGCGCGGCTTGAGGAATCAGCGCTGACGGATCATGGCAAGCGCCTCTGGCGTACACTGTCGGTTCTAGGGCAAATTCGCATTTTCCTGAATTCGGATGCAGGTCGCACTGGGGACTTCGCTGGCGGATGACGGGGAACGCCTCCGGCGTGCACCGAAGGTTTTGGTGTGCCATAAAATTTCCCCCAGCTGAACCATGCGGGGTGCACTGGGCAACTCGTAAGCGGATGACGGGAAGCGCGTTCAGACTCGAAGAATCGCGCGATGGACGTTCGCTTAGACCCGGAAGGCAATATTATCAACTGGAGGGGGTCTGAGGGGGGAAAGGTTCGGGGTACCTTTTTTGTTCGACCCCGGCGGGTTACCCCGAATGGCCATTTCGCGTGAGGGGTCCTCACGCAATCAACATGTTGGAGGCTATCGTTTAGGACGTCTCATGCTCAAAAACAAGCTCTCGCTGCAAACGCCCTCTGGGAAAAAGGAGATGTTGAAATCTCTCGCGAAATTTGCCGATTGCCACACACACACACATATATATATATATATTTATATATGGGCGCTCCGCCTGAGACATCCTCGAAACAAATAAATGACGAAAGAGCTGTGGTGAGACCTTCTATGTCAAACATGTAGGGCTCGCCCGAGACATCCTCCAAAAACGGAGACGTCCAGGGAACGTACGGATTCGCTGCGTTCTCACAAATGAGGCTCCCGCCTGAGACGTCCTCCCAACAAATGCGATGTGTACCAAGCAGTCTTGCGACGTAGATTGGAAACATTATTTGGAGGACCCCCGAGACGGCCCAAGAGGGACAATCTTTAACATAGAATGGTTGCTTCCAACACTTTCGCTCAACAGTGCCTGTTTCGCTCGACGCATCATCAAGATTTGCATCGTCGTCGTCCTCATCGTCCTCGTCGTGGTCGTCGCCGTCGTGGTTGTCGTCTTCGTTGCCATTCTCATCGTCATCGTCGGTGTCGTCGTCCTCGTCCTCGTCAGTGTCGTCGTCGTCGTCGCCGTCGGCGTCATCGTCACCGTCGTCGTCATCATCGCCGTCGCCGTCGCCGTCGCCATCGTCGTCGTCATCGTAGATGCGCCAGCGGGAGGTGCGCCTCGTCAGAACTCGCGCGGGGAAACAATTCGACCTGACATATGGGGAACGCGGTCTGAAGACGGAGAAACCCGACATGTGCCAGCGGAGGGTGCGCCTCGTCTGTACTCGTGCAGAACGTAAGTTCGACCTGGCACAGGGGAACGCGAGTGGTAAGATTGGGGGTCTGGAGACGGATCGTGCCGAGATGCGCCAGTGGGAGGTGTGCCTCTCCGAAACTCGCGCGGGAGGTAAACTCGACCCGACATAAGTGAACTCGAGTGGGGAGATGGGTCTGGAGACGGATAGTGCTGAGATGCGATAGCATTGTCTCGTGATGATGTTGCACGTTCTTGCAAAACTCATCGCTTTCACGCGCTTCCCGCTCATGTCAAGAAAGGTTCCGGGAAAGTGGCCGTTTCGCTCGAGACATTCTCATCGCTCCCGGAGGGCTTTAACACGACCTACCCAAGAGAGCTCCCAAAAGCCCCCCAGGGGACCCCAAAAACTCCCCACGGGGCCTCCAAGAAGCACCTGGAGGCCCCGAAGAGCGCCAGAAGAGGCCCCGCGACTGCCCAAGAGGCCCCTAAGACGGCCTAAGAAAACCCAAGAAGGCGCCAAGATGCTCCGAGAGAGCCCCCACAGAACCCTAAGACATGCCCAAACAGCCCAAGAAGACCCCAGCAGCCCCCAAGAGGATCCCGACGGATGCCCAAAAATAACCCCAGATTGCCCCAACAGCCCCCCGGGTGGCCTCAAGAGATCACGAGGAGCCCCCTTCTTCGACGTCCTTTTCCTCGGACTCCTGACCGTCCTCCTTCGTCGTCGTCGTCCTTCTTCTCCTCCTGCTTATCCTCCTCCTTCACCTCCTCCTCCTCCTCCTCCGCTTCGTTCCTCCTCGTACTCGTCCTCCCCCGTTTCTTCCTCCTCATCCTCGTGCTTGTCGTCCTACTCACTGTCCTCCTGCTCGCATCGCTGCCCTTCCCGTCATCTACGCTGTCATCCTCGTTATCCGCCGCCTTGTCGTCGCCATTACGAGACAAATGTACAACATCGGCGCTTCCCGTTCTTGTCCGATCAAATTGGTTTTTGTCTGTCTTGGTCGGATGTTTGAGTCAGTTGAGAACTATCCGCTGCCATCCGCGCCCCTGCGGTTTAGTCGTCGGGTGCCTTTCCTGCGTGGAAAAACGTGCCAGTGGGTGCACGCACGACCACTCACGCGCACCGTTCAGCCGTTCGGCTCCAAGTACCCGTCCTTCCCCACGGATGCCCCAACTCCACGTCCAAAATGTTCGCGCGTGTGCGAATGAACGGCGTGCGGCGGCCCTCCCACCTGGCCTCGGCTCCCGGACCCCTCCCGTCCTGACGCGTCCCTCCGGCCGTGGCGACGAAGAAGATTCAGAGACAGCGAGGCACTCCAGGGAAGCGGCCCGACAGGAGGCGACGGCCGCTGGAAAGGGGGTCGGGGGTTGCGGGCGCACGAGATACCATGGCCCCCGCCCTGCTATCGCCCCCCCCTGGTCATCTCCCCCCTCTTGGGCGCTCCCGAGGATCGGGGGCCCTGGGCCCAAGGGCTCTCCCCTGGACCGGCTCTCTTTCTCTCCGGAAGGTTCCAGAAGGGGGCGATACATGGGGGAGGGCGAAGACGCGTGCACTTGAGCGCCGATCAAAAACGGGTCTTACGCGAGATGGCACGGCGACATCACGCGGTGGCTCACGCGGACCACCAGCGCGGCACGCCACATTGAAGACGAGGGCGCTCGCGCGCGAGCTTACGCGGGCAGCTTACGCGCCAATGTCCTCGCAGACGTATCGCCACAGGACCTGGCGCAATTCAACCTTGAACGATCGGGGTCGCGATCGGTTCAAGGTTGGACGATCGATGCGATGTCCAAAACCTTTGTGCGCGCCGACGCCGCGCGAACCTACTGACCCTGGGGGGTGGAGCAAGGTGCACTTCTCTTCTTGTGCCCCAGAGGGGCCCTAAAGGGGCCCCCACTTGGTGCCCAAAAAGAGGTGCGACAAGTGAGCGACGCAAGAAAAATGGGTCGTCCTGCCCATCATTGCTTCCGCGTTGTCCTGTCATGCGGGATTCAACCTTGAATGCCTTCGCCAGCGTCGCCGGCGCGCCATCGCCCCATGAACCTACCGTACAGTCAACCCGTATCAGAAGGATGCACGATAAGGATGCAAGGGCCTTGGAAGGCCATGTGGCCAAGGATGGACCGAAGAGGCAAGGATGCAAGGGTACCCTTGGGAGGGTGGCCCATCCTTACTATGCGAGCTGACTGTATCGCCCCACTCTTACGCAGCGCCCACTTAGGGCAGAGGGAGCTGGGACGTAGCTTCTTCTCCGGGGGGGGCCGGCACGGAGGGCTCGGACGCGGAAGGTCGGCCCGCCCCCCTTCGCTCTCGCCCCCTCTGGAACCCTCTGTGGCC